>OZ010607.1:37212257-37252257 GCA_963932145.1 Acanthosepion lycidas | reverse complement strand
TTCGGTATCTGAAACATGGGAATTGGATAATAATCTAAACTAAAATGGTGGATTATTGTCAGATATCTTTAACATTTACTGATGTAAATAGTGTAGGTATTAATGTCCAAAAAATTAAAAATTATTTATAATTTCTAATATTTGCTGATATAAATAGAGTACATATCAATCTATACTCTGTAGAAAAAAATTATTTATAATTTTCAATATTTCTGATGTAAATAGAGTATGTATCAATGTCCAATCTGTCGAAAAAACTATTTATAATTTTTAATATTTACTGATGTAAATAGAGTAGGTATCAATATCCAATCTGTCGAAAAAAATATTTATAATTTTTAATATTTACTGATGTAAATAGAGTAGGTATTAATGTCCAATCTGTCGAAACAAAAATATTTATATAGCTCCAATCTTGCAACTGAAAAAAGTTTTTTTTTCTACTTCTGAAACTCTAAAAATGATCCTTTCTTTCATTCTAATTTAATATTTGCTAAGCTCTGTGAAGATTGTTTGGTTTGTTTAACGCAAATCAACTCTTATGGATCATTTAATGCCGAAATTTAATTTTCGTTGGTGCTTTAAAGTAATAAAAAAGATATGTTATTCTGCTTTCACAACTGAATACATGGTAGATGATACTCGGTTTTGCGGCACACACTTGTTTTTTGTACATAATTACTAGAAGCGGTGTGTTTTATGTTGTAGTTTGCTAAAGTGATATATTGGAATACCTTTTAATTTGTAGGATATTATATGGATTAATTCTACAAATGTCCTTTCATGTTGGCTGTTTTGTTGATTTTTAGTGGCATGTCTGTTGTGGTAAACCCTTCTACAGTAGAATGAACTCTTCCTCCTCTCATAAATATTAACTGCAAGAGTCTTTGCGGAGTCGGTTGGAGAACGTAGACGCAGTGTTACCCTACCGATAGCCTGTTCAGCTGTCAAACTCTCCGCCTCGGCGGAGACCAATCCGGACAAAGCTTTGCCGGGTGGTGAGGGCAAAGTTTGGTCTGGGGAGGTAGACAAGCCCTGAACCCGTTTCGGTTCTAAGGGGATATTTTTTGCCGAGCCTACCGGCTCGGAGAACCCACGGTAAACTCGGCCTTGTACCACATATATCCCTCATGGGTGGCTGTTAAATATAGCAGCCGTTAACTATCGTTCGGATGTACACCTCTATCTGCTTATTACTAATACTCTTGCTTTGAATATAACTGTTATTTCAATACACTTGTTCAACCTACCTCCGCTTTCCGTGTCTTTCGTTCCTAAACAGGCCACAACAATATCAACCTCTAATGGGTTATTTAATGCCGAAATCTAAACATTTTGAACAGAATGGTATATCTTCAACTACTGATAAAATTTAGTGTTGGTCATTTTGCTATAAAATGTATTGTTGGTAATTTTTAAATACAAATTCATTGCTGGTATTCTTACTATAAAAATGTATTTTTATACTTTCATAGTGTTTTGTTTGGGGCGTTCACTGTTTGACCATAGCTGGTAACTTAACAGGTGCTACCGTCTCAGATCCGAGTTGATCAGAAATTGGTCCCACGCTTCTCGACAAGCTCTAAACTCCCGACAAGAGGTCTTGCTGTCGGGTATAGTTAATCGCCATACGTAGGAAAGGAAAACATTTAAAAAAAAAAAAAAAAAAAAAAAAACACGACTTAGAAGATAAGATGGAAAAAGAAGTTTAATTTTACATTTTAAAAAGTACGCAGATGATATTATGTTGATGTCACACACTTAGAAATGCAAGAAAAGAAGTAAGTGTAAAGGACTAACCACTCCTTGTAAAAAGTGAGATTATAATTTGTTCGTAAGAACAGCAGTCCAAGACTCCAACTTCCAATTGAAAATGTCAAATCAAGGAAATAGAGGCAGGTAAATACCTGCAAATTTTTACAACTGCCGACGGATAATGAAACGCAGAAATTTGAATGCGATATTGGAATAGCCAAAAATGCTTTCCAAAAGCTAAACAAAGTATTAAGTATCAGGAAAATTCCATCAGAACAAGAAAAGCTGTAATATCAGTTCGGAAGTGAATACTAGGCGTTTTTAGCACTGAGGATGAAGAAACCTAAGGTAAGAGAAATGTGTATCAAGAGAACAATACTGAGAGGTTATTCCACACTCCTCAAAATCTCCAATCTCCCGATCAGAGGTCTTGGTGTCGGACGTAGTTTGACGTCATGTTCAGGACTACGAATGATCAGAAAAGTTGTCTAGGAAATGTTCAATGAAATGTTCTGTTGTTTCACGAGTAATTCGTATGCATGTATGTATGTATAGCTGGCCACTCACATTTATGCATATTCAACACCCACAATGATTATACTGGTTTATACTGCGAATATGCTGAGAAGACCTTAGTTACGGTTTCTGGGAAAGAGCGTGTTATCTAGCGTGATCAATAATTTGAACAAGGACAGCATGCCCAGTCCCTCGGTTACGATGAATTTTGACTTCGTTCTAGCACAGATATCAATGGCCCCGAAGTGTTCCGTCTATCCAATTTCATTAACAAGGATTGGATCAACCCGTGGTATTGTATTCGGGCACTTTCCATGTGTGCCTCACGCTGGGATTGACCCCTCCAGTCCGATAACATCCGAAAGTCTCCTTCCTAATTCGAACGGGTCTCCTGGTCAGAAGGCGAACGTTCTAACGACTCAGCCACGAGTAATTTACCGAACAGCAAAAATGGGCAAATGATGCTGGATCTATCTATATTTCTCAGTTTTTTATCTACATTATTTACATTATTCGGACTATTGTCCTCATCCTTGTCGCCATATTTATTTGTTTCGGCCGTTGTACACTCCGGCCTTCTTCAGGTAGTTGGAATGTCGAACTGAACCCTTTACTTCGCTCACTGGAGTAGACTGTTCTAGTTCCACGTGCCATGTTTAATGGATGTCAGTTATACGTTATCTCCTGTTAATTTTACCTCTAAAAGTTCTTCACTGCCTTAGCCGGGTATTGAACTCACTGGATCTAACCAACGCCTTTATCCACTGTGCCATGTGTCCTTGAGGACATCTGTGTATGAAGGACATATGGCACCTGTGTATGAAGGACAAGGACACATGGCACAGGGTATAAAGGCGTTAGTTAGATCCAGGACACAGTATTGAGCACTTTATTTAGTCATTTTGCGTACTCGTATGGGGTTTTTTTCTTTGGGCTTTGGACTTGCATGCTAGACGATTATTTTCGGCTAACGTACATGTTCTTGTTTCTTTCTTTTTTCAAACTTTTTTCCCTTTGGTATTGGATTATTATTATTTGCAAATCAAGATATCGAAATATATATATATATATATATATATATATATATATATATATATATATATATGTATGTGTGTGTGTGTGTGTGTGTGTGTGGAGGGGAGTGTATAATATGAAACAATTTATATAATGCAAAATATTTAACATTGCAGCTACTTACTCTCCTAAGCTTTGTAAGAATAATCAAAGATGTCTTCAGGCAATTAACCAAAGTATTCGAATAGAAAGAAAATAGTATTGGCCTTCTTTATAAAATGTAAGCTCCTATATGACATGAAACTGTGGACAACCTCTGCTGAGAATCCTCTCAACAGAACATGTGATCAACGAGGAAGTCTTAAGGGAAATAGATTTACAATGAAAGCTGATACATGCGATAAGAAAGAGTCATGAGACACAACTTGAACAAATGTAGATTGTACCGAGACGGGACGCATCCTCCTGAGAGATAGTTCCACAATTTAGCATATCGTGGGAAGAAGCTGTTCGCGTTGCATTTAGACCTCACTCATGAATGAGTGTGGTTAGATGTGCGTGTAATGTGGGGTCTTAGAGGATATAAGGAACGTAATTCGTCCAAACTCTTTCCATAGAAATAGTGAGAGGGCATCTATTGCAACATTTGCTCTGTGTGAAAGTGGTTGTAGGTTGAAAATTCATCAACTACAAAGCCGCCTACGCTCTATTGTGACTGGGAAGGGAAGACTGATCAGCTTCTGTCACTATATGGCAACTTATAAAATAGAAAATAAATAACTATATGGAAGAAACAAACTAAATGTCCGGACTATAAATAATATTAAACAATTGTCAAAAACAAAAACTACCCTATTTTTAGAGAAAATTAAGGAAAATATTTACGAAAATACTTATAAGTTTCCTACCTCTAAATCTCTTTCAAAATATCTACCCTTCTAGAGACTCGTAGCAATTAACTATCTTTTTTTTTTCTTTCTTTTTGATGGATGAAGTTCTGCAAACGTTTGTCAGATGTTAGAATTTACTTATGGAAATTGCATTTGAAGTATTGTTATAAAGTAGGTGGATTTAATGGTAATCTTACAGAAAAAGAAGAAACCGATCTCCGGGACAGTTCTTTCAGTGGCAGATCTACAGCTATTATTAATGAGTACAAGACCGAACATGGTGATGATCTCGTTAGAATTGGGAGAAGAATCATTATTTAAACATTCTGTAAAAGCCATCAAATGATTATTGTTAGGACCTGCATTTAGCTAGTGAAACCTTTGTTTCATATTGGTTCCCAGAATGCTTAGCGACTTGAGTGATTGCTATTCGAGAGCTTCCGGAGTTGCAGAACACCAACACGGCCGATGAGGGAGGCATTCAGAGTGTTTCATGAGGCAACTCGAACAGGACATAGAAAATAGCTAAATCTACGAGTTTGTTTAGCTAGCCTCAGTCAATGGTGGATTATTAACACAAAATCATCTGGATTTGAAATACTGAAAATATTATCTTGCCGTGCTTGTATTATCAATTTAATAGTAAATAAATAAAAAAAAGATAAACTATTATTTCCGGAACTATTTACATTATTCGAACTGTTGTCCTCATCTTTATATTCACGACATTTCCGAATTTCTTCATGTTATGATGGAATTTCGAAACGGAACCATTTATTTATTTAGGGGAGCAGATTGTTCGTATTGCATGCCTTTTGGGGGATATCTCAGTTAACTCTCTTCACTATGTCAATACAGTGAAACCTCGGTTCTCGAACTTCATGTTGAACCAATCAGTTTTCAAACAGAAAATTCGAGATGAAAATACATCGGTTATCGAACAAAATTTTGGTTTTCGAACATGCCGAACCTAGTTAACCCAAACAGAATAATTTCTGAGTCGACCGACGTGTTGCATACATTCGTGTTTGTGTTGTGCTTTTTTTTTTCCCCCAAATTTATTGTACGGTGAATTTTTTTCTCTACATTGATTCCTATCGAAAACATAGTTTCGGTTTACGAACATTTCGGGTTACGAACATTTCGGGTTACGAACGGCCTTCAGGAATGAGTTAAATTCATGAACTGAGGTTTCATTGTACTCTGTGGCCAGGTATTGAACTCACTACTCTTTAACCAACGCTTTTATCCACTGGGTTATGGGGATATAGGAGAATGAATCTTGAAGACTTATAAACCTAATGTCTCAGTAACGTTTTTGCCAGAGCTTATATCTTATTTTTGTTGTTTTCACTAGCATTTTGTATTCCTAGTTCCCATATTGTATTCATGTCTATACTTGGCCTACTTTTTTTTTGGGGGGGGGGTTGCGCTGATATCAGGTGAAAAAAGCCGGAGTATACAAAAGTCGAAACGTCGGGAATATTATAAAAAGATGCGGACAACAGTCTGAATAACGACAATAGTATAAATAGTTACAATATTTCATGTCAGAAATATAGGCAGAAGTTTCAGGAACTGTTCGGCCTTTGGTGACTCTTCGTCTTCTATGTGCCATATGCTTTAACGATATAGATGATCATGGCTCTTCACAACATCCTATCATTTGTAACACTAATATCGGTTTTTTTACCATCACTCAGACTCCTTATTCTGTCGTCTCTTTACAGAAACTAGACAGAAAGGATACTCACTATTTCCATAGACTTTCATGATGTAGGTGACCATGGCTCTTCACAACATCCTATCGTTTGTAACACTTGTAACATTTGCCTTTTGGAAATAGTGGGTATCTTTTCTGTCGAGATTCTGTAAAGTAACGTCAGGACAAGGAATCTGTGTGAGGTAAGATGACGGATATTAGTGTTATAAATGATAGGATGTTGGGGAGAGCCGTTGCCATGTATAACATGAAACTCACTGGAAATAGTGGGTATCCTTTCTGTCGAGATTCTATAAAGGGACGGCAAAACAAGGACTGAGACTGATGGTAAGAAGATGGATATTAGTGTTATAAATGATAGGATGTTGGGGAGAGCCGTTGTCACGAATATCATGAAAATCAATGGAAATAGTGCGTATACTTTCTGTCGAGATTCTGTAAAGTGACGAAAAAACAAGGACTGTGATTGATGGTAAGATGACGGATATTAGTGTTATAAATGATAGGACGTTGAGGAGAGCCATTGTCATGTATATCATGAAAATCAATGTAAATGGTGAGTACCCTTTCTGTTGAGATTCTGTAAAGTGACGACAGAGCAAGGACTGTGATTGATGGTAAAAATACGATATATTAGTGTTACAAATGATAGGATGATCTGAAGAGCCATGGTGTGAAAAAGATACTGATACTAGTTTTGTTTTTCTGCTATATATTTAGAGGTTATCGATAAAATACAAAGAAGAGGGTTTCAGTCCCTTTCCTACTACCATAATGCAGCTTTCCTGTGCCTTTTCTATAAATACTTTCGTGGTAATTGTTCTGATGGAGTATCCTTTGAGTTATCTAAACTTTACGAATTTATGCGCAGTACTACATTGATCAATTTACAGTTGAAATGACCACACCTAACCGCAAGATCTATGCTAACATTTTCTTCTATCGCCCTGCGCGCTTTTGGAACTCTCTTCTGGATTCCCACTTCCTAGTCAACTTTGACCTTAAATAATTTGAATGCAATATCAGTCGTTACCTTCTTTCTTCTTAATTCTTGTTCTTTTATTGGCCTCTCTCCTTAATAGTATTCTTTTTCATATACACTAACGTTCAGTAAACCGTTGAGTCTTAGTGGTTTAATTGCCTTAGTTGGGGTGAAGTAATTAAAAAAAAAATTGATACCTCCAATTTCTAAATCGAACCTTGAGCTATCCCTCTTATTAACCAAAGAATAAATTTAATATAACTGCAAATAATATTCTTTGCAGCAAAATTACATTTGTACCTTCAGATGTATTTATTTTTTTATAGTTGATCTAGTGGCTACAAATACATAAATTTAGTACAATGGATTTTATATTCAGACTAAGGTTCATAATCTTACTGCTAAGATCATTAATGGCTCTCTCGCAAATATTTTATTGAATCTCGTATTGACTCTCGTACCAAATCTCGTATTCACTCGCTTTCCAAATATAGCGGACAGCACAGAGAATTGATTGAACTTTTTTTTTGTTTTTAAGGCTTATCAATCTTTTGCAGGTTATTTAATGCCAGAAAATATTTTTAGTTTGTAAGAATCTTCAGGAGATAATTATGATGTTATGATACAAGTCTCACTAACACCCTGCTGGTGGGAGAAGATGTGGATTCATACCTTTCCCCGGGATTTTTGCATGTAAGTGAACCCAACTAAAATTGGAACTCGCCTCTCCGATTAAGAATTCCGAGTCATTATCCATTACACCACCCGCACATCCAGACCTAAATACCTAGTATTCCCAAGTACTCTAAGTACTGACAAGGCTTGACGTTGCTTAACTTCGGCGATTGCACGGGAATCGCTGTTTCAACGTGATATTGTCGTTAGCCCAAGAGGATTAACCGAACAGAAATTAAGAAGGAAGAAGATAACGACTGATGTTGCGTCTAATTTTTTTAAGATCAATGTTGACTGGAAGGTCGTAAGAGAGTGCCGCAAACGAGGGCGAGAGAAGAAACTATTGACAGAGAACCTACGTTTGCATCTAGCCATTTTTATCTGTAAAATGATGAGATTTTACTCTTAAATTCATAAAGTCAAGCTCGTCGGTGCAATTACCATGGAAATATTTATAGAAAAGGTTTCAGCAAGTATTTTTATTCCTCTTCTAACCTCTACCGTCGTAAGAGCCAGATCAGGCCGAAAATGGAGTACTACTGTCCTATATAGGCGGGATCCGCTCTAACTTCACTTTCCACTCCGAATAGAGTCAAAAAGCGTCACTGCGTCCTTGTGGGCGACGAATTAATTTCAACTCTCCACACCATTTCTCACAGACGAGATGTTCTGCCGCTGTATCCATGATGAATGTTCTACCAGCTAAGGACCGCCATGCCACGCAGTTTATAGCGTAATAACCCTTCATATCAGCCATGGTGAGATATGTGCCACTCAAGCATGTTCTTCTCATGTGCAGCTACCTTTTGCAACCGACTCCCAAGATGTTGCTTCCCCGATCATTACAATCTTAAACTGTTCAAGTCTATGGTTATCTTCCGCACATATCCGCAAGATCTGTAGCTTTTACTCTATAACCCTTTACCTCGAGTGGCATCAAGGCCTTGTACAGGTTGAAAACTACTGTAAAAAATGCACTTTATGAAAAATGATGAAGCTTTGATGCCAGGTCAGGACCTATAATATTGCATATCATTATTTGGATTCTCAACCAAAAATATAAATAATCTCATTCAAGATTATTTCTATTCCGCCGCTGCCAAGCAGAGGGAACCGGGGTTTTATGCTGGTGTCTTTAATCACACGAGTAAGACGAATTTATTGCATCTGCTAGATCACCTACATGTCCACAAAATCTGTAGCTTTTACTTCGTAACCATCTACCTCGAGTGGATTCAGGGCCTTGTACAGGTTGAACTCCACTGTAAAAAAAAAAAAATGCACATGGTAGATACTTTTTTAAAAAAAGTTTTGGAGCAGTGATGCCAGATCAGGACCAGTAATATTTCATATTATTATTTGGATTGGCAACCAAAAATATAAATAAATTCTTCCAAGTTTATTTCTATTCCGCCACCGACAACCAGAGTGAGCCCAGGTTTTATGCTAGTGACTTTAATCACCTGATCTACAGAGTAAGACTAATTTATGGCTCCTGCTTGCTTGTTCATCCTACACAGCTGTTTTTTGCTTTCGGTTTTTGGTGATTCTTCAATTAATGTACCTTGTGTCACAACTGATAAAACTTTTAACAAATATCCGAATTCCTGACAGACGTATTTTTTTTCTCGGCGTCTAAAGTAATCAACAGGCGGATTTATAGCTGAAAGTAATCAAACACGAATTATCACCAAATCACGTAACGGATATCTAAGTCGTCTGCGCCTGAGAAAATAGTACTTCTTGGAAGACGTGCATAAGAAAAATTACACTTGTTTACACATCTTTTTTTTTTTTTTAGATAAAAACGAATAATGTATCACACACTTGCGATTATACGTATGCTTATAAAGTTATACAGGAGTAGGTCCTCAACTATTTTCCCCTATTTGGAGAATTGTGTATCTATGTATATACCTGTCTAGCATTTGCTTCATATCTACAGGTATTTACTCAATCGTGTTTAGTTAATAACATGACCACACGTTTGCGAGGATTGCCCTCTCTCTGGTAGCAAAGGTCTGAATGACTAATCTTTTCACCTTCTTAAACAACGGGAAAGCGGTCTTTACTCTTCAACAGACTAATTGTGGAAATTGAGTTCTATCCATTAAGCCTTTCAAAGAACAATATTTTCAACCAACCATTCATTTGGGGGCATTTTTATTTATTTATTTTTTCAGGCAGATATTTACTAATGACTTATGTCAAAAGACATGTTCGTTTTGTTACATATTTCGCTTTACTACTGATACATTTATACAAAAGGGAAAGAAAGCAAAAAACAATATCATAAAAGTGATTCCGATGGCTTTATCAAGAAAAATTAAACAAAGCCAAAAACACATATTAACTTAATAATGTATCAAATTTAATTTATTTATCAGTATAGAGCATAAGGTGCTGAGGTAGCAATTCGTAATTGTAACTATAAAATGAAAAAAAAAAATAACAGATGTATCAAAATGAATCAGAATCATTCTTCTATGTCAACTTTTAATCGTATCGCTAAGTACAACATAGAGGGCCATTATATAGATTGCGATGGATAAATTGTCGTCTAAATTGCGCAAAATTTAAAATGAAATTGACATCTCATTTTAACAGATATCTTTAGCAAAATTGCAAAAAAAAAAAAATATCTTGAAATACTAAACAGCAGATTTATTTAATAAAATCACCATTGGCTTCAACCACGGCCTCCAGACGACTTTGGAATCTCCAGCATCCCTTCTGGACGGTCTCTTTGTTTAAGGTGAATGCTGCCATGATCCATGCCTTCATTTCATCTTTGCTGTTGCAAGGAATATTTTTTTTTTTTTGGTCTCTTGTTCAACTGCACCCCACACATAATATTCAAGGGGTTGAAGTCTAGGGAGTTAGGTGGCCAGATGTAAGGAGTGATGTGGCCACAGAAATTGCTAACAGCCATAATTAGATTCACCAGCATGGTGCAGGTTCCAGTTTCCTGACATAGGGTTCTCCAGCAGCTACCCTCTTGACCCAGGGTAGCACTACCTTCTCAGGTCACATGATGCAGGGCTCTGTGTTGGGTCTGAGACTCTCAACAGCAAATTCGGAAGTTCTTTTCTTATCAGAACGATATCTGTGAGTCTTCTGAGATGCCGTACCTTCGTAATCATCATGAGACTCATCTATCTCTTTCTAAATCCGCTGTACTGTCTTCAAGTTTGAAGCCCAAACACTTAGCACTTACGTCACGAAAGACGTTTCCAAATTTCTAGCCGAGTGAATTAGGTTATGGCGCTCTTTTTCACACTGACAGTGACACATAAACAATATAAAAAAAATACATCGCACATGCGCGAAATCAAAAATATAAAATGGTGGCTACCCCACCCTATATAAAGGTCGAAATATCGAAGATAGAAGTAAATCTTTTTATAAATTTAATTCTATTTACTAATATGAAAGAAAGCACAATTATAATTTTGTTCGGAAGATAACGTCCAATTATAGAATAAACCTTTTATAGCAGTTACACAAAAATATATTACTTATTCTTAATGATTAAAATGTCCTCTTTTTAATTTTATATCAATGTCTTTCAGAATTTAATTTATTAGATTCTTCGGAAAGTAATGTCCTCGTATAGAAAACGGAATTTGAAATTCTTCGACACTCACTCTCCAAATTTGAGGCCAGCGAAGTAATAATAGCTTATCCAGACGTGAGAGACCTTCTCAATGCCGAGAGCCTAGAAGATCGCACTCCTCACAAAAGCTATAACACTAATCTAACAACAAAACTGAAAACTGAGCAAAAGAATTAAAAAAAAACAATCCTAATATCGTCATCACACGAGCCGACAAAGCTAAAACGTGCGTAATTTTGTACAAAGGGTATCATTAAAAATAATTAATACACGTCATTGATGACCAATCTAAATTTACTACATTAAATAAAAACATCACGGAGACTCTAAAAAGATCAGTTAACAAACTTATAACATGAAACAATGCCGACGTAGTTTCCTTGAAAATCAACAAAATCATCGGAGATTACTAACCAGGATACCTATACGGAAATATTAAAATACATAAAACCGGATATCCAATACGACACATCATTTCCCAGAACGCAACACCTATTTACAAACTGTCAAAATTCCTTTAAAATATCATTACTCCATATCTACCTACCAATCATAGCATATGATCAACTCATGAATTTTTCCAAATCCTACGAACTACACAACCAAAGCAAGGCATTTTAGCGTCACTAGCCGTTGACGATTTAAGTACAAACATCCGTATGGAGGAAACCATCGAAATCATCTTTAATTCTGTGTATAAAAATAATTTCAACCCACCTCTAGTGATCAAACCTAATATTCTTATAAATTATTGCATGTCTGCGCAACTAAATTCCTCTTCTTCGACTACAATGGCAATAGCTAACTAATGTGTTTAGTATGGTAAAACCCCTCGGCTTGTGCTTCTCCAACTACTACATGTCCCACGTAGAAAACACGATATTTAAAAAGATCCCTGCCTCCTCTCAGAATGGCTGATGCTCAACTCCACAAGAAGGCGCGTTGCGCCTGCTTGGTGTCACGCTGCCCGCTGATATGAGGCGGAACAAATACATAGACTCAGTAGCTTCATCTACCACAAGGAAAGATGGTTCTCTGTGTCGTACCAGAAAGTTTTTTCTCGTCTGACTCCATCCTTCAAATCTATAAATCAGCCATTCGTCCTTGCATGGAATATTGCTGTCATGTATGGTCTTGTGCCCCCGCTGTACGTCTCGAGTTCCTAGACAAAATCCAGAGAGAGCTATGTAATGTGATTGGTCCCGATCTGGCATCTAGTCTATAGTCGCTTTTTCACGGACGGTCCATGGCTTCCCCCTGTCTCTTCTATAAGTATTTTCACGACAACTGTTCCGACGTGTTGCTTCGCTGGTTCCCAGACTGCATGAATTTAAATATTCAAATATTCAAGTGTAATATCAATCGATATCTTCGGATACCTTGATCTTTTTAACCGTCTTTCTCTTTATCTTCTCCCCAAACACGCCTCTTTACTCTAGTTCTCAGCCCTCTGTAACCCGTTGAGTGATAATAGAACTCTTGCCTTCCTTAGGGTGAAATGCTTATAAAAAAAATAAAAAAAAAATAAACGTCCGCCATGTAGACGATATTTTTATTTTAGCCGAAAACAAAAAAGAAAAACCTGATAATCACATAACCACATTTGAGAAAATAATTAACCATAAACATTACTCATGAACTTAGTCAAAAACATAAACTCCCCTTCTTAGACGTTCACGTAGAATTCAGTAACAACACATTCACCACTTCTTTAAACAAAAAGCTCATTATCAGAAACGCTTGCCACCTTAGTTTTAAGAGTGAATGCTCACTTACATATAAAATAGTAGTTATAAAAAAATTCAAGGGAGCACACAACAATTCATCCTCTTGTCTCCTTTTCCTTAAAGAACTCAATAATGTAAAACAAACACTAGTTAACAATGGTTTTTCTAACTACCTCATTGATCACCAAAATAGACTATTTCATTCTAAAAGAACTAATAGCACTACTGAACATAGAGATAATCAATAACATTAACATCTTCTATAAAAGCCAAGTACATGTCAACTATAGGCAAGACGAATTTTCTCTTAGAAATGCACGAACCCATCGACCAGAAAGTGAAAATGAAATTATCTGCTACAAAAAATTTAAAACAGCTAACCTTATCATCAACAATAACAAAAAACCTACAGAGAACCAACATGATATATAAGTTCACATAAACCCATAAAGAGTTGTGTTTCTGATTAAACTAAACTCGTAAATAATTACATTAGGTATACCATTACACGCCTATCTGGATGACTCACGTTATGCATTATCTGACAACAGCTCGATTTGGACTCATTTGAATAGACACCGAAACCTTACAAACTTCATCCACAAAATACTGGTAGAAAATATAGGTATAATAGCCTCATCCACATGTAAGAATAAAAGATAAAAATAATGTAAGAACAAATAATTAAAAATGAAAAAGCCAACACTCAATAGTATTAACTATGAACACGGTCTCAACATGCTGACCCTGTTTGGAAAATAAAACATGCCTATAACTTTACTCACATATAAAACATTCTGTTTAAAATAAAAAATAAATAAAAAGTAACCGTAAGCGCTTGAATATGCAGAACTTTTGGACAGCTTTTGGACAGCTTTTGCACACACTGTGTTCAGAAAAAAACACTTGTGAGAACACACAAAAAAAATTGAATAAACATCCTAATTGCAGCCCCTTGTCAATCAATTTTAAGGAAAACTTGTCTAGAAGAAGGAATTGCTACGCAAATGCACAATTATATATATATATATATATATATATATATATATATATATATATATATATATATATATATATATATATATATATATATATTGTCTTATGTTTTCCCCAAAATTGTTCTTGATATATAAAAATTTATATATCATTATCCCACAACTTAATGCACAAAAGAAGTCCATTTATCATCCAAGAAAAGAATTAGAAACTCAAATTTATGAATATTTATATTTTCAACTTTGCATATATATATATATATATATATATATATATATATAAACCTAGTGAGCAAGACAAATCTGGCTCACTAGGTTTATCTAGGTCTGCTCTACGGTTGTATTGAGCTTTTTTAGTTAGTTGTTTACTCGTGTCGGGGTTTTTTCTTTGGGCTTTAAACCTGTATCTGTGCGATTTTTTTCGACAGACTTTCGTGTTCCTGGCTCTTTCTTTTTTTAAAACCTTATTTTCCTTCGAGATTGACTTGATTATTGGCAAATCAAAAATTCGAAGGATTTTCGAAACGAGTATAGTTACCAATATCTATCTATCTATCTATATATATATATATATATATATATATATATATATATATATATATATATATATATATATATATATATATAT
Organism: Acanthosepion lycidas; assembly: GCA_963932145.1. NCBI lineage: Eukaryota > Metazoa > Mollusca > Cephalopoda > Sepiida > Sepiidae > Acanthosepion > Acanthosepion lycidas. The sequence goes on along the minus strand of OZ010607.1, from coordinate 37,237,736 downwards.
ATACTAGCGAACCTGAAACTCTGGTCTATTAAGCGTATTGAGCACTTGACTTTTTTATTTTATTTTACTCGTTTAGGGCTCTTTTTTGGTGGGGGAACTAAAAATTACGACACTGAGCGATTTTTTTCCCCCACAGAATCGGATGTTTTTAGCCTTTTCTTTTTTTTGCAAATTTTTTCCCCAGATGTTTTAATATATTTTTATTTTCAAATTGTACAATACGTGTTTTTTTTTTATACCAGTCGAGTATAGACATTAACATAACATAGATAGACAGATAGACAGATAGATAGATAGATATTAGGTTGGTGCAAAAATAATGAAGTCATAATGTCGTTTTTTGACGTTAAAAATACGTCAAAAAACGACATTATTACGTCATTATTTTTGCACCAACCTAATAGATATATATTTCACTCATATTTTAATTTGGATCAGGTGTTTATATGGTACCTATTGAAAAAAGTGATGAATTTTTGTTCCATAACTGTGAAATAAGATGCACTACTTTCGGAACGTCTCGCATATATTACGAGTGTGCGAAATATTCCACAAGAAAAATCCACTGAAGTTTATCAATTATGAAAGGCCTGCCAATGAAACCAGGTGCGATTGAATGCGAACTTCATTAAACAATTACATTGGTGAACCACATAACAAAACTAATAATTAGATTCCATTTAATGTATCTAAGAACAGGAGCCGACAGAAAATTGGGTAAGAACAATGTGGGTTTTATACAGGATGTTGTTACAAGCAATGGTATATTCGTGGATAGAATGCTGTACGAGAACACAAGAGACGTGCCTAAAGAGCTGTACTTTTGTTTCGGTGATAATTCATTATTAAGTTTCAGATAAAGTGCGATTTTTGACAGCTCCTTGAAATGCTAGTTTAGCTTGATCTATGCGGGAAAGATGCGAGATTAACCCGCAACTTGTATTGGAAAGACACTGGCTCTCTTTGCGAATGCATTAAAAATTAAATGAATGTGTACATTGATATAGAAAGTGACGTAATGAACATGTATACACCTGGGTTCCCCCTCACAGTAATATGATTGGCTGGTGCCAGCCATAAATACAGACTGAAGTTGAGGTACGAGGACGGCTATTGGCTACGCCTATAGTCTTTGTCCATTACCTACGCCTATTGCCTACCACTACGACGAGGGCCAGTCTATTACGCTTACCTGCTAGATTGTCGTCATCGGTTACAGTAGTCCCAAACCACTCTGCTACTTCGAACAAATATATCACTTTTCGGTACATATCAGAAAGAGATACCAGACAAACTTGTTCATCCCAAGGAAGGCAGTAAACCCACTGAGGCAAGAGGGGTTAGAGGGTATGGAAGAGTTAGAAACTGGAACGTTCCTACGGAACGAGAACAAAGGAAGAGTAATTAGAAATACAGTAGATGGCGATTGACATTGCATTTCAATTTTTGAAGGTCGAACAATGGCTAGAAAGCATGGGATCAGAAAAAGTTTCACAAATAAGAATAGTGCGAAAAGAAAATTTCAGAATAGAACTTATGGTTACATCTAGTTAATTCAAATGCGAATACATGGTTATTTTCTAAGCGCAGCTTAGATGTGGCACAAGGTCAAAACCATGAAGCACCTATTGAGGATTGAACTCACTTTTCAGACGAAACTGATTTAGCGAGACAAGCTTGCTATCCATTACACCGCACCAAGGTGTTCACAACACTGAATTTATGAGACCATGCCGCCAATCGAGTACTGCGCTAAAATTCTTAAAGTCTAGGTACCATAGCCAAGGGTAATATTTATTTCTATTATGTACAGAAAATACGACACAAGGACAAATTAGGGAATTGGGAAAAGGACGGTCTTACATCTGTCTAAACTGCTAGCCAAAAACACTGATCCAAACATAGCACAATATTCCTAACGCCAAAACAACGCATTCTTACTTACCTTTCTTACAACATTCACCATAATACCTCGTGTCTCTATGAAAGTCCTAACCAGTCTTCTTATTCATTACCTCTGGTGGGTGGGGAATAAGACGACAATTTAAAAACTAACCCTAATGAATATTTACTAAAATGAAAAAAACTATATACCGAGGAAGAGTGATATTTTTTTCTGCTATGTACAGAAAATGTGACACAAGACCAAAAGGGGGGAATGCGGAAAAGGAAGGTCTTCATCTGCCTTAATATTAAACTTACCTAGCCACAAACACTGGCCCAAATATACCACAGTATTCCTAACACCAAAACAACGCATTCTAACTTATCTTTCTTACCTTTCTTACAACATTCACCATAATACCCCATTGTCTCTACGAAAGTCCTGCTCCCTTTATGTATAATTCATTGTCTGTGGTGGAAGGGGAATGAAACAACAATTTAACATCAAACCCCATTGAATATTTGCAAAAACGAACAAAATATTTACAAGAAACTAAAACACAATAATATAAGTAATAAAACTCTCCCCAATCCTTAATTGTGGCAGAAACATCAGTTAATTGGATGAAATCAATGCGGTACTTTAATAATATAAAACATTTCATTCATCCCAAGTATTCGTTGCGAAGAGTCTATCTAGACAATTATTAGGTTGGTGCAAAAATAATGTCGTTTTCTCACATAGTAACATATTTGAGAAGACGACATTATTATTGCACCAACATAATACCATAAAATTATTTATAGAAAAGTCACAGGGAATATACATTAAGGCCGTGGGAAATTAGGTGAAACCGAGACGCCTGGGCATTAGTAATAATATTGCTGATTCTTCTTTGGATTATATCAAGAGTCTATTAATATACAATAAGAGCAACGGACCATATGTTGCATGGATTAATGGTAGATTCATAAATATGGGATCTAGATTCGGGAGAGAAAAATTGTCTAGCACGACACAGTGAATTAATTTTCTTAGCCGCAGACCTAGAATTGGATTAAATATAATCTTTCCACTTCATGACAGCTAATAATGTTAACCAGAGCAGGCGCAATGAGTCGCTTTAAGGAGGTTCGTACCATCCAAGCTGAGGAACGACGGGGAAAAAATAATGGGAGCTACAAATCATTTTACTCTATTGACTTTTTAATTATTTTCTTCATTGTACTTGGTGTTTAGATCGATATATCTCTCCGATTGTTAAAGATGCTGGAGAACGGTTGATCTTACAGTCACACGCATTCAAGATACGGTACTGTTCGATAAAAGTGACTCACCTTATCCTTTTTTAATTTTATCGGAGAAGAGAACATTCTTCCAGTCTTCTACAGTGAAATTTCTGTAATAGTGAGCCCATTCAAGTCTCTTGGCTTTGTTGGCTTTGCTTATTAGTGGCTTAAACCTTCGAGTACAAGATTTGTAGCCTTGTTCTAACAACCACCAACGGACTGTTGAAGAGGCAAGACTAACACCTTGCTCTTCGCTTAGACTGGCTACAATTTCTTGGCTAGTTATAGACCTATTCTTCGCAACTTCTCTCTTGATTACCCTGCCAATTCTATCATCAATCTTTTTCTTTTGTCCCCTTGTATCCTTCCTTGGAGCAGGAGTGGCATCATTATGTGCCCTAAGCACTCGAGAGACAGTTTATTGCGAGGTTATAGCAATTTCTGCAATTTCTCTTGTAAACTTGCCTGCTTTTGAGAGGTCAATAATAGATGCCTTAAGTGGTCCTGATGCGTGTTTGTACCCTTTCATCTGGTTTGTGACTTGAGTGGCTATTTCAAGCTGTTTTTATACTGTATGAGGCTTTCTGGAATATTCTGGAATACTCTAGATTTAATTTAAGCTGTTCTAGAATTCTTTAAAATATTGTTCTGAGTGTATTGTAAAATAGTTTTCAATATTTTGTCAAAAGCTCTTTAAATTTACCAGTTTAATTATTAGAATGCGATATCTGAGTTACTTTTTTTGCACAAAGTTTTTTTCTGAATCTCATTTATATCCAAATTTATAATTATCAATAGAATACCTTAGGATGAATAAACTTTTTTTCTAGGTGGTCGGGAAGGAGTCTTTATATTAATAAGATTAAAAATTATTTTAACCCCCAAAACAATAGACAAAAAATATTTTTAGTAAAAAAATCAGGTGAGTCACTTTTATCGAACAGCACTGTATATACAAATTTTCCAAATGACATAAACGCGGAGGAGTGAAATCAAAATAAAAGAAATCAAAACAATCAATCGAAAATAAATCTGTGTTAATATGAACCGATCCAATGCACAAAAATAAGAGAGACCGCTGTATTCTGTCAATAATCAGAATCAAGAAGTTCTTTGTCTAGTGGCTGGGTAGAGACGAAACCAATTTGCGAGTAGCGCAATACACAAGACTAGTCCAATCAAGATAAAAAAAAAGCGAGGATGGAAAAAAATGGAGAGATCAGAAATCTTAACAAGGGACATAACGAAATGGAAAACCGGGGGCGGAGATGGGAATGACAGATACTCACGTTAACACTGAGAAGAAAAGGAGACTGACTTAACCAGAGGTGAACTCCTTTAAGTTATCGCTGCGTTGTACCCTGACGAGACTAAAATAGGGAAATGAAAATTGGCCAGATTCACGCAAACCAAGCCTGCAACTCGCACCCACATTTTGCTGAGATGTGCCAATCGCTTTCTATCAGTTGTGATCTTCATCGTAAGCTGATACCCACAGTATCTAATCAGCTCCCGATGAGAGTAGTATTCGTCTCGAACGTTTCGAGTCAACCACACCCACATTCGAGCAGGCTTAAAATTATTGCTACGAAAATAGTTTTTTTTTTTTTTTTTTACCTGAATCTCATTTATATCCAAATTTATAATACTCAATAGAATACCTTACGATAAATAAACTTTTTTCCTAGGTGGTTGGGAAGGGGTCTTTATATTAGTAAGATTAAAAATTATTTTAACCCCAAAAACAATAGACAAAAAATATTTTAGTAAAAAAATTCAGGTGAGTCATTTTTATCAAACAGCGCTGTATATTGGCTGTTCCATTGAGTGTGGAGTCACTGTCTCATGATAACTCAGCCAAGGACGAAGTTTACATAGAGTAATTCATTCATAAAGCTTGCGTCAACCAATGGTATCGTCTTGAGATTTTTTTTTCTCAACGATACACCATATTTTTGCTTTTAATAAGAAACTTCAGATTTTCACTAGAATTCGGGTTGCTTACTATTTACGCAAGAATTTATATCCATGTCGCCTAATTTGTTTCTATTAATGTGCCTACAGAATACAAACAATGAGATTTCATGTAAACTAAACAAACAGAATTGGCGGGATTCTTTTTTATGGTGTAGAATAACAATATTTACTTGCTGTTTAACGTTTATTTCTTACTAGTAGTAGAGCCCGGCGTTGCCCGGTGATGTAACAGTAAGAGATAGATCAAGTATCGACCATCATAAAGACTGAAAAATAAAATTGACAAAGATTATTGTTCAAGGTTGACGGACACGCATGTCTTAATTAGTTTTTTTTTTTTTTTTTTTTTTGCAAATTAGTCAAACCGAAACTCAAACAAAAACATTGTTTTCAATCGTTATGAGTCTACCGATTGAATAGAATTTTATTATAAACAATTGTCTTGTAAATGGAATTTTTAAAGCATTCTGAATGTAAAAATAAAGAAAAAAAAAGTGTGCAAGACAATAAGAAACACTACCTGCCAAAAAAAGTGAAGTTTTGTTGAAATCGTTTGAAATATGTAAGAAATCTGATCCCATGTATAAACGAACACACACACACACACACACACACACACACACACACACACACACACACACACAAACATCCTGGGTTTTATAATAAGTATAACTCGATATGAGTTGCCCCCCTTTCATTCTCGCGACACCGATGCCTCTTAATCGTGTTTTCAAATTGATTTCGTGGAAAAACAATTGTGTTTTTCCAATTTGGTGCGCTGTCAGAAACACCGTAAGGTAATTTTACGTAGTCCTGTGAAGTTTTGTTGAAATCGGTTGAAAAATGTAGGAAAACCGATCCAATATATAAACGAACACACACACACACACAACCTGGGTTTTATAATAAGTATGATGTCTTTCTTTTAGTTAACGTAATAGATACGCTTATGGTATAGTCAAATGTGAGTGCAGTTGCTAATAAACGTGTTATTTATCCCAATAAATGTTTATTATCAAGAAAACACCTTGATAAAATTGAATATGCACCGATACGAACTCATACCCCGTAGACTAACCATTGAGCTTCACAATCGTAAAATAACATTAAAGAAAAAAAAAGAAATAAAACTGTCATGTAACTTTTGCCTTCAATTCCAGTGATTAAAAACCTTTTTTTCTCATTTCCAATGCACAGAAAACAGATTGAGTTGCGAAAAACAGTCATAAATGATTCAAGTCAGAAATTGAAAACTTCTGATTAAACTTTTTTCACATACCGACAGAAATAGTTCGGTTGGAAATAGGAGAAAAAAAAAGACATTAGTGGAATTGTAACGTCGATGGCTAAAGATGGGAAAAGGCAAAAACCTCAGTTCGTATAGCCGGTTTTAAGCTCAATTGTGGCTAAAATACAGTCTTGTTTTGTTTTTCTTTTTAATGTTTTCTACAGGACTCTGGGTTGGGTTGGTTTTGGTTCGACGTATCAATATTTATAGCGTTATTTGTCTTCGATTTTTGAAGAAATATTATAATACAGAATTCGATAGATAACGATTATATTTGAATGATTTAGGCAAACTTTTATCGGGTTTGTACTTGAGTTAAGGGGTAAAATTTGGTTTAATTTGTACTTAGTCCATAGGTAAAGTTGGTCGAGCTTATATTTAAATATATATCCAAAAATCGATCGTGTTTATAGACGAACCTAGAAGCATATATTAGTCAGCTTTTTACGTGTTTATAGGTAAACATAGAACATATTTACACTGCTATCAGCAAATATTGGTCAAGTATATAATTGACTCAACAGGTAAACACAGGTTGTATATATATATATATATATATATATATATATATATATATATATATATATATATATATATATATATATATATATTATACTATTATTGGGTTGGTGCAAAAATAATGACGTAATAATGTCGTTTTTTGACGTATTTTTAACGTAAAAAAACGACATTATTACGTCATTATTTTTGAACCAACCTAATAATACTCCTCGGTTGAAAAAAAAAAAAACTCTGATGGCACAACTTGTAAGCCTACACAATAATGGTACCCGAGGAAAGATTTTGAAAAAAAAAAAGCACTAGAAACATCCGAACAGGGCGAAACAAATCGTCCAGTGCCTTAATCGAGTAATAAAGCTGGAACGTAAAGTTTTCAATAAGCAAAGTAGAGCTGTGATATATATATATATATATATATATATATATATATATATATATATATATATATATATATATATATATGTGTGTGTGTGTGTGTGTATGTGTGCGTGTGTGTGTGTGTGTCTGTGTGTGATTAATAAGCTAACAATGGTCTTGTTTTAACTTTACACTTACTTGATATAGACAAATAATCATCATACGTATTCTTAAGTCTATAAGCAATTACTGAAGGCGTTTATTCTTTACAGGTCAATTTTAGTCTAGTTTATACTTACGTCTTACAAAAATCCACATACTTGGTGGCTTAATTTTGGGTGAATCTGAATCTCTGTAGTGTTCACAGTGGATGCTTTCTTCAAGCCGACATGGTAACGAGAATTTGGTATGCTATGGGTAGTCCAGAGAACAAAATAAATGAATCTGTCTCCTATATGGTCATTTCGAGCATAAACATCTAAGATACATTAATATTCATAAATATACAAACTTTCATATTGTTATATTACGTGCAACTAGGAATATATACTTGAAAAAGATGATTGGTAAAATAAATAAAGGTTTATTTTACAAAACCAGTACAACAAGAATAAAGGTAGAATTATGCACAAGGTCGTCGCAAGTCAATCCAGTAGTGAGTGCCATTATTGGAAGGACGGTAGTTCACGCGTTATTCTGAGTCGTACTCAACAAATCCCAGCTAGTAATATTTACCAACCTCCCCACGGAGTCGGAAGTGACACAACGCCGAGTTTAAGGTGCGGGATTCCGACCCCGTAGGCTCGGCCAAAAATTCTCCGTAAAGCGCGCATGAATGGGCTCGGGTCTGTCTACCTCTCCAGACGAGACTCTGCCCTTCGGTATAGCCTTGTCCGGGTTCCTCTCTGCCCGAAGGCGGACAGTTCCACAACAGCTAAGAGCTGAGTAACAGATACCAGCAAGTTGATAGTAGGTAAGATGTGTGACAAAGCCGAGTTTTATGTGGGGTAATCCATTCTCGTAGGCTCGGCTAAAATTTCCCCGTAGACCTCGTATAAATCGGGGTCGAGTAGCCGTTTCCTGAGACAAGACTCTGCCCTTCGACATGACCTCATCTGGGGATCCTCTCTGCCCGGAGGCAGAGAGTTTGACCTGCACAGCCTGAAAAGATTTCAGCTAGTCGATATTTACCAGCCTCCACACGAGGTAGGATATGTTACAAAGCCGAGTTTAATGTGGGGTAATCCGATCCCGTAGGCTCGGCCAAAAATTCACCGTAGACCTCGTATAAAACGGGGTCAGGTAGCTGTTTCCTGGGACGAGTCTCTGCCCTTCGGCATAGCCTCGTCTGGGGATCTGGGATATATATGTTATTCCTCAACACGTCTAGAAGTTTCATGCCTCAACGCAATCTTCATGTTCTGAATATAGATTGGGTGTTATGAAATTTAATTTTAGAAAATATATCTGGTTATGTTGCAGCAGATATTATGGTGCGATGAAATTTTTTTTTAATTTAAAAAACTTTGCCTTTGGCTTTGTTATAACTGAGCCAGTCAGAAGATCCAGAGTTTCCAATGGTTTCGGCATCCGTGGAGTGCGTTTCGCCATATTGATTAACCATGAGGTATAAACAAGGTGAACAACGCATGCTGTGGTGTTCGGGAGAGGCATGGTCTCGTATGTAACTACAGATTTGAACGTACATCTCATTCTAGTATTGCAAGAAATAAAATAAATAGGTTAAACAGTCAGACCCTGTATTTCTTATTTGGTAAAATTTTGTGGGGAATATATGTAATTATATATTAGTATTTTTATGCATCAGCCATACATAGAAATAAAATCACCAACAACTTCGGTCTAAAGAAAGCCAAAGTTCTTAAAATAGAAAGTAACTTACTCGGAAAATTATCGAGAGGGCTTAAATCGAAAATTATCAAATATATATCTACACCATCGAATTTTTCAAATATTTCCGTTTCTAAAAGAATTACTCATTTCCATGAATGTAAAAATGACTACAATTTATATGACTACAAAAATATTTAGAAAAATTAAAAGAAAACTCATAATCTGTCATTTAAATTATGTAATACATGAATTTATCTCAAACTATACTAGATAGAATACGAATTACATTATTTGATAAAAACAAACAAATATTCACTCACTTTTGTTCATTAGATAATGTTATATAATTTATAAATTATAACACTTAGCATCCTCCATAATTTCCTTTGAGCTTTCTTAAATTGAAAATGTTGAAAAATCTAACATCTGCACTTTTGTTTAAATATTTCTTGCAAAATAAAATCCTTATATTTGCCTTAATAAAGTCAATCAGTGGACGAAACGCATTGGCTAAGATAACTTTTACTTTTGTCTTTATTCATAGCGTCCTTTTATAGGTATATCTTTAATTATATCTGAAAAAGCACACACACACACACACATATATATATATATATATATATATATATATATATAGTCACACACAGAGAGACTATTTCGCTGCATCAGACTTCTTCAGTATGTATAGACGTCCCATTGTTTCAAGCCGGGATCGAAACCCGACTGATTGGTTATCAGTCAGAGATCCTAGGCTATCGTCGCACAGCAGAGAGGATGAGAAATTTTAACATTTTCTATGCGAAATACGTCAGTGTCCTGGAGAGCTCAATTCCATTTGGTTGAAGGGCAATGCGTTATTAGCGGTAAAAGCCAGTTTATTTTGCAATTAGCCTTTTATGAAGAATGGTCAACTGCATTACCCGAAAGCATATATATTGTAATACCCAGACAGACTGTTTCGCTGTATCACATCTCTTCAGTGTGGCTAGACGACGGATTTGGTATCAGTCAAAGATTCTACGCCTAGGCTATCGTTGCACAGCAGGTAGAATGGGAAATGTTTAACGTTTTCTATGCGTCATATATATATATATATATATATATGTGTGTGTGTGTGTGTGTATATATATATATATATATATATATATATATATATATATATATATTCAGTGTATGTGTCAAAAAGTGACAATGCAGGGGAAAAAGCTCAAAAGTTCATTAGCAAATTTCTGCCATTAAATGAATACGGTTGATAAATAACTCCAGAAAATAAGCTTAGATTATTGATTAGATACATAGATAGAAAGATAGATAGATAGATAGAGAGAGAGAGCGAGAGAGATTGATAACGATTAAGTGAAGTTAGATAGAAATTGATTGTCATAGATAATAGAGATAAGAAAATATGTGATCTATATATTGAGATTTATAATGAAAATAATATATATATATATATATATATATATATATATATATATATATATATATATATGTATATTGACTGAAACTGGCTGAGATAGATCGACAGATAGATACAAAACAATCTAAAATAAATAGGTAGATAGACAAAACATGCATATTGCTTAATAGTCAAACGGATCGAAAGACGAACATAGATAGATAAATAGACAGATAGAAATTTAATGATTAAAGTTACATAAGAATTCACTGCAGTAGATGTGCAAGAATGAAATCAAAAAAAATTTATTGATCTATACAAGGAGAGTGGTCATGATTAAAACAACATAGATAGATAGATAGATAGATAGATAAACACAGTCTTGCATAGATAGACAGATAAATATATGAATAGATAGATTGATGGACAGATAATTATAGTCAAAGATGATATATATATATATATATATATATATATATATATATATATATATATATATATATATATATATACTTAAACCGGCTCATACACAGTCCCGTATAGAAAATTATTACACATTACAAAATATACACTTAGCTGCTTATCTATCTACTTTTTCCCAAAATTTCACGCACATACAAACACACGTATATACATACATACATACATACATGCATACATATATATATATATATATATATATATATATATATATATATATATATATATATATATATATGTGTGTGTGTGTGTGTGTGTGTGTACATACATATTGATATCGATATATATCTAGAAGGTTTTCTTTCACTGGCTTTTGAGCAGATAATGACATTATTTTATTCAAGAAAAACAAAATTTCATCTGAAATAATTACGTTTTTCTTGTCTACTAACCAAAAACATAAGTTGAGCAAAGAATGAATGCGCAAATGGCAAGTGCCGAATCTTTTGTCTAATTTCAGATACGTTTTGTTTTCGTGCTCTCTTCCAAAAACATTTAATACATTCACCGGGAAATTGAATTTCTCAATTTTCGTTTTTTGGACATCAAAGAAATGACGAACATTTCCATTTCAATTTTCTCGCTTGCACTATAACGTGTGAGAGCTTTCACCTTTTTCCACCGGCTACAGACAACATTTCTCGGTTGAAATTATGCTGTGCCGAGTTCGACCCGCCTACCCAATGCACTGGTTGCCTCGCATGGTACCAAATTAAAATATGTTTAAATTCCATTTTAGTTTGCTCTCTGGAAAAGTTTTGTGATGCTGATGAACACTCGTTAGCACTTTTGTGATGCCGAAGAATAATGGTTGTCACTTTTGTAATGCTCGTTGTAGTAGAGACTTTGTAATCGCATATGCAACTATAGTAACGCTGTTGAACAATAATGGTGTCAGACGTCATCGAATAACATTCGCACTAATAGTACTCGGTAGATAATACTCGCTCGAATAGTAATCCGTATAGTGATCTGAATAGAGAAATATTAATAGAGTAGAAATAGCGATCCGTATAGTAATAGTAGCTAGACTAGAAATAGCGATCCGTATAATAATAGAGGATAGACTAGAAATAGCGATCCGAATAGTAATAGAGGATAGACTAGAAATAGCGATCCGTATAGTAATAGAGGCTAGACTAGAATTAGCGATCCGTATAGTAATCGAGGATAGACTAGAAATAGCGATCCGTATAGTAATAGAGGATAGACTAGAAATAGCGATCCGTATAGTAATCGAGGATAGACTTGAAATAGCGATCCGTATAGTAATCGAGGATAGACTAGAAATAGCGATCCGTATAGTAATAGAGGATAGACTAGAAATAGCGTCCGTATAGTAATAGAGGATAGAGTAGAAATGGTGATCCGTATAATATAGAGGATAGAATAGAAATGCAATAATATTTATTGTACGAAAGTACATATAGGGCACAAGGCCAAAAAATTGGAGTGGGAAAAAGGATGGTGATCTTTTGATCAAACATTAAACTTAGCGAGCCACAAACACTAACCCAAACATTCTAAACACTTTTCCTTACACCAAAACAACGCATTCTTACTTACCATTCTTAGCACATCCATCATAATGCCTCAGAAACTCTACGAAGTCCGAATTAATCCACATATAAAAAATTCATTTCTGTGGGGCGAGGGGGAATAAAAATAACAATTTAAAAATGGAAAAAGTCCCAATGATTATTTACAAAGGAGTAGAACTATATACAAGAACTTAAACAAAATTGCGTTAGTAATAAAGCACCCCCACAGCCCTAACTGTGGTAGAAACATCAGTTAACAGGTCTTTAAAATAACCCCCCCACAAAAAAAACATATATGCCATGTACTCACTCAACCAAACACTCATTCAAACACAAAAACAATTATGAAAATCACACCCGAAACGAAAGATGCCCTGCACCCACCAGAGAACTGATATCACTATCCCCCTAACGATGGGACGGATAGGGAATAAGCCAAAAGAAACAAATAGGAAAGTAGGAATAGCGTTAATATTTATTGGACAAGATACACAAATGTGGCACAAGGCCGAAAAAAGGGGAATGGGAAAAAGGATGGTCTTCTTCTGTCTTAACATTAAACTTAGCTAGCCACAAATACTGACCTAAACATACAACACAATATCCCTTTCACCAAAACAACTCATTCGTACTTACTGTTCTTACCTCAACTACCATATTAACTCAGAAACTCTATGAAGTTCCTACTAGTCCCCACATATACAATTCATTGTCTTATGGGGGAGGGGAATAACATAACAATTAAAAATCTAAAAAAAAAAACAATTAATATTTACAAATGTGTAAAAAATATATACAAGAAACTAAACAAAATTTTGGTAGTAATAACCCCCCCCCCCACAAAGCCCTAACTCTTGCAGTAACATCAGTTCACTGGACGAAAACAATGCGGGGCTTTAAAAAAATATAAACACCCATACATCCCATCAACTCACTGAAAAACACACACATTCAAACACAAAAACAGTTACGAAAGTCACACCCGAAACGAAAGACGCCCCGCACCCACCAGAGAACTGATATCACTATCCACCTAAAGATGGGAAGAATGGGCAGTTAAGCCAAAAGAAAAAAATAGGAAAATATAATTAGCGTTCGTCAGGCGTCAGCTACTTCGTACATATATGCGTTTCCTCTATGGTCACGTTGTCTACTTAATTCAATAATGGGATCTCCCGTATTTGCTCATTAGCGATCTATGTTCAAACTCAAGTGTCGGCAGTGACACTTTATTCCTATATAACAGTAAAGAATCGTTATCCTGCCCTCCACAAAAGTTTCGATGAATGAGCTGAAAAATAAATTTATTACATTTTTTTTTAATCATTTCAGTCTAAGCAAAGTAGTAAACCAACTAAGATACTAGTGGTTAAGTGTGAAGACTAAGAAAAAACAAGAAACGCAAGAAGTGAGAACAATAAAAGAAGAGTAATCAAGAAAACTGTAGATAACGACTGACATGTTATTTATCATTTTCAATATCAAAGTTGGCCAGAAAGTATGAATCCAGAAAAAAAAGTTTCACAAGCGAGAATTTGCGACAAAAGAGATTGTTAGGATTCAACGGACCATCGGACCCGATGCCAGACTGTAAATATTAAATATTTGAATATTTAAATTGCTAACAAGCATTAAATTTAATATGATTGTGGAGTTTTTAAACATTTAAATTACCATCGAACGTTTAAATCTGTTTTTATCTAAATTGCTAAAGCTATACCACCCCTCTTCTTTCTCCAAAATCCCTACGTACATCTCTTATCTCTGTACTTCCCCACTTTTTTCTTTTTCCCTTTTTTTTCTCCTTTTGCTTTTCCCATATCCTTTCCGTTTAGTTGACCGATTAAATAGGTCAATGTCTGATCCTTACCCACTCCTTCCTCAATATTAAGTATTATAATAAAAAGAAATACAAAAATAAATTTTACAACTCTCCCTTCCTCTCTAAACTCGACCATGTCTCTCATACCATTCCTCTCCGCCATCTATGTCAACTTATATGAGCTTAATACTGTCCGTCAAAAGTGTAATTTTTAAATTCATTTTTCGTTTCACCTTCTGAAAGTGAAGTCTGAAGATCCGGAGAAAAATAAACTTCACTGGTGAAATAAATTATTACAAATGGAACCTTAAAGTGAAGTAGTCTGCTTTTCTTTATATATATATATATATATATATATATATATATATATATATATATATATCCTCTAAATTGTCGCCATGTTATGTTTTTAATTTCATGCATGCCCGTTGTTAATTTTTTTCTGATTTTGCACATTATAGCAGGGTCAGTCAAAAACTGTCTGCGAGAAAAATAGAACCATGACGCAATTCACTCTGCAAGAGATTTGGAAACTCTAATACGAACATTTAAAAGTGATACCATCTCAACAATCAACGACGTACGAAGAAGTATGTCCTTTGTTAAGACCAACAGAGTTCTTTGTCCGAAAACCAATTCCATAGTAATTGTGTAAGATCGTGTTACTGGGCCTGAGACAGTAATATTACCAGCCATGTAAAAAGTTTCTTTCGGACAATTGTTCCTTCGCTATCCCTCATCTTTTTTACGATTGGTTTATGCTATGAGTTTAAGGCAAGTTTAAGATTGTTAGACTTCAAGACATGCTAGAACGTTCTGTGATTGTAAACCATATGCCACTCTCTTCGCAGGTTACCCAGACCCTTGCCTCACTATAAATCCCAGGTGCCACAGAAACGTCATCAACTCCAAAAATCTTCCAGAATTATTGACCTTCCTGTTGCTTGTGCTTCATGAATCAAGTATAGACCTTAGCAATATTTGTTTCTAGACTCAAGTATAAACCGACAACTTATATTCGACGTTAAGCAATCTAACAAATGTTAATATAGCGTTAAATTGACTAATAATAAAACAGTATGCTTGATAGAATGACGAAATATGTAATTAATGTTCTCCATATTTGCCATTAATTGTTAGAATTTTTGGGTTATTGCATTGTCTAAAGCAACACAAGATGCTATTTTTCTTAAATTACTAATAAAAACAATTACAACACTGATAATAAGTGAGCCTATAAATATTTACTGTGACAATCAGGCTAGTATTGCTTTGGCTAAAAATCCAATAATACATCAAAGATCAAAGCATATTGATATTAAATATCAATTTGTTAGGGATCTAGCACAAAAGAAAACACTACAAATTGAATATGTTCAATCGGAAAATAACGTGTCGGATTTATTTACAAAGCCAAATACAAAACTGAAATTAGGGGCTTTCATTCCTGTCATATTTGGTACTGACCTATAAGGTCCTTATTAGTCCTGGGCAAGACGTAAAACTGCATCCATTGAGTCTCGCTAAGGTCTTTATTAGTCCTGGGTAGGAGGTAAAACTGCATCCATTAGTTATTGTCTTAAGAGACGTCAGTTTTTGGTATATAATATATATATATATATATATATATATATATATATATATATATATATATATATATATATATATAGAGAGAGAGAGAGAGAGAGATAGATATATAGATATAGATATATGGTCATCCACAGACATACTATCAGTGTTGCTAGAGATTCGATCTAAACTCAACTGATTCGGCAACGATCGGAGATTTTCCCCATAAGCCATCGGCACACTACTGGAATAAAAGACAAATTTTTACGTACTTATTTTGTGAATAAAGCCGCCAATGACTGCGAGAGCTCAATTCATGGAAGGGGTAGAGACTTGTAATGTTAATAGTAATAGTTATTGTTTACAAATTCGCACTTATCTCCCAAGAGTGCAGAACCGAATTTAAGTTTCTCGGGTGCATATATATTGTCATCCACAGACAGACTATGTGTGTATGTGTGTTTGTCTGTGTTTGTGTGTGTGTTCGTGTATGTCTGTATGTAAAGCATTAAAACAAATATCAGATTTCTCATTTAGCTGATGATGTTGTATTCAGCACTTTGTTTACCGAGATTCCCAGACGAAACTTTTTGTAATCCTTCGCTCCCCTCGTCAACAGATATCAGCAAATACAGATTTTCACATTTTCGTTATTTTTATACTAAGTTGAAAAAAAGAAGTAAATGATCCGCTTTACATTGGAGTTAGTTTTATTTTTTTTCATTGTGTGTGAACGCTTGGGTACATATGCGCATGTGAATATATATGTGTGTATGTCTGTACGTGTGTAAATGCACATATGTGTAAAGTCATGGTTATTTCTTCAATTAATATTTTTTTTTAATTTCCTTTTACTCTCCAAATAATCTTTTTTTTCCTTATTTTTCTCTCTTTTGTATTAGAATGCCAAAGACAATGTAATAATATATATTGTTTTTTTGAGATAGATAGATAGATAGATAGATAGATAGATAGATGAACAGACTGAGATAGATAGATGAACAGACTGAGATAGATAGATAGATAGATAGATAGATAGATAGATAGATAGATAGATGAAAAGACTGAGATAGTTCTTCTTGTTCCTGTAACGGCATTCACCCAAGGTGGGTTGAGCTGGCTCAAATATTGGAGTTTCATGGGAATTTGAAATTCACAAGTGATCCCTAACCCGCATGTATAGCACATGAGATTTGATTATAGTGGTGAAGGTTTCATGCAGGACCATCCACACTTTTTGAAGGGCTGATTACAGTGACTTGGTGCACTACGTGCCACAATATCCCCAAACGACCCACAGGTTTTGAATTCAGAGTTTTCCTTCTCCTAGACCAGTTGCCATCCAAGGCTAAATAACCCAGTCTGTCCTGCTATTTACCCATAGCTGGAGGTATAAGAAGAGGATTCACACCTTTCCCAAGGGTATTAGCACGTAAGTGAATGTAATGGATTCGACTGGAATTCGAAACTCGGCTCTCGGATTCCTCAAGCCGCTATCCATTACTCCACCGTGTCTCCTAGACTGAGATAGATAGATAGATAGATAGATAGATAGATAGATAGATAGATAGATAGATAGATGAACAGACTGAGATAGATAGATAGATAGATAGATAGATAGATAGATGAACAGACTTAGATAGATAGATAGATAGATAGATAGATGAACAGACTTAGATAGATAGATAGATAGATAGATGAACAGACTGAGATAGATAGATAGATAGATAGATAGATAGATAGAAAGATGAACAGACTGAGATAGATAGATAGATAGATAGATAGATAGATAGATAGATAGATAGATTTATGCAAAATTGGGTCAGCTATATTCCATTAATAGTTGCTTAGAATTTAGCAATAAACACACACCAATGATATTACAAATGCACAAAAAATAATAATTAAAAAAAAAAATCTAAAATAATATTTGATCTGACTATAACCTTCACCTATCCAATCCTGATAATTACTGATTTACTAAAACTTTGTAAAAAGAAAAATAATAATAGCATAGAGCCAAACTTTCTTTACTTGGGCGTCGTTCCCCAAACTTCGTAGGAGAACATGCTGCATATTAGTGTAGATTACAGCAAATGTCAGATTTTCTCACCCCTTTCTTTTATCTTCTGGCTGGCTATTCTATATATTTCCCTCTCTCTTCCTCGAAGAAATTATGGTTAATGCAAAGCATCCCTTGAAATAAAACGAATAAAAAAAAAACCTGAAAAAAAAAAACTGTTTGTTGTTAGTTCTGTAAGTGATGCAGCGTTGGGGAACCTGAGGAATTGCCGTCAGACCTGTAGACATACAAACAGCGATTTTCTCTCTTTCACTGGGACAGTCACATGGCTCATTTGACGGTCAATCAATGAGGTCAAGAGATGAAGTGACGAAGACCAGTTGAGATGTTGAAACCAGAAAAAAAAGACGTTCTTAGCCGACAGCGGTAGGTCATACAATAAAATCCACATGTCTTAACCAGATTCATAGAGAAACTGTCGGGAAATATTACAAGTAAGATTCCCCTTTTCTTACATACCGGCAGTTGTTGCATATATCTTAACATTTCTCTGCGTGGAACACGTGTATCCAGGGTGCGATGAATAAATTTTCTTCTAAGTTACGCAAAAATGAAAATAAGCCGTCAGCTTATTTTAACAGATATAAGTGTAAATGTAAGTATAATTGTTTACATTAAAATCTTCATTAGCTTCAATCACGACCTCCAGACAACTTAGAAATCCTTCTGCATCTCTTCTGGACGGTCTCCTTGTTTAAGTTTGTGAATACCCTTACCTTCATTTCATCTTTGGTGTTACAAGAAGTTTTGTTGGTCACTCGCTCAACTGCGCCTCACACATAATAATAAAGACAGTTGCAGTCTGGAGAGTTAGGGGCCCATATGAAAGGGGTGATATGGTTGCTGGAATTGTCTGACAGCCATGATTTGTTCTCCTGTTTGTGCGGCATTGTCCAGAGTCCTGCTGCCAGACATAAGATCTTCCAGCAGCCACTGTCTTGACCCAGGGCAACATTACCACCTGAAGTCACTTGATGTATACAGTGGGAAAATGAATGGAGGATTAAATTCGCCATTACTACTGATAAATCCAAATAAGATCATGGTGATTGGCTATATGGTTTTCATAAGTCTCGGTATATCTTTTGGGGACACAGCATCGTCTTCACACTCTTCAGATTGAAAACTAACACTCTGAAATGGCTTTCGGCGAGAATGCCAAGCAGTACAGAATGCCGTTTTTAAAATTCTGGTTCAGTGAATTGTGTTATAGTGCTCTTTTTCTTACTGACGGTACACAACTGACTCCAGTATACTGTGCAGTCGACAAAATCAAAAAACAAACAACCGGCATTTGCGAAATTAAAAATATAAAATGGCGACAATTTTCCCATCGCACCCTCTCTGTATATATATATATATATATATATATATATATATATATATATATATATATATATATATATATATACTCGACTCTCCCGTCGAATTCGACGTATGAGGGTCAAGCAGATCCGTTCCCAGGAAACCGACACCCCGACAACACCACATGGGATTTGATTATAGTGGTGAGGGTTTCGTGCAGGACCATCCACACTTTTTGAAGAGCCGAATACAGAGACTTAGTGCACTACGTGCCGCAGGGTCCCCAATCGACCCTCCGCAGGTTTTGAATTCAGAGTTGTCCTTCTCCTTGATCAGTTGCCATCCAAGGCTATAGAACTAAGTCTGTCTTATTTACTCGTAGCTGGACGGAGAAGAAGTGGATTCACACCTTTCCCAAGGGTATTAGGTCATAAGTGAATGTAATGTAATTCGAACTCGGCCCTCCAATTCTTCAATCCAACCCACTATCCATTATTCCACCTTGCCTCCTCTCTCTCTCTCTCTCTCTCTCTCTCTCTCTCTATATATATATATATATATATATATATATATATATATATATATATATATATATTAGTTTTGTGTATGTCTTAGTAATATAAAATCTCTCTGAGCATAATCATGTTGTCATCCTTTTTCCTTTCAGCTAGTCTGTTCCTTCTGTCACCGATATATTAATGCACATAATGGGGGAAATAATTGGAGACTAAATATTTTTTCCATAACTCCCCTCTAGTTATAGACCAGAGAAGATTAGCAGCGCCAAATTGGATCTAACTGAATAAAGGAATATTCTGCTTGAGGACAAAATTTGCGCAAATGAACGAGGAAAAAAATACATATCTAGCATATTCTGGAAGTTTTTTTTTGTCGCATTTCTACGTTTCACACCTAATTAATAACGCAAGCTCTCGTTGACTGTCAAAAAAGCTCATATAAAAAATGTTTGTTGATTCTTGCGACAGATCAACCCGTGTTGAATTATTTCATGTCGAAGTCAGTATACAACTTTGGGGCTATAAAATAAAATCGATCACATTAATCAATAGTCATGATCCACCAGGCGTGTTCTGTATTATCCCGCGCCGAAACTGGCATAAATTCAAATGCTTTCCGCCCTGTTTAACAATCATCAACACACACCGAGGAAAATATTTAAAGACCAATTGAAAAAAAATTATAAGTGTGACATATGGACAAGATGGTGCAGTATTATAGTTTTTTGAGGTTTTATTTTGTCATTCGTAATGGTACGATTTTTGTTTTACATTTATAAAGGAAATATTTGGTAAACATTTCAAATACTTCGCCTTGCTCTCGGTTTGAATTCATACAACAAAATCAACTCATAAAGTTTACTAACCCAAATTGCTCTCTCTACTATTAATGGCGATGGCCTTCCAATGGTTTTGTTTAATGTAGTGATGAACGTCAGTATTTTTAGTTTAGGATAGGGTTTCCGGTTCCTTCTAAATTCTACCACAAATCTACACTTCCGATATCACCGCCTATAATCTGAAATTTTATTTACTATTTATTTATTCATTTTTTTCAGTACGATTAGATAGATTCCCATACCAGCCTGTTCACATTTCATTTTTTCAGCATGATTAGATAGATTCACCTATCGTCCTGCTCACATTTCATTTTTATGATGAGTAGATAGATTCACATATCAGCCTGTTCACATTTCATTTCTTCAGTATGATTTGATAGATTCACCTATCGTCCTGCTCACATTTCATTTTTATGATGAGTAGATAGATTCACATATCAGCCTGTTCACATTTCATTTCTTCAGTATGATTTGATAGATTGACCTATCGTCCTGTTCACATTTCATTTTTGTCAGTATGAGTAAATAGATTTACATATCGGCCTGTTCACACTTCATTTTTTTAGTATGATTAGATAGATTCGCCTATCGTCCTGTTCACACTTCATTTTTGTCAGTATGAGTAGATAGATTCACATACCAGCCAGTTCACATTTCATTTTTTCATTGTGATTTGATAGATTCACCTATCGTCTTGTTAACATTTTATTTTGATGATGAGTAGAAAGATTCACATATCAGTCTGTTCACATTTGATTTTTCTAGTATGATTAGACAGATTCACCTATCGTCCTGTTCACAATTCATTTTTGTCAGGATGAGTAGATAGATTCACATATCAACCTGTTCACATATTATTTTTCAGTAAGATTTCATAGATTCACCTATCTTCCTGTTCACATTTCATTTTTATGATGAGTAGATAGATTCACATATCAACCTGGTCACATTTCATTTTTTCAGTATGATTAGATAGATTCACATATCGTCCTGTTCACATTTCATTTTTGTCAGTATTAGTATATAGATTTACATACCAGCTTGTTCGCATTTCATTTTTTTCAGTATGATTAGATAGATTCACCTATCGTCCTGTTCACATTTCATTTTTGCTAGTATGAGTAGATAGATTCCCATACCAGCCTGTTCGCAATTCATTTTTTAGTATGATTAGATAGATCCACCTATTGTCCTGTTCACATTATATTTTCTATGATGAGTAGATAGATTCACATATCAGCCTGTTCACATTTCATTTTTTTAAGTATGATTAGATAGATTCACCTATTGTTCTGTTCACATTACATTTTTTTCAGTAGGAGTTGATAGATTCACATATATTTCTGTTCATATTTCTTCCCAGTCTTTTGAACAGGAGAAGTTCATCCCTTGTCCATTGTTTAGGATTGGGTTTTCGATTCCATCTAAATTCTACCACACATCTATACTTCTCATGTCTATAGTCTGAAATTTTATTTATTTTATTTATTTTTTCAGTAAATAGATTCATCTGTCGTTCTGTTCCCATTCCCCCCCCCACCAATCTGTTGAACAGGTGAAGAGGGTTATCCTTTGTTCACTGTTTAGGACTGGGTTTCCAGTCCTTTCTAAAAATCTTCCCATTCTCGTTCCTTTCCAGTAGTCCTTTTTGTGTAAGTGGTATTATCGCTATGCTTCAGGTGAACTGATTAAACAAATATAATTATTTTCTCTTCTAGTTACAGGTGCTCTCGAGTTGTTCCTGCTACTGAAAGTCTTCAAATGATTTTTTTTTTATCGCTGTTAATGAATCGTTACCCTCAGTCTATTGTATGTCATGGAGGATTTATTTCATTTGGAATAGAGGATGCATTAACCTGAAGTCATTTTTTTAATAGATGATCTGAGTAGAATTTGTATGTAACTGAAGTAGTTGGACGGCATTCATATAAAAGTCAATCTGACAAGATTCGAGTTATCTGTGTATTCTAGTTTTGTTGAATATTGAGACAAACCTGCCATTAGCACAGTCTATCCAATGTGCAATTTCCTGATCATGTACATCCTTGTGAGAATTAATTGAAACAACAGCCTTAGTTTCCGTTCTTTCTCTGTACGGTTATTTTTTAGACCCACTTGAGTGACAGATGTAATCGATTTCTATGTTTTCCCATGATTAGGTCATTTGCAGTGGCAGGTAGTAACATAAATCTATTTTCAGGCGTATGATGAAATTTGTTAAGCATTCAAAAATACTGCATCAGATATTTATCACGAGCAGACATATTATCTACACTGTCGATTAGTTGTCCCCAAGGCCATTTTTCTGTGACAGACGTTACTCCAAGTCTTACCAGTGAGCAAATCAAAGTACTATCAAAAGACTGACTCGGAAATTCTCCTGATTTTAATCCAATGAGAATCTGTGGTCTACCTGCAAGGAACGATTTCGAGGAATGAACATACGAAGTACTAACTTGTGCACTCGGTCATGACTCATTGTAAAATCACGAAAAATGTAAATAATAATGGAATTATTCGTTTTGTTTCAATTAATTTACAAAAGGGTGTCTTTTCAATTTACTATAGTCAGTTATGCCCCATGCGTCATACACGCTTAAGCGATCATGCATCTTTCGATATATGACTGACGAGGCAGATTTTTTCCCCCGAAGCAGACTGCTATTTTCTTCTGTGGTAGACCAGTTGCCTTCCAAGGCTAAAGAACCCACTCTATTCTGCTATTTACCTATAGCTGGGGAAAGAAGAAATCGGATTCATACCTTTCCTAAGGGTAATAGTACGTAAGTGGATGCAATGGATCTGATTCGGCTCTCCGATTTCTCAATCCGAGCCGCTATCCATTGCTCCTACTGATTCATACACCGAGCTATTTTAGAATTTATTAATTCCACATTTAGAAATTTATGATGGATCAAGGGTATGGCCATTCAGGACTCTCATTCCAATTTCAGATCATAGTTTCTATTTTGGAAAGGTTTATTTGAAGTCCTAATTCTTTGAACAGAGAACGTTGATATTATTTATTCAAAATAATTATTATAACAAGTAATATTTATGTCATCAGTATAACAACCACTTCGTCATCGGTGCAATGGCTTTGGGAGGGAAAACAAGAACGCTGTTATGATTACGACAAAAAGCTAGAAATTAGAATGCAGTAAGGAACATAACATTTACTTGAAATAATGTCGTCAAATAATCTGCTTTGTTAATATCTTTGTCTTTGTCGCTGTGCCACTGGATGTTCAGCTAGAAAATTCAAGAAAGATATCCTCGTAAAATAAAAGAAAAATGAAGTGAAATAAATGATTCAAAAAGCAAAACTGTGGGTTAGAATGAAAGAAAGAAAAAAAGAAAAAAAAATTCTGCTAAATCATATTAATAAATAAAGAAAAAAGTGAAAGAAAGAAAGAAAGAAAGAAAAGTGTGATCCATGATATTAAGACCTATATAGTAAGAAATATATGAATAAAATGTATACAGTTCAGTTGCGAAGAAAGAAGAAAGGTGTGATAAAATATATTAAGAAAGAGAGTAAAAGAAAGAAAAAAAGGAAGAAACAAACAAAAAGAAAGAAACAAAAATAGAAAGAAATACAAAAGAAAAAGAATAAAAGGAAAAATGATTGGTCTACGATAGGAACAAAATATCTAGAAAGAAAGAAATAAAACAAATGAAAGAAAAAGAAAGAAAAAATGAAAATAAAAACTAAATGAAGAAATAAAGACAGAAAAGAAAAATCGCAGGAAGAATGAAAAATACGGAATGAACACTAGAATTGGAAAAAACGCAAATATTATTGAAAAAAAAAATATATGCATTTTCACTAAAAATAAAAGTTAAAAAAAAGTCAGTGAATTAGAACCGGAAGTTTCTACCAAACGGAAACATTTCACTTAGATTATTATTAGGTTGGTGCAAAAATAAAAGTCGTTTTCTCACATATGTTACTATGTGAGAAAACGACATTATTTTTGCACCAACCTAATATTATTATTATTATTATTATTGTTGTTGTTGTTGTTGTTGTTGTATTATTAGTAGTAACAGTAGCAGTAATAATAATAGTAGTAGTACCACCACCACCACCACCACCACTATCTGTGAGAAATACCCCCAGGTAAATTATCGATAAATCGTTCAAATAGGAGAACCTGGAAATCAAGTTTATCAAGATGTAGGTAATGAAGACAATCGTAATCGGAGCTCTGAGCCTCGTGAGAAAAAGAATGGACAATTGTACTAAGTGTATTCCAAGTACCATTAACGAACAAGTTACCAAGTGGATCGCCCCACTAGGGACCTCCTATATACTAACAAAAGTGATATCAGTTAAATGACATTTCTTTCATAAGGCCTAAGGGCTATATTATGGAACCGGATCTACTGGTTACAAAGCAGGAAACATAACATACACAAATAATAATAATAAATAGAAGAATATCTCAAAAGAAAATAAACCAACTATTTTTACATACAGTTGCATGCTAGGAATGACAGTGAGCTGGAAGGTCTCCTGAAAACAGTAAAATGTTTGAGTGACGACACTGAAATGGAATTCGGTTTGAATAAATGTGGTAAAGACACAATTTTACGAGGATCACTTCAACAAACCTCCTCTATTAGCTTAGACCCTGGTCTAAAAATCAAAGCAAGAGAAAGTTTATTAGTACCTTGGTGTAAACGTGGGAGAATGAATTCATCAAACATGAACGAAATAGAGCAGAAAGATTACTATGAAAGGGTGC
>OZ010607.1:37147257-37207257 GCA_963932145.1 Acanthosepion lycidas | reverse complement strand
AAATTTTCATTGTCTCTTTCTAAATTATATATTTTTTTATTTTCTTTCATCTTATTTAAAACTTCATCTCTACTCACATTTTCCGTCCATAGTATTCTTTTTTTTTTGTATCAGAGATCTTTTGATCCAACTGTCCATTTCACTTTGAAAAATTGTCCAGCATTCACTGTCATAGAGGAGGAGGGATTTTACATTTCCACACTATCCTTTGTGTCTACTGAGAATTTTCTTCTTTCCTAATATATAGCTTAACCTTTGGAAAGCATTATTTGCTATTCCAATTTATTATAAATTTCCAATTTATTTTTTGTACTTGATTGACTTTGCTGACTCTCATTGGTAGATCGCATCTTTAGTTGACCTTGCTTCTAAGAAACTTTCTTTCTGTCCTCTAAGACGTGATACCAAGTCCTTTCTTCCTGCTTTCATTGGAAATAAAACAGGGATTATAAAATGTAGGTATTTAGATATTTACCGCGTCTCCCCACTGAGATGTGATGTCCGCTTACAGAGACAGCACTTCAACTGGAAGATGATAACCCTGCCCGGCGTGTTCCAGGCAAGTATGGTTATTTAAACCTGTCTCCCCTAGGAGATGAGATATTACCCAGGTTTGTTTATAACATAGGAAACCCGAGCGCGTACACTCGGGCCAAGGACAAAAATTGGCCAGCCCTCTTAATCATCGGAAGCAGAAATCCATATCAACCTAAGTATTAGTAATGATGAATATAAATACAGCCAATTACGAAAAAGCTTTGCAACTTATACCGAGGAAATATGGCACCTCGAGGTGGTGTAATGGTTAGCAAGCTTGTCTTGCTCGAAAAATTACGACTGAGTAGTGAGTTCGATACTCACTAAGTACTCCATACTTTCGGCTGTGTGTCACATCTGAGCTACGCTTGGAAAATCAATATATCAAGGAAATATTCTAGTTCCCAGCAACAGTAATAATTATTCAGGGTAACAATGAAGTCATTATACGATTAATAACAATTTAGACAAAGTAATTAATCAGCAATCCAAAAAATTATTATTAAAATGGTTCTCGTTAATTCTGGTTAATAGCAATAAAATGCTATATCAATAGTACATTTATTACTGATAATGTTTGAACTGTAAACCCCCTGCTCCAATGCTTTGAAATTTTTTTATAGTAACTGTATACTGACTTTATTGCCACGTTATACAACACAATCCAGTCACAAATTAACAGTTGACTAGAAAGAATTCCTAAATCTAGGACCAAATTATCATTAGCAGCCTAAATTTGAACTCCTCAAAAAGAAGACTGAAATCGAAATTTTATACGAATCATTATCCCAACTGGAAAATGACAAATTAATAAAACTCCATCCAAACTTCAGAGATCTTCTCAAAGCAGAAGATCTAAAAGGTCATAATTCTCACAAGAGCTACAATAAAATTCCAAGAACAAAACCCAATTCCGCTGCAAAGGAATCAAAAAACAATTCCTAATATTGTCATCAGAAGAGCTGAGAAATCCAGTACTACGTAATTGAGGACAAATTGGATTATTACAATAAATTTCAGCACTTCATCGATGGTCGATCTAAATTGACAAAATTAAATAAAAGTACCACTGAAACTCTCTAAAAAATCTGTTAACATCTTCTAATGCTGGTGTAGGATACTTGAAAAACAATAAAATTATAGATTACCAAGCAGCATACCTATACGAAAATGTTAAAATACGCATACCCAGATACCCATTACGACCTATCCTTTCGCAGATACTAACAACCATATACGAACTGTCAAATTTTTTTCATTGATATCATTGCCATATATCTACCTACAAATTACATCATCAAATGAACCATAAATTCCTTGACGTAGAAAATATAATTTGAAATGTCCCTCTTGACGAAATCATTATATTGTACTTGATTTTGAAAGTGGTCTTCACCAAATGCTTCCGGGAGGCGTCTGTCTCCAACCGGATGTCTATGGATGTGATCACGCTTTTGAGAAAGGCCAAGCATTTAGATTATTGGAGGCCCATAATTCTGCTAAACACTGAGTAAAACATTTTTGCTAAGATCCCGACGGCGCGTTTGCAGTCAATTTCTGACATTCTGTTGGGAACGGAATAAAGTCGAACTGTGAAGGGCCGAAGAATTAAGATCAAAATGCAGCTGATCCGCACTATCCGAAATTTTGCAAATGACGACGTTGGATCCGCCCAGGGCGTTTTATAGAGTCGAACATCAGTGCCTGACAGGGCACCGGATTGAAACCCGACTTTTGCAAGTGAATCAGCCTGCTGTATCATTCCCCCAGTGCTGTGCTGCAGGTGAACTGGAAGCGGTCGAGTGATTTGCGCTGTCATGTTCGTCTGTGTTGCCCGCTGTCGTCTCTACTTTAGTCTTTGGCATTGGAGCACCTCTTTACCGGCTGAGGGACAAGGCCTGCAGACCGGCCCTATGTGATATTGCGAGCCAAAGCTTCCGCGTATGCCGATGGCGTATCCATTTTAAGGTTCCGCAGCGACATTGAAATGGGGAAGAAGGCACTAGAACGGTATGAGAAGGTGACGCGGCCAAGATTAGCCGCGACAAGTCTTCCGGCTTGCGGTTAGGTACTTGGAAGGGTGTTGCTCTTGCGGATCCCTTCAGATGTTCTGACGGTCTCATTCGCATTCTTGGAGTGTGATTCGGGGTGTATCTCCAGTTGAAGAACAGTTGGTCGGAGGTACTGACAAAGGTCGGACTCCGAAAAGCTGTTGTCTTAAAGGGTAGGCTGTCATTACTCACTCGCTGTAGGAAGGAGTTCGATCGCTTGGAGTCCTTCCTCTTGGTGTAGACACAAACCGTAGGTCTGCATAAAAGTCCGTCTCCAACGTCTATGTCATGGGTGGTAAGGACTGGTAATGCCACTTTTGGAATATCATAATCCAAAATATATTATTTTGGACGAGGAGTGTTCTAGCCTCTTTCCCTCTTATCATCACTCCTCCAATTTCTGAGGCTGAATGCCGTTATAAGACCCCGGAACAATCTGAAATCTTCCACGAGTATCGAAAGACCACTCTGCAGTTCAGTGAACCTTCACGACCTAGGAGAACATTGTATCGGGAATAAGTGGATTGTGTCGCGTCGAACCTACTCTGTGCGTATATCAGCTTGTCGGTGACCGAGGTGCTGGTCCTAGGCGCCAGAGGGAAATTACATGAGTTTTCGCTTACCTCGCGATTGACTCAGAATGCGTTATCTCTCAGTGACATGGGCTTCAAAGTGGGATGGGCAGATATACCTGACTGTCTTTGGTGTGACCTTGCGCCACTTCTAGGATCATGTCGGCGAGTTGACGGTTCGTATCGATCCCGAAAATCTTGATCCAGAACCTCTTGACCTCGAACATCAACATTGATCTCGCACCGCGTGCGATAATATTCGCCCCTGTGTTCTGTGGTGAGACGTATGGTGTTTCTGACGCTGCTAGCCGTGACAAAGATGGTGCGGTCGACACGGATGGAAAGAATCTTACGATATGAACGTTATTCTCATCAGGATCTGCTTGGATTCTTTCAGTATCAGCACAAGACGAAGATCAGAACTGACAGAAACCGTTTGTTATCAGCAGATTTCAACAAAAATTGTGTAAAAGCGGCGAACTTAGTTTGTGTTTACGGAACCAGTCTTGATTTTCTTTTTTAGTCGCCTTTTGACACAATTGGGCGGTTTCTTGTTGGATACCTCCCCTGGTTAAACTAGGCACATTTGTTTACCTGGCATTCTCTTTTGTCATGATGCCTGTCAAGATTCTCAAACTCACCAGTTTGTTTTTGTTTCCACCCTCTTTATATATTGTTTGGATCAGCATTTGATAATTATCTACTCCCTAATTGATTTTGTCTCTTCATTCTTACTAGCGAATGAGCTGCTTGATTTTCCTTAGCGGCAGAATAAATTGGGCTCTCTTATTTTCCTGAGGGGTGAACGAGTCCTACTAACATATTTTAATTTCGTTATTGGGCACATCCCCTACGAACCACCTTTCATGTCATAATTTTAAATATTTTAATGTTAAAAAAATTAAAAATATAACTGTATATATATATATATATATATATATATATATATATATATATATATATATATATATATATATATATATATGTTGTTTTTTTTTAGTAGGATCTTTGTGAATATGTGGTATTACGGTTTATATTGCGTCGAAATGAATACAATATGGGAACCAGTAACAAAAAGTGCCAGAGATTAGTGATAAGAACAACAAAAATTGCAATATGAGCTCTGGTAAAAAAAAAATGCAATGATAACAGTAAAAATTGCAATATGAGCACTGATAAAAATGGTTGCTGAAGACTTTAGGTTTATAATATCCAGAAATTCATACACAGACGTCCTCAAGGACACATAGTGGATAAAGGCGTTAGTTATTAGGTTGGTGCAAAAATAATGACGTAATAATGTCGTTTGTTGGCGTATTTTTTAACATCAAAAACGACATTATTACGTCATTATTTTTGCACCAACGTAATAGATCCAGTGACAGGACCCAAACACTGTGAGTTCAATACCCGGTTAAGGCAGTGAAAGGGGAATTAGCAGGAGATACATGATGCCAGACATCCATTAAACAGTGAGCGAAATAAAGGGTTCAGTTCAGTTCAGGGTTCAATTGAAAGCCGGAGCGTACAACGGCCGAAACATTGTAATAAATATGGCGACAAATATGAGGACAATAGTCCGAATAATGTAAATAGTGTATTGGGTTGAATTGCGATGAACGTGTTCTTGAATGAATAGGCCGAGAATCAGGTTAACTACTTGTAGGATAGTCAGTGACGCTCAACCTTTCCTTGTGCCACAGGAAATGAAATATTTGAAAATAAAAAAAAAAGACATTTTCTGCAAAAGTCAAATGCATTGTAACTATAAGTTAGACGAATCTTCACTTACATACATCATAAAAACAAGAATACTTAAATTATTTATTATAAAAAAATTTAATCTGCTAATCTCATCGCCTACAAGATCTAAAATTACAGAGAACCAACATTATTTACAAGAGTTTACATGTCCCTTAAGAAGCTGATAAATTCAAATTTGTAGATAATTATATTGGACATTCTACAATATGGTTACCAAGTTGACTCATGATACATTACTCTGACTATAGCTCATTTAGGTCTCATTTAGGTCTCATTTAAATACACATGGAAACCTAACAAACACTATCCGTTACATACTCGTTGATGATACAAATATAATAGCATCATTCATATGTTAAAAAAAAAAAAAGGCGGAAAATAATAGGAGCATTATTAATAAAAAAAAAGGAAAAACGAACACAATAATATCAACTTTGAACACGGCCACAATGTAAAACATTCCTATAATTCTCGATACATACATGAAACAATGCATATATTTAGTTTAAAGTAAAATAAATTCTATCCTTGATAACGAGTAAAAATATAGCCAAAAGCCTTTGAAAACATTCGGGCAATTTTTATGTAATTTATGTCATGAAAAAAAAAAACTACGAATGCATGAGAAATTATAAAAAAAAAAAAACTTAAGCACCACATCTTGTCAATCGTTTTCAAAGAAAATAGCATAGAGATTGCTCCCCAAATATATGCATATGCAAGTTTCTTTATATATATATATATATATATATATATATATATATATATATATATATATATATATATATATATATATATATATATATATATATATATATATATATATAGTTGAACCTAGGTTACGAATTTAATTCGTTCCTGAAGTCCGGACTAACCCGAAATGTTCCTAAACTGAAACAATATTTCAAAAAATTGGAAAAAAAGCACGGCACAACACTTGTATACAAAATGGCGGTCGACTCAGAAATTATTCCGTACGTTTTAACTCGGTTCGGCAAAGGTCGTTAGAGAACCAAAGATTTATTCGATAACCGAGGCGTTTTCACCTCGAATTTTCCGTTCGAAAACCGATTTGTTCGACGTGTGAAACGCTATATATATATATATATATATATATATATATATATATATATATATATATATATATATATATATATATATATATATATTTATTACATATATATATATATATATATATATATATAAATATATATATATATATATATATATTTATCACATATATATATAACTATATATATAACTATATATATGTATATACATATATATATACATGTATATATATATATATAGTTACATAGTTATATATATATATTACTATATAACTATATATGTCTATATATATAACTAGATATATAACTATATATATATATATATATAAACACACACACATCTATATATATATATATATATATATATATATATATATATATATATATAAATAAGATCGTAAGACATCGCACATTTAGGATTATATAAATTCATCATTATTAATATACATTAAATTCATCAGTATATATATATATATATATATATATATATATATATATATATATAAAACGTAATGTTTTTTGCAGAGTGTAGTGTGTAAGGCATCATTAATGAAAATGTTGACATTTCGGTTGAGTCTGTTAACTATGTGAAGACAACTTCTTTCCGTTCTCTCCTAGAATCTTAATTACCTGACATTATGCGGGGGTTACCTATTTGGATTATTCATTGCAAATTGGGCACCATTTGTTGCTTATACACACAACCTTCCTCCCGCTCGCGTACAGCGGACGGAATACGCGTAAGTTAAACGCTTATAAAATGAACATATTTCCGTGGATTCTCTTATTTTTGGCACAGACTTCTAATTCCTGTTTTATTACACCTCATCATTTTGGCAGCGATTCTTTTATTTTATTTTTTTTCTTAAATTTTCACAGTTTATTTATCGTTATTTCAGTTTTACACGTCAAATCGGATTCGGAATTGCTTTGTCCTTAATCTAGTTAGACACTAAAGAGCTGAGAAAAAAAAAATGTAAAACTCGATTTTGTTTTTGTGTCTCTCATTCTAATTACTACCGTACTAAATTTCAATACATAGCAAGAAGACTGTTTATCATAAAATAATCATGTTGAAAAGAATGATAAATATCTTTTTTTTATCATCACACCACAAGCAAGATAATAAAACCTGTAGGACGAAAGAGGTTACTCAGTGATAACAAGTAAAATTTAAAAAAAAATCGACGTAGATAATGGCCGCGTGCAAAAACGAAGTACAGTGACTGCATTTAACGAAGACCTATCTATAAATGCCACTTTATATGTGTTGCAACAGGAGGGCGATGGTATTTCTCCAGACATTGCGATGTGTTTTGGGGTGGTATCGCGAAATGTACT
Organism: Acanthosepion lycidas; assembly: GCA_963932145.1. Classification (NCBI taxonomy): domain Eukaryota; kingdom Metazoa; phylum Mollusca; class Cephalopoda; order Sepiida; family Sepiidae; genus Acanthosepion; species Acanthosepion lycidas. The sequence continues at coordinate 37,199,922 of OZ010607.1, read as the reverse complement.
TCCCTTCCTGGGTATGGCGATAAACTACGTCCAAAAGCAAGGCCTCTGATCAGGAAGTTTTGAAGATCATAGAACCACCTTTTAATTGCTGCTGTCTCCAGGTCCACTCTGACTCGGCGTGGTAGCACCTGTTAGGGTCCCTGCTATGGGCAAATAGTTAACACACACACTGGGGTCTAAACACTATGAAAGTGTAAAAATAGGTTTTAATACCAGAAATACTTTGTAAAAAATTATTACCAGCAATACTTTATTACCAGCAATATATTTTTGAAAAAAAATATTAGCAGCTATACATTTCTGAAAAAATTACCAGCTAAACCCTTTTTTGAAAAAATATTACCATCGATACATTTTTGAAGAAAAAATATTATAAGTTACAGATTTTTTTAAGGCGAAATATTACCAGCAGTATATTTTGAAGAAAAAAATATTACCAGGAATAAAAATTCCCGGTATTAAATAACGCATTGATGTTGATATGCCGTCAACCAAACCAAACCAAACCAAACCAAACCAAACCAAACCAACCAAACTAGAATGTACTTCAGAGATACGAAATCTGAAACTAATGTTGTAATTTCAACGCATATTCGACATACAGTGTCACGAAAAGTTTACAACACATTACAAAAAATATTTAGGCATTTCTAATACAGTTAGATTAATTAAACTTTTACTGGTCATAGGTATTCAGTCAAACAATGAGATTTTTTTTTAAACTTCAAAAATTATCCCACGAAGAAATACCGAGTTAGTAACTCAAAATTTTACAACACATTTTTTTCTTTACAACAGCTTTTTGTTTTTTTTTTGTTTTTTATTTGTTTTTTTTTTTTGTTTTGTTTTTTTATGAAAGTGTTCAAATTTTATTAGACTGTTCCATATCAGGATAGATTTGTCTTTAGAACTTTCCAGATTAATTTTATGATTACTTTTAGCAATGATTGTGCCATTCTTTTTCTGTCAACAGTCCTTTAAACATTGACAAAAGCAAAATAATTGACCAAGACCTCAGTAAACTTATTGTTGAACTTCATACAAATAAATATGAAAGGAAAAATAACAATTAAGCCTAGAATTGAAGTGGTCAAGATTGTAGTGATTGGGAAAACATCCTTATGAGTGTCTGTCCCACAAAGCTGCAGTTGTTGAGAAAAAACTGTCCAAATGTAACTTTGTTCTTACTATAGGAATACGAAAGGAAAAGATACCGGTTAAGCATATATTTAAAGAGATCAAGATCGTAGCGATTGGGAAAACATTCAGTCAGGAGTTTGTTCCACAAAGCAGCAGTCCTTGGGAAAAAGCTGTCCGAATAGAACTTACTTTTTATTATAGGAATACGAAAAGAAAATATAACAATTAAGCCTAGACTTGAAAAGGTCAAGACTGTAGTGATTGGGAAAATATTCTTTCTTCTTACTCCAGGAATACGAAAGGAAAAGATACCGGTTATATATTTAAACAGATCAAGATCGTAGTGACTGGGAAAACATCCTTCCAGGAGTCTGTTCCACAAAGCAGCGGTTCCTAGGATTGAAGCTGTCTGAATGAAACTTACTTCTTACTATAGGTATACGAAAGGAAAAAATAACAGTTAACCTTTGACTTCAAGTGGTTAAGATTGCAGTGATTGGAAAAACATCTTGCTGGAGTCTGTTCCACAAAGCGGCAATTCTTGGGAAGAAGCTGTCCGAATGGAACTTACTTCCTACTGTAGGAATACAAAATGAAAAGATAACGGTTAAACCTAGTCTCGAAGATGTTAACTTTCTGATAATTGGAGGCTTGAAGTGTTCGACAACACTTGACTTCGCTGCATTCTGCGGTGCCTCCGAATCGATCGTGTGCCTACAGCCACTCTACGTCAACGCCTGAGTCTTCGTCCTCTTCCACCCGTCCTGCTCCAGCATCGTCTTCAATGGTTCGAGCACGCAGCTCGTCGCCCTAAGGGAGAACTCATCCGCGATGTACTTCTCCCTCCCTCCTCTTCCTGGCTGGCGAAAACGTGTCGGTGGGCAGCTGAGGACGTGGCCTAGCACAATCAAGGATGACCTAGCAGTACTATCAGGCCCACAATTGGCGCGCCGTTTCGTGTGACCTGACTCAGGATCGGCGAGCGTGGGCAGCGATGGTCCGTGATGCTGTACTTGATCGGGAGGAAGCCAGTTCAACCCGACCAGGGTGAAAACCAATACAAGTCAAGTCAAGTAATTGGAGAAACATCCTGATGGGTGTCTGTTCCAAAAAGCAGCAGTTCTTGAGAAGAAGCTGTCTGAGTGGGATTTACTTCCGACTCTAGGAATACGAAGGGAGAAAATAACGGTGAACCATAGAAGAAGACAAGAGTGAAGTCATTGTAAAAACATCCTGCCAGATATCTGTTGTACAATGCAACAGTTCACAGAAAGAAACTGTCCAAATCGAAATGACTTCTTAGCAATGGAATATAAAATAAATGGAGATGATTCCCTCTTGACATGACAGGTCCCAGCTGTAAAGGTCAGGGCTGTTGAAACTTCATAATGTTGCTCCTCACGATACATACTATGAATATAGCGATAGAGTAATGTGGGAATGCGCTAACGGGGTGGAAAATAATGTATCACAGACAAAGCCGCGTAGAACCGTATGAATTCCCGATACAAGACAAGCAAGTGGTAGCTACAGTTCAGGTATGGCAGTAATACCTCATTTTTGGTTCTGATCTGGCAATTGTAACGATAGTGTATAGCAATGTTGGCGCTTATATCATAATACTGAAACTTAGAATCCCGAATATCAAAATCATGAAATTTAAAATACCGGAATTTGAAATCCCGAATGTATCAAGATGCCTAAAGATCCGAATCCCGAAAAATAGTCTTTGGGGAAAAATTTAAAAAAAAAAGGGAAATACCTTTATTTCTAATCATTTACAAAATACCGTTTAAATATTGTTTATATATTTGAAACATTCAGAATTCGTTAAAAAATATAAAACCAGATTATATGAATAATTTATAATAAAAGATTATGAGCAAGAGCCTTAAGATAATCCATAAGTTCTGATGGATTATCACTATCGTTAATTATATCTCTAAAACTTCCATGATGATAAAACAAATATTTTCTTTCTTTTTAGACAAGACTCTCCACGGAGAATGTGTTCATATTCTTTATCTACATGCCGCTGTTCTTTTTAAAACTCACCAATAATACGATAAACACCAACATAAGCATTGCCTACTAAATTTTCCCATTTGCTATGCCATATTTTGGTTTTGATATTTTTTAATGAATTTTGAATGTTTCAAATGTTTAAACACGACTTAAACGCTACTTTGTAAATGTTTAGAAATAAAGATATTTATCATTTCTTTCAATTCCCCACAAAGATTACTTTTCGGGATTCTGTTCTTTGAGGATTTTAAATTTTAGGATTCTGACCTTTCGGGATTTTATAAATTCGGGCTTTCAAATTTCGGGATTTTAAATTTCAGTATTTCGACATTCGTTATTTCGTATTCGGGATTATGGTCGGCACCCCAGATAAATTCATATGTTTACTGGAGCGGAGTAATGAACCATTTTTTTTTTTTTTTTTAGATTTTCTTTCTTATTCGTATTTTTACCGGAGTTCTGAAGTTCAAGAGAAGTCATGTTCTTTCTCGTGTAAACAAAATAAAATCAAATGTTGCTGACTTTTACATTTACTCTTTTGTCCGTCCATTTTTTTTCTTCCTTGATCTTAGACAGTAGAACAAATAAAAAAAATCTATCGAAGAATTTATTTCCTGAATTTTTTCCCGCGTATCTTCCCATCTTCGAATGTGTTTGGATTTAGACTTTTCATTCAGGCTTTATAATCTTTCGTCTGTATCTAGTTTTGTCTATGAAACCAGAAACATCAGCTGACATATGATTTGCTGCCATTAGGCTGCAAATAATATTTCAGCTGATGTTGTATTAAAACATAGAAACATCATTCTCGTCTTCTTCGCTACTCTTGTCAATTAAATAAACAAATGTGGAGTGTATTTCTGTTTCAAAACGGGGGCTCAAATAAAAGGGGACGTACTTTTATTCCCGAATACATCAAAATAATGAAAACGAGACCATAATTTCAGATCGTCTTCTTAACTGCAGTTACTCTCCTGAGAAGAACAGAAGAGATGCCAAATCCACGCCAAAACAGTTTTTATTTCAGACTTCTTCTTCTTCTTCTTCTTCTTCTTCTTCTTCTTCTCCTAGACTGATTGCGAACCAAGGTTTGAGCGATCATTCTAATCTTCTGTTTATCCGATAGCGCAGTTATTTTTCTAAAATTCTGAATAAATAATAGAAAGTTTTAGGACCTTAGTGAATATGAGTCCCCACAATGTTCTTTATTTTATAGATTTAAACAACTTTTAGAGCGTTACCAGCTTCCTATGTACTTGTTTTGTCCAAACTCATTAAGTTAGTCACTATTTGACTCTGTTTCACATAGTTTCGATATATTCTGTGAGTGTTATATTTGCTAGACATTCTTTCCACGTAATTTTAGTGCGTAATTTATGCTGCATCTTTCTGGTTGTATGTATTAATTTCCTTGTAATTCTTATTTATTTGCTTCAGGCCATTTTGCAGTTCACGTACTCTATCCATAGAATGTTGCATTCTATCATACAATATATATATATATACATATACATATATATATATATATATATATATATATATATAGATATATATATAGATATATATATATATATACATATATATATATATATATACATTCATGAATCATTCATACAAAAAACTAATACAGAGGTTAATGATTTAATTGGCGAGAATCCATCGTCACAAACAATTCAAATAAGATACATAAACCCCGAACCTGTACATGAATGATATGATCCTCGTTTATAAATTTCAATTGCATAAGGTCTTTTTTTTTATTTTTACAAGCTTTCGTCTGTTCCTACAGGCATCCTCAGGTATAGAAATAGATTTTGTTCTTGCTTTTACTCTCAGTAATAAGAGGACAACGAAAATAGAGATATAATCCGAAAAAATGCTATGAGAAATGCGTTATTGTTTTGGAACGTGCAGTCGCAACGCTGAGTTTGAATTGAAATTTTAAGGTTGTGCGTTTTTGTACAAATATAGCAAAAAGAGAATTTTTTTTTTACTGGTAGATTTTCCGTCAAAGTGCCATGAACTATATTGTTCAATAATTACAGTAATGTCGCAATTAATTTATAAATTCATGAATCATTCATACAAAAAACAAATACAGAGGTTAATGATTTAATTGGCGAGAATCCATCGTCGCAAACAATTCAAATAAGATACATAAACCCCGAACCTGAATTTATAAATTAATTGCACCTTTATTGAAATTAAAATAACTGATCCAAGTGCAACTTTCGGATAATAAGTGTGACATTACTGTAATTATTGAACAATATAGTTCATGCCATATTCACGGAAAATCTACCAGTAAAAAAGAATTCTCTTATTGCTATATTTGTACAAAAACGCACAACCTTAAAATTTAAATTCAAACTCAGCGTTGCGACTGCACGTTCCAAAACAATAACACATTTCTCATAGCATTTTTTCGGATTATATCTCTATTTTCGTTGTCCTATTATTACTGAGAGTAAAAACAAGAACAAATTCTATTTCCATACCTGAGGATGTCTGTAGGAACAGACAAAAGCTTGTAAAAATAAAAAAGACCTTATGCAACTGAAATTTATAAACGAGGATCATACCATTCATGTACAGGTTCGGGGTTTATGTATCTTACTTGAATTGTTTGGGACGATGGATTCTCGCGAATTAAATCATTAACCTCTCTATTTTTTTTGTATGGTTGATTCATGAATTTATAAATTAATTGCACCTTTATTGAAATATATATATATATATATATATATATATATATATATATATATATATATATATATATATATATATATATGCCGGGTGTAACAGCAAATCGTGTAATAGCAAAATTGGCCAATCTTTAGATTAAACTTTAAAACTTTGTATCTTAGAAATGATTAAAGATATCTTACTGGAATCTCTCCGATGTTATTGTAACACTATTGCACTCTACTTTGAACAAAAAAGAATTTAGCTCTAATTTGAAATGATGAGCCTCCTTGATACTTTAATTTCGTCATCCAGATTTCCTCTCTAATGTTCCCTCGTTTAAACTTATTATCCGTTCACTTGATGGTTCTCAAATGGACTTTACCGATGGAAGCCAGGGAATGAATGTTCGTACAATTACTGAAGGCCTGAGTGTTCTTTTTCGGCTCGCCTTTGCCAAGTAGGGAAGACATAATGGGGGCTGATACGAAATGATTTTGTAACAGATTCTATTTCTAGCTGAATAACTTAAGGGGTATTTCAATGAAAAAAAATATAACATAAATATATTATAAAATCACTACAAAAATAGGCATTTTGTTTCAACACCCTCGGTGTCTTATCAAGTGATGACGTTGAATGTAAAATAAATGGTTTTAAAAGTATCAAATTAATTAACAATCTTTCGCAAGGGGAAAACGTTGTAACAAAGGCTAGATGGACCAATCAAAACACAAGTATAAGAAAATTCAAAAAGCTTAACAAGGAAGTCATGTTATAATATCTATTCAGATGTTTAAAATATGGGTAGTATTAAAAAACCAATAATTACTAAATGATATGATAAAATTTAATATTAAAATTTAAAACTGCTAATTACAAAATCAAAATTTAAAATTTAATCGCTATTAAGTTTACAACTATAAAATTACTGAGGAGAAAAGAAGAAATATATATGTTATTCAATTTATTTCTTCATTGAAGTTACTTTAGCTAATTTAATATCCGGCCCTTTGACAATGTATACATTTTAATCCTAAGAGTGTGTGAATGGGGTCCTAAACTCACGCGTAAAACAAACGCAATCAGATTCTAATATATAAGCACCCAGACATATATATATATATATATATATATATATATATATATATATATATATATATATATATATATACACACAAAAAGAGACGAGACAGAGAACATCTTCACGGTCTGAAGGGAAGTGGGGGAAGGGAAACCAACATACACGTACGTACATACACAATTAAAAGTGAATGCACTTTCCATACACATAGATACCTATAAATACATGCACACACATCCACAGACATTGACCCAGACAATCGGATACCACAACCGATAAATATTTAAGACTGAAAGGTTCATTACACGAATGCTAACAACCTAGTGAAATATAACTTAAGCGAGTAAATATACAAAGATAAAAATGATTAAAAATAATATTATTTAATATATTAAAATAGTGTATGTAAATATAAAAGTCAACACCCAAAGGTAACTACGATGTCCACCTCATATATATATATATATATATATATATATATATATATATATATATATATATATATATGCAAACACGCACATACGCATATATATATATATATATATATATATATATATATATATATATATATATATACTCACACACACACATACATAAATATACATACATACATACACACCGAAATATCTACACATTCATACATAAACATATACATACGTATATATCTCCATGATATTAAGTACACATACACATACATACATATATACATATATATAGCCACAAATATACACACATATATGGGTGCACATACTCACATATAAATACATATATACACACAGCAATACACAAATATAAACATATATACACACATATACTAACCCATGTGGCCGTAATGACATACCCAAGTTTCCCTACCTACACGTACACATAAACAATTTCATAATAGGTGTCAACATACGAATATACAACTGCAAACCTACATAAGTAAACACACACACACACACACACACACATATATATATATATATATATATATATATATATATATATATATATATATATACATGTATACATATATATATAAATATATATACACATAAATATATACATAAAAATACCTATCTATAATAACAAATACATATATATACGTACATACACATAAATACAACGACATTTAACCAAAAACATATATAAACATACATACATACACATACATAGGCATAGACATACATCCATATACATGCAAACACAAAAATACACGTATCCTAACATACATATATAAACACATTCATACCAACATAAATATACGTAAATAAATTTAGGTACACAACATAACAATACGCATACAAACATATATACACATATATATATATACATATACATACACATACATATACTCATATATATATATATATATATATATATACCTACACATACACATACATGCACACATACACACACATGCACACATATATATACATACACATACATACACATGCACACACACGCATATATATATACATATACACATATACATACATGCATATATATACAACTACATAAACATACAGACACTTACATATATACACACATAAATACATATATACATACATATACGGATACATAACCACATATATATACACGCACACATACTCACATCTACAAATACACATACATACACATATACACCAATATTTTTACCCTTTTTCTTCTTCTCCTCCTTTTTACCTTCTTACTTTATATATATATATATATATATACACACACACATATGCACACACATACACACATATACATACATACACGCACATACATATATATATATAGGCACACATACAAATACACCCACATACTCACATACATATATATATACAAAACTTAGCAACATTTTAATACACTAATATACAAATATACACATTCCGCAGTACAAACACACATAACTACACACAAATATATAACACTATGTAATTATACAATACACATTCATATCGTCAAATTGACCATCAGGCAATAAAAGTTATAATCTATTAAACTTACAGCTACATATCATTATCATTTAAAGTATACGACCCCTATAATAAGTTAAATTTATAACGGTGTTTACAATTAACCGTTAGTTCATATCTTTGATGTAAGAGATCAGCCTTGTTTTTAAATCTAATAATTTCAAATTTTTCGTTAAGACACAGGTAACATGGGGAATATAGGGAGTTACATGTCCGGGCTTTCTTCATCAATGTCCAATTAACCGTAGGTGTTTTGTTCTTTTCTTTTAGATTTCAAAAGTACTTGGATAATGAAGTCATGTACCTATAGTCACTGTTATTAAAAGATTGCATATGCCCCCGCCAGCGTTCTTTGAATGTATTCATTGTTCTACCAATGTAAAACTTCTTTATATTTGGATTCTCAATAGTTGAGATTGTACTAAGATAGACTACAGAACTAACCCCACAGTTATTTTGTAGTGGACAATTATTAGGATACCTACAATTACATAAATTATTATTTGTGTTAATATATTTAGTATTACTGTTACCTTTTGAGTAATCAAGCTTTTTGAGTCCCTATACTTGTTAAAGACTATGTTGTTATGTTTTTTAATTATTTTCTCTAGGTTATCTGCACAACTATAGCTTCATTTATGGGTATGATGATTAAATATTTTACTAAGTGGCTTAGTTTCAGGGTTAGGGAAATGTTTCTTGATGAGGTTTAGAAACATACGTCCTAATTTAGATTTAATCATTATATTGAAAGGGGGAGTGAACCAGATGATCTTTCTAGATCTTCTTTTCTTATTATGGTTGTAGATAACAGGGTTTTTATATTGAATAGTGATATCTTTGTATCAACTATTTTTGAGTGCAGAATTGTAAAAATCACGATGTTTATTAAAAACATCTTTGTTAGAAGAGTTAGTGCTAATTCTAAATCCAATGGAAGAGGGTATATGTTGGAAAACTGAAGGGGGATGGTTGGAATTTGGATGAACGTATATCGGGTTGGAATTAACCTTCAGATATGGTTGAAAATAGTTGCTAGCAAAGTTTAGGGTGACGTCTAGAAAATCTACTTGTTTAACATTAGTAGTGACTATTGTCTTAAGACCTAAATCCTTAAATACCCTATGAATCATTTTCCTAATACGGTCTACCTTAATTTTTAATTTTTACTCCACTAAAATTGTCCAACAGCAAGGCCTCTGTTCAGGAGGCTTTCAGGAGCGTGGAACCAACTCTTAATTGCTGGTGTTCCAAGTTAAACGTTGAAGACAGACTAGCCACAAATGTTCACTAATGTTAAATGTAACTTAAAAACGAAGGATTTGTGGATATGTGTTTATATGTAATATTCCAATGTTTTGTGTGAGGAATCCCAATGTATGTAGAAATATTTTTGATACACCCTACCTATCTATCTACATATATATATATTTTTTTTATTAAAGACATTTTTTGTCTTTAACGTTCTTCTTATAGATACAAGTATTTAAGTAAATGTTCTGTTTATAATAAACAGTATTAAATAACATTTACCGGCCTGAATGTTCGAGAAATTTTCATAGAAAATATTCGTCCTTGGAGAGGATTCAAACTTGCATCCTATACAGAACCGTCATTTACGCTAACGTGCCTTGACCGCTCAGCCACCAAGCATCGCTCGGTAGGCAAGGTCGAATTTACTGTTTATAAACTTCAATCTTCCATGAATCCAGTTAGAACTCAATGTCCAGGACAAAGTGATTATATAATAATTTAATAATATAATGAAAAACTCAAATACTAATATGCCATGGAATATTGTGTTTGAGCTTTTTAGTATATTTTTTATTATTATATATATATATATATATATATATATATATATATATATATATATATATATATATATATATATATTTATAAAACAATATATATATATATATAACAATATATAACAATATATATATATATATCTAACAATATATATATATATATATATATATATATAACAATACATATATATATATATATATATATATATATATATATATTATTAGCATTTATTTTTATTTCCATATTGCCATACCTTGTGACAAATATATAATCTCAAAAGAGAAAAAAAATGTCTATTGGTTGATGAAAACAACTTTAGGAATAGTGAAAAAGAACTTGAACATCGATAAGTGAACAATAAAAAATTAAGTTAAAAACTTTGACAAGATAAGCACAAGAAAAATCTGGCTTTAGGAAAGTCACAAAAAGAGAACTGAGAAAAATTAAAACTGCAATAAGCAAACAGAGTAAATTGAAAAAAAATATTTCAAGATGCTGGTATTGAGAATGTAATCAGATTGAACAGATAGAGAATATTAAATGGTTGGCAAAAGAGATCTAAGCAACTAAAATCAACATCAAAGGGTTAGACATCTTGGAAGAAGAATTACATGAAAACTGTGATCTCTGCAGTAGTTTTCGTCCTTTTCTGGTTATTGCGTATAAGTGGAAAGTCTTTATCAGGTGTCTATCTGCGGGTGTCTAACCTGTTACCCACTGAGACTCTCTTTTGTGTGGAAAGCACGGACGAAATAGTAATCAATTAGCAAACAATATTAACTCAAAGTTTACGTCAGTTACAATTTCTAATTTCTGGCATATAAGCTGCATAGCCAAAGTATTGTCCTACTACAAAATTCTACAGTTCAAGATTTTATACTATCTGATATTATTTTCTTTTTGTTTCAAAAATTAATCTTTCGTCTCAAGATTATTGATTTGTAATGTAAATGATAAAAAAAAACAAAAAACAATATAGTATCATGAGGCGTTCGGTGTATCAATTTTGCATATTTCAGCATGAAAGTAAAATAAATTGTATTAAAATAAATTTAGTTTCTTCAATGTTGATCACCCTGTACAATACCCAAGAAGCACTCAAAGTAGAACTTTATAGATTAAGATGCACAATTTACGGGATGGACATGTGACGAAGATAACGATTGACCCTTGACTTGACGGTAGTGATCGAGGAAGCATAATCTTGGGATTCATTTCCACAAATCAGCGCTACGTGATAATAAGGAGTCCGAGGGCAACACACATCTGACCAATAGATTACGAAGAGAATAAAGAAGTTTCGCTAAAATGTGCGTTGGACGGCGGGTGTTAGCCGTGAAGACTAGAACTCGCTAAACTGCACCCCATTACATAATAATCCAGGTGGGTGACGTCTGGGGTGTTAGGTGGGCATATATGTGTTGATGTGGTCGCAGAAATTTCAAACAGCCATTGGAGATCCCCCCCCCCCACTGCTTGTGTGGCATGGTGTAGAGTCATCATCCAGATATAGGGTCTCGAAACAGCCACCTTCTTGACTCAGCTCAGCACTACTTCTCAAGCCACTTGATTCAGGCGTTCGTTTTGAGTCTGAGGCCTCGATTTACTGAGCTTCCGTACTTTCTTAATCACAGACTCTTTCTGTATTTGAGATTCCTGAGAAAATGCCAAGCGGTACAGCATACCGATTTCATATTTCTGGTGGTGTGAATTGCGTCATGGTACGCTGTAAAAATATAAAATGGCGATGATTTTCCCATCGCAGCCTATATGCATATATATATATATATATATATATATATATATATATATATATATATATATATATATATTAGGTTGGTGCAAAAATAATGACGTAATAATGTCGTTTTTTTACGTATTTTTTAACGTCAAAAAACGACATTACCTAATATATATATATATATATATATATATATATATATATATATATATATATATATATACACAGTGTGGTGCATATTTATAAGGCCACCTGAATTTTATCTTTAAATTTTAACTATTGAGATATTTTTTTATATTTTTTATATTATTATATAGTATTAAGAATCCGAAAGTTTCAAATCATTTTTATGAGTAGAAAGTAACACGAAAACAAGATTGGTGCATAATTATGAGGCTTTTTTTTTAAATAAAAAAGAGCACTGCAATTCAAAATACTTTAAATTAAGATTCGCTTAAAATTTTATAAATTATTATTAATAACTCACCTGCATTTGCGCATAACAAAATTGAAATAAACTATGCCTATGCGTACAAAATTATGAGAATTTCACAATTTCAAATAATCGCATTCGAAAATGAAAATTTAAGTAGTAGAGAAATTGCCGTTAGAATTAAGAGTCCAAAAACGGTTATTAACAACTTTTTATCCAAGACGGAAGAATATAGAACCAGGAAACGAGCCAGAAGAAGCAAGAAATTAAGTGATGTGGATGTCAGAATGATGAAAAAAGAAGCAAGTCACACAGTGTTCCAAGATTCAGGCAACTCTGAAATTGGGTGTTACATGCTGGACGTTTCGGAGAGAACTTGATAGATCATCTGAGTTCAGTTATGGCAAGCTTATGAACGCTCCACATTTGACCGAGTACCATATATCAGAGCGCTTCAATTGGGCCAAAGCTCATATGACTTGGGCCAAACAATGAGAAGGTGTGGCATTTTCCGATGAAAAGAAATTTAATTTGGACGGTCTGCATGGGTTATCTTATTATTCGTATGACCTTAGAAAGGAGAAATCTTTTCCAAGGGTGTGCAAGGAGGAGGGGGTGTTATGATTTAGGCGGCATACGCATTCAAAGGCAAAACTCCAATTGTTTTCATTGACAGAAGATTTGGGGCTTTGGATTATCAGAATTTCTTGCCTACTGCACTCTTGCCTTATAGAAAAACTGGTGGTCGGAATTGGATGTTTATTATATATATTATATATTATGTATTATAGCTTCAAGAATCCAATTTTTAGTTTTTGTTTATTGTTTTCATGAAAACAATGAACAAAAACTAAAAATTCTTGAAGCTATATACATAAAACAGTTGAAACCTAACCTGAACAAAATATACTATGAAATCACCACAAATATTCTTAAATGCCTATAATTGATAACAGAAGTCATTGGTTTGTACTAACGGCTTCCCTTACTTAATACTTCTCGTTTTCACTCTCGCGTGGTCATGTCTGACGTCGATTTTCGCTTCCAGCGTCTTATATGCACGTGTTTATCGTTGCTTGGAAATCAGCCATGTAAACATAAACAGACTATCATTACTGTTTCGTCCGTGTATTGATTAATATATTGTAATGTAATTGTCATCTTTGATAATGGCTTATGTAAGACGAAAGCTTAGATAGGCTTAAAAAATATGAATCAATATTGTGATTTTCTTTCTTCGTTTAATGATAATGTTATTAAGCTTATCAGACGTTATGAAAAAAATTTACATAAAATAAACATAACTTGTCTATATTATTTAATGAAACATGTATGAATGAAAAAATCCTGCCTAAATACACACAATATATATATATATATATATATATATATATATATATAATTTTCAGATGAATAATATGAATAAAAAGACAAAAGCAAAAACTATTCTTAGCCGACGCGTTTCGTCCACTGAATGACTTCATCAAGGAAAAGTAGAATTTATTTTGTTGTATATGTTTATATACAAAGGCCAGGATATCACTTACTTATCAAGGCTTTTAAATTTGACAACTTTCATGAAAATTATTAACTATATATATATATATATATATATATATATATATATATATATGCGTGTGTGTGTGTGTGTGTGTTAACTGTTAAATCAGGGGTATGAGAAATTCAATAAGAAACGTGCTGCCTTTGTGTTTCTTCTCTTCCTCCTTTTTTTGTTGTTTTACCACACATCTGGACTGAGTTGCTTGTCGGCTTGGAGAGTTCAAGAAAGGAATTTGGGGTCGCTTGGCAACAAACAGAATGAATGATTTTGGTATCGTGACATTAGTTTCCCGATGACCAGCAACGATAACAGTTCTTGATAAAAAAAAAATGCTCTCATCACGCGATCGCGTGGGATAAGAAATAAACCCACAAATTTATTTTATTACTCTCGTTGTGTAAGGAATAAAGAAATTTCATCAGGGAGATCTTGACTATTTTATTGGTAAAGGATAAAGGAAGATCATACTCACCTAAAATACAAAGAAATCATTCCGGAAGCACAAACGTTTGAAATGACATCCAATAAAGTGTTATTTTTTTAATTGTGCGTCTGTCACACCAAATTTTCCTATATTTTATACCCTGTTATATAAAATTTATTTACAAATTTTAATATTGTGTTTGTTGTTATATATATATATATATATATATATATATATATATATATGTGTGTGTGTGTGTGTGTGTATAGATAGAGAGAGAGAGAGATTTATATATAAACGCATATATATATATATATATATATATATATATATATATATGTATGTATAAATCTATGTGTGTGTGTTTGTATGTGACATTCAAATTTAAAGATAGACAAAAAAAGGAAAGACTATAAAGAGACAAGAAAAAAAGACACATACGCACTGGCTGGCGCTAGTACACGCCAAGTCACACACATACGCGGGTACACACAAAATGAAAGACGAAGAAACAAAATTGCCATTGCCTTAATGAAATATACAGAAAATGAATAGTCAGTTATTAATATCCCTGACGAGTTGTACAAAGCGATTGCTTGAGGAGCTGTCTATGAAACACTAAAATCGGATATCAGTCATCTAAGTGACAAATCCTATATTTGTACTCGTCGGCATCCCTCCGTCTCGGTGCGCTACGAGCTTGGGCGGGATATATGGAGAACTAGGGCTGCCCAGACGCCTTGCTAGAATAGTCCAAAGAAGTGGATAAGTCAATACAGTTTGGTACCAGCAAAGCTGCAGGAGTTGCCGGAAGGTAGCACAAAGTGCCGTCCATCCGCCTTAGGGGCTCCACCCTGGGTTTGAATTCAGAATTGTCCTTCCCCTAGACCAGTTGCCATCAAAGGCTATAGAGCCCAATCTGTCCTGCTATTTACCCATAGCTGGAGAGAGAAGAGGATTCACACCTTTCCCAAGGATATTAGCACGTAAGGGAATATGATGGATTCGACTGGAATTCGAACACAATCCAAGCAGTTATCCATTACTCCACCGTACATCCTCTATTTGTACTAATATATATATATATATATATATATATATATATATATATATATATATATATATATATATATATATATATACATATATATATATATCAATCGAAAGTACTTTTACAGATTTTTGGGTTACTCTTAAACAAGTACAAAATTTCATATGAATATGTGTCCGGAAATCCTTCGTTTCTCAGAAAGTAAGTTTAAAGAAAATTTACGGTAGATGGCGTTGTGTTGCTACGTTTACTAGGTTACATTTGTTACTCGTGTACATATGTGGCTAGTCTTTCTTCATTGTTTAACGTGGGCAGTAGTGAGTTAACAGCGAAGTGTTCCGTTTAACAATAATAGCATATTAACATCACGAGCAGGCAGATCTGATTTTTAGGGAAGGCCTCATGAATGGTAATGGCCCGAGAGTTCACGGCTGTATCACATTACATTTCCAGACCGATGGCAGCCATCTCATTAATCGTAAAATGTTGCGAAAACTGGCCCCCAGCAACTGTTTAAGATTAATGTAGGCTGGAGTTGTAGGTGACTGTCTGGTAGGTCCATATGTTCTCCCAGCGTCACTTAGTGGAGCTGTCTGCGGAAACTTTATTTTGAATACACATCTTTTATTTACGTTGTGTCCGATGCAGTGGTGATATCTACAATGAAAGAAGGATGGATAGGGGAGAAAGAATTCCATTACTTGCATGTTCCCTCGGCGTCAATGGTTTGGATTTTTATCTGTGGGGCTACCTAAAACATTTGATTTATACAGTAGACATTTCTAATGCAGAGACGCTTCATCAACGTGGGATGGAGGCATTTGAATCCACAATCGACAACGTGTGGGAGTATTTGAAAGGGTGAGCCAGTCAATAAACCGGCGGATGCTTACGAATGTACAAGGAAGCGTGTGGGCTTATATGTGTGTAAATATTTATATGTAAATATATGTATATTATTTATATGTACATATATGTATGTATTTTATATATATGTGAATATATGTGCATATATATATATATATATATATATATATATATATACAGATATGTATTTATATGGGCATATATATATATATATATGTTTATATACATATGTATATGCAAACAGACGCGCGCACACACACACACACACACACACACACACACACACACACACATATATATATATATATATATATATATATATATATATATATATATATACTGGGCTGATGCATAATTATCAGGCATGTTTTTAGGCGAGTTATTAATAAAAAATAGATATTTTGTTTACTTTTTTTATTAAAAATATTTGATTTTCAGGTTATAAAAATGCGTGTCGATAATAATACGCCCCGGGACAATCATTTAAACATGTTATTGTCCAATTAGTATGTTTCTTTTTTTCATAATAAATATTGTTTAAAAAAACGCGTGATTATTATGCACCAATCCAACATATATATATATATATATATATATATATATATATATATATATATGTGTGTGTGTGTGTGTGTGTGTGTGTGTGTGTGTGTGTGTGTGTGTGTGTGTTTGTGTGTGTGTGTGTGATAGACTTCAAGGAACAGCTGAAGACATCTGTGGCAGAGGCCAACATCGAACCTAAAGCCTATGAAACATTTACTGCCTATCGGCGTTTTGCTGTAGGACTGTCTGGGGTGGGTGAACAATTCTTTCGAGTCCAACCGTCAAAATGAACAGGATCTGCGGCCTGCTGTCACCCCTACTCCTCTGTAAGACTTTGGTACTACTCGTCAAGAGCAGAATATGTTTAATAGACATCTCCATCGCCACCAGTGGGTGTGTGGCTACGAGCGAATAGGGAGGAATATTGAGGCTCTTGACGTTTGGATGCGATCATATGCTAATGGACACAATTGTAATATATTTGTAAGCGTGTGTGCGTCTGTTTCTGTGTCAATTCACCTAACCGCCTACAGAATGCCATTTTAATAATAACAACAACAATAATAATAATAATCATATTGCAAATAACACATACTTTGGTTTCACAAGCAGCTAATATTAACGTTTAATACGGATTTAATATGATGATAGATACAAATATATAATTATATAATATTCCTCCTTGGTGAACACTACTAGCGGAGCGGCCATGTTTGCACTGTTAAACTTTGATCACGTGACCACAATAGTGCCAACTATAAGCACGAATATGCAAAAGACAGTATGGCAAACCTAAAAATATGTCATGGCGAAAGTGCGGATGTATCGCATATTTGGAAAGCAATTCCTCAAACGTGCTTATTTATGCATTGAAATGCATCGAAAAACGACTGCAATTGTGCTTCAATTTTAATATGTTTGATAGAGAGAAAGAAAAAAAGAAATCTTTGAAAAGAAATATAGCAATCATTTGAAAGTCTCCTTCTTTTATTCGTGCTGGCCTCTGATCAGGAATTTTTGAGGAGGGTAGAACGATCTCTTAATTGCTGATGTTCCCAGTAATATATATATATATATATATATATATATATATATATATAGTTAGATAAATAGATAGATAATACTAGTGGTCAATAGATAAATAGATAGATAGATAGATAGATAGATAGAGAGACAGACAATATTAGTGGTAAATATATATATATATATATATATATATATATATATATATATATATATATATATATATATATATATATATATATATTCCCAAGAGGGTAGAATCCAGGGAGAACTCAATGTCCAGGACTCAGAATACAATATAAAATTCTCAAACACTAATATTCCATGTTTATAATTTATTACATTGGAATCGTACTCACGATCCAATTCATCACACCTACAAATTATATATATATATATATATATATATATATATATATATATATATATATATATATATATATATATATATATATATATAAATTCCCAAGAGGATAGAATCTAGGTAGAACTCAATGTGCAGGATTGAGTAAGAATATAATATAAAACGCTCAAACACTAATATTCCATGATTATAATTTATTCCATTGGAATCGTAATTTTGAGTTTGCAGGTATGAACAAACAAATCACTCAGTATATGTCCACTTTCACTTTTCATCTCTGAATATCTACCATGCTTTTAAAAAATACTAAAAAAAAATACTGTTTATATACTGTGCCAAAATACAGGACATACTGCAAAACCACAAAGGAAATGGGCTATATGCGACCTCACTAAAAGCTACACATTATATTATCAGCAAAACCCTTAACACATGCACTTGAAGCAAATTAAGCATATCGGTTACAAATCTTCTCATGTCGAATACAAAAAAAAATAAAGTTATCTTAGTAGTTTAATATTAAATATTAGATATATGGACGAAGTTGGTCAGATTGTCAGCTTCACAGCAACCCCACGATCACTCCCAGTCATGAGTGTTATGATGTTGACAGTGCTATATATCCATTATACAAGGTGTACCTTATGTCTGGACACACAGCAAAAATGGATATTTTCAAGAAATTAATTTTTCAACAACATTTTACTGAACTGGAATATTAATAAATAACATCTTCAATATGATTTCTATCATTCGTGATTCAAAGGTTGTTGCGCTTTGCAAAGATGCACGTGAACTCGACGCTATACCTCCACATTGACGTCCATTTTATCACATTGACTCTTTAGGCGTTCACTCAAACGGTTCATCCGTGATATTTATTAAGTACACCTTCTCCTTTTGCATAACCCAGAAAAAGGATCAATTCTTTCTTCTTTCAACAAAACCATGTTTAATCTCCGGAGGTGAAAATATAGTTCATGAGGTTTCTTATATGTCCAGCCTATAGGGGGGGGGGGCTAGTATTCTGACATCATAAAATTTTTCCCTGGACATTTTTTGTAAAGAAAGTAGTAAAAAATAAAATAAGATCATCCATATTTTTATAGATAAATCCCATCGTAAATTGTGATCCATACATATGAGACAAATTCTTTGTAATTCTTTCAGACATAGGATACCAGGAATTTCTTCAACGAGTCTATCAGAACTTTTCCTACCAAATCCAGGACCTCAACTGCAAATAGAATTATTGATGTATTCCCATACCACACTTTCAAGATTACCATTTCAAGAAACCTGTATTTTGATTGATTTTTGGAGATCTTCAAAAATACATTACAATATGCATGGCTTGTCATGTTAATAAGAAAACACCTTTTGTTCTTGTGGTCATTGATGACGGTGTCTGGGGGATTACCTTTGATTGCTCTCTTTGTGTGTATTGTAAAGTCCCATACAGTTTTTATAGATCCTGTAACTGTAACTAGGCTTGGGCAGTCTTCATCTCAGTCTCACACATTTTATATGGATAAAGCTCTTCATCAGTTGTCTGTACTTCTTCAAGTCATGGGATATCGGAAATCACTTCAATGAGTCTATCGGAACCTTTACCAAATAATCTGATGGCTCCAAATACAACTGGGATTGTTGATGTCCTCATGTGCCACGGATGGGGACCGGGAAGAAGTCCGAAAGAAAACTCAAACTCAGCAATTCAGCGAAAACGTATTATTATCAAAAAGAACGAATACAGAAGTGTTGCACGTCAGTGTGACGGCTAAGTACTGTAGTCAACTCACCATCAATATTTAACGATCCCCCCACGAGGAATGTATGTGGCACAAGGCCGGGTTTAATGTGGGTTTCTCCGAGCCCGAAGGCTCGGCCAAAAATATACCCATTGAACCCGCCTAGACGGTTTCAGCGCCTGTCTACCCCCCCAGACGAAACTTTGCCCTTCGGCAAAGGTTCGTTCGCGTTCCTCTCTGCCAAAGTAGAGAGATCGACAGAAGTCGTACACGTAGTCAACTCACCTTCTGTCTACAGTCCTCTTGCGAGGCATAATATAGTCATAAGACGAGTCTATTTTGTCCATGAAGGTAGGTCTCCATAACAGCCACATTTGTTAGATTTCCACTTCAATATCCTTGTATTCTGATAGTTTATTTGAGGATCTTCAAAGATGTATTGCAATATGCTGGAACTGTTAAGTCAATAAAAAAAAGACATACTGTTTTTGTGGTCTTTGATCAGGATGTGTGGACGAATAGTTTTGATTTTTTCTGTCTGTGTGTATTGTAAAGTCCCATAAAATTCTTACACATCCATTGTCTATAAATGGAACTGATTGGTGTTCATACCTGTTTCTTGCGGTTGCTTTCTACTAAAACTTGCAGATTTCCCAGTGCAGTTCTTCCAGCGCGGATATTAGCACATTTTTATGCCAAGTTTATAAGCTGATAAAAGATGGCCAATTGTTCTCTAGATATGCATCACATAAACTGCATTTCGGGTTAACATAATTTTTCAGTGTGTTTCTTTGATAATTTCAATGTCAAAAGGATACGACATTTCTGGGAAGAATAAAAGCTTTGCTTTCACTTTTTTTGGGGGGTATTATTATTATTATTATCATTATCATTATTATTATTAATTCCTACGATTTCTGCCGTTTACACATTTCTTTCTTGGTCCCGACCAGGGACCTAAGGTTAGAAATGGCATCATGACACTTTCCACCGACAAAAAAAATATTACATAGATAAAGCCCTTCGTAAAGTGTGGGCTGTACTTGTCAGAGCAATTTTTTGTATCTCCTTGAGGCATGGACTTCCAGGAATCCCTTCAATTAGTCTACTGCAATCTTTTCCAACCAGTCCTAGGGCTCCAACTACAACAGGGATTGTTGATGTTCCCATATGCAAAATTTTTTAGATTTCTATTTCATGGTCTTATTATTATTATTATTATTATTATTATTATTATTATTATTATTATTATTAATTGATGGTATTTTGTTGACATGGACCTTCAACAGATCATCGGGAGGAATGGGTTATTACACGGCCGCAAACACCCAATATATTTTGACAGGTTTAAAAGTGAAACACTTAGGTGATCATGTTTCTTTTCGATTCATAACCGCCAAAGAATATTTGCACGTAAATAAAATATGAAACAAACTACATATATATATCTATATATATATATATATATATATGGGTAATTATACTCGTTTCGAAAAACGTTTGAATTTTTGATTTGCCAATAATCAAATCAATCTCGAAGGAAAAAAAAAAGGTTTTAAAAAAAGAAAGAGCTAGAAACATGAAAGTCTGTCGAAAAAAATCGCGCAGATACAGGTTTGACGCCCAAAGAAAAAAAACCGACACGAGTAAACAACTAACTAAAAGAGCTTAATACAACTTTAGAGCAGACCTAGATAAATCTAGTGAACCAAACAAACCTACCCAGGTTTCAGTTAAGCGGATCGTCAGGGAGAGCTGATATATATATATATATATATATATATATATATATATATATATATATATATATATATTAGTAAGATTAGTACAAATAAAGGAGGCACGCTGGAGTAATATATATACATATATATATATATATATATATATATATATATATATATATATATATATATATATATATGAATCGAAAGTACTTTTACAGATTTTTGGGTCACTACAAAACAAGGACAAAATACATATATGTCCGGAAATCCTTCTTTTCTCAGTAATTAAGTTTAAAGAAAACTTGAATTTAAACTCGGCGCTCTGATTTCTTATTCAGTGGCATCATCCATTACAGCACACGCGCAATTCACGTATCCAAGTTTACGGGGTCTGGTATCCTGGGTATGCCGATAAACTATTAGGTTGGTGCAAAAATAATGTCGTTTCCTCACATAAAGTTGAACGTGAAAAAACGACATTATTTTTGCACCAACCTAATACATCTGGCAGCAAGGCCTCTGACCAGGAGGTTTGAGGAGCCTGGAGTCACCTCTTAATTGCTTTTTTTTACCCAGGGCAAACATGACCGGTCAGGTTACACCTGTTGCGGTCCCAGATATGGCCAAATAGTGGACCTCCCCAAACAAACACTAAGCACTATGAGAATATAAAATGCATTTCTATGTTAAAATTACTTACATTTTTATATAAAGAGCGACCAACAATACCTATTTATTGTAAAATTACAAACAATATGTTTTATCTGTAGTTGAAGTCATACACTTACGTTCAAAATATATTTTGCTCAAGCCATAAAATTGTGTTTAAAATACTTAGATTTTGGCATTAAATAACCTATGGAGGTGTTGATATGCCATTAAGTCAAATCAACCAACTATCAATATCTATTTATAGTAACATTTCCAACAATAACTACTTATAGTAAAATTACTAATAATACATATTTAAAGTAGCATGACCAACCATTCATTTTAAATGTCGTTAAAGGTATACGATAACGCTCAAAATATATTTAGTTGAAGTCATAAAATTCTGTTCAAAATATTTAGATTTATGCATTAAATAACCCATAGATGTATTCATATGCCCCTGAACAAAGTCAACCACCCAACCAATGGGACCTGGTATTCCTCATTGGTTAGCGATCTACATGCGTACCAGTTTCGACCTTGCTTATCTTACAAATAGATGTTGTTGTTATTATTATTATTTTTTGGATCTGTTTGTTCGTTTTAGAAGCTACCTCCTAAAGTCAAGAGTAATCAAGAGTGTGCCCGTCAACTGATGATGATTGATGGTACAGGTGGTTAGATATGAAGTCTGCATTACTTATATCATATCTCTTAATCGTATGATGTTATTGAAATGTGTATAATAGTTTAATTTATTATTTTAAATATAGACATAATACGAAATAAAAAAAAAGATCACGAACAAACACATACACACATATTGTTTTAATGTGTAGCTTGTATCAGTTACTCGTCAAATCATTATTATTATTCCTATCGAAGGAACATGCAGATTGGACCGGCTTTTATGACTGACGATTTATTTACAGGCGAATCGGATGGCTTACGATGGAGAAGCCAGTCTCCGCTTCGACATTTATTGCTGCCCGAACAACCAAAATAATACAGACATAGGAGAAGAAGAAAAAAAAAAGATAAGGGTATAATGTTGCTATGGGTCTAGGGTCAGTGAAAATCGATCCCAGTTCATATAAACTACACCCCATCTCAACTGTACCAGACCCCACATGTCTCTTTTATATAAAATACTGCTGATTTTATAAAGCCTTTCGTAATCGCTAGAATGGGACCATTTAAGCACTGAGATCGACTTAGATAATGGCCGTGTGCAATAAAGAAGGACAGTAGCTGCATTTAGCAAAGGTCTATCAATAAATGCTACTTCATATGTACTGCAATAGTGGGTTGCTGGAATTTCTTCAGGCAGTGCGGTGTGTTTGGAGGGAGGGTCGCCAAATCTGAAACTAATGTTGTGCCGATAAGTCATATTCTTCATAATTAAGACATTTTCTATCATTTTTAGAATTAGCTTTGACATCTAGACTTGTTCAATTTTCTTTTCTTTTTAATCATTTTACCCCAGGCAAGAAAATAAAGCCTCGATGACGGAAGAGGTTATTGAGTGAGAAAACTAGAATAAGAATTACCAAAACAGAAGATAATGATTGACATTGCCTTTTAAATTTGTGAACCTCAAAACCGGAAAAGTGTTTCACAAGCGAGAAGTTCCATACAAAAAAAATATAGCATAGAACTTATAGCTGCATTAGGGTATTTACACCGCAAAATGATGAGACCTTACTGCCAATCTAGTAATGCGCTTAAATTCATAAACTCTACGTACCATAGAGGAAATTTCACAGAACAATTATTATTGAAGTATTTATAGAAAATATTTATAGAAAACAACCAGGGAAGCTACGTTACGGCGATGAGAAAAAGGTGTAGAGCTGTATGCCAGGTCAACACCAATATCATTGCTGATTTATGTTTGGATTTTATCAAGAACCTATAAATATATAGCAAGACCACAAAACCGGATTTATCAAGAAGGAGAGTATGTTGTTATCGTCTTGCGGAAGTAATACCATGAAAAGCATCCATGGTTTTAAATCATGCCAGTGAAATTGTGTATACTGGACTTTTCGGATGCAGTCGGAAATCACTTAGCATCGATACAACGTGTTTGCGTGTATCGGCGTTTTCTTAACAGCTGATCATGACTTCCCCAGAAACTCTAAATAACGTCCAGTCGGCACAGATATAGTATAAACCAAAGGTAAGCATTGTAGGTGTTGTTCAAAAACAAATGTGCCGGGGAAGGTGTCTGCGACAAGGATTGGCTAGCAGACGGATGTGCACAGAAAACCGGAGTATATGACAATTAAAAATATGTACGTATGATTAAAAAGGAATTTAATGGGAACTGGTTGCAGAATCTATGTTGAGTAAGATCTATCAGAAGGTGATATTTTGTGAAGGCCAAGAATGTGTGTGATCGTAATGCATTTATCCACAACAAATAAATCAAACAAAAATATAAAGGCAATTCAACGTCAAGAAATTACTGCAAACAACGTAATTAGAGATTTCAACAATAACGAGAATTTATATATATATATATATATATATATATATATGAAGAAATATAGTCTTAAGGTGTGCTATATTTATGGAATGAAGTGCTCAATATCAGAGATAGAGCGTGTGTAAATATAAAAGTGAACATAGAAGTCAGCACTTATTGGCGACAATCTGTTTCATGCTATATGCAATCGTCAGGCCACAGTTTGTTTCATGCTAGATGCAATCGTCAGTCGACTGAACCAGTAAACCAGTGGCCTGACGATTGCATATAGCATGAAACAGACTGTCGCATCTAAGTGTTGACTTCTATCTTCACTTTTATATATATATATATATATATATATATATATATATATATATATATATATATATATATATATGACATACAGAAAGTGATATTAAGTTGTTTGTTAAATGTGGCACGTGAGATAAGATTACAGAGATTGTCCATGGAGAAATTTAGTGAGTAAAGTTTGATAGTTTAAGTTTGTGAAATTAAAATAGTTTGATATCTGCAAGGAAAATTTTCAATTGTGTAAGTTCAAGTGATAGTGTGTATGTGTGTGACAATTGTTTGTGTTGATTTAAGATATGAAGAGTTGTTTGCCTTTAACTGATAGGCTAAATTTGATTGAATGTACAATTACTGTTTTGTAGTCATAATGTCACTTTTTTAGTTAAGATTCTTCACGCGGCAACAGTTGTGTGAGTTTATTTGAGTTGTTGAGAGGTTGATAGTGGTTACTGAGTCAGAGTATTGGCACGCATGGAGTCTGCTGCTATTTCTCGAAGCTCAGTGTCTTACTGACTTGAATTATGTCGAGCGATTCTTTTTATAGATTTTTGTTTTCAAATAAGCTCCAAGAGCCTTCGCGCGAAAAAGGTTTGTCTCAAGTTTGCTACATTTTAGTGTCCTTTTTCAGAACAGTCGGGGGTTGAGTTTGGAAAAGTAAAGTGATGATTGTTTAAAGGTTTATTTGGGGAAGATTGCATCTTCCCGTAGGGGGTGACAGGCAAATGTGAAGAACTTACACCAAAGAGCTGACTTGAAACTGATGATATACATAGATATAATAAATAATAACTTGACACGCGTTTTCGAGGATACCCGTCTACTAGGACTAATAGCAAATCCCCATTGTATATTTGTGCTTGTTCAACATCTACAGAGCCAAACTGTGGTTTATACAGTAAATTAAGCTTAGCACACCTTAGTTACAGTTTCTGGGAGAAAGCGTGTTACCTGGCATGATCAACAATCTAAACAACGCCAGGTTACTCAAACCTACGGTCACAATGACTTGTGACTTCTTGCTAGCACAGCTATCGACGGCCTCCAAGTGTACAGCCTACCCAGTTTCACTCAACACGGCTTGGGTCAACCCGTGGTATGATTTTTTAGGCACTTTCCAAAGGTGCCGCACGCTGGGATTGTCCCCCTTCCAGACCGATAAAAATCAGGGAGTCTCCTTCCTGAAAAAATCAACCGTGGTAAGATTCGAACCTGGGTCTCATGGTCATAAAGCGAACATTCTAAAGTAAAATGGAAAATTATAAACAAATCTAAAACTTGTAAAACTTGGGATGACCCATGCCCTTTATGCCTACATGAAATTTAGGCATAAAGGATATTTAATAATTAGTTCATTATGTTTGCTTAGTAATAAATCCGGATCTTTATGTTTTATTATAAGGATTTTTTCTTTTATGCATAAGTCGCATCTGTCTCTGAAATTTATTGCCTCTCGAGATTATCTTCCACTTTATTTGTGGGGTAAAGCCACCATCCAACAAATCCCAATAATGCTTTGACAGAGCCGTTTGGTTCTTTTTACATTTATCTTTGAAGGACTGGCGATGGTTATAAAGTCGATGTTTCCAACTTCCCGCCGATATTCCTATGTATATCCTTTTCTGCTCAAATTTCTCTTTGGGGAAAATTGTTACTTCATATATTACATTTTCCGCCATGCATACTCCTTCAACTGGGCAATCTGATACTGTCCTGCAATTGCATGTTGATGCTTTCATTTGGGAACGTGTTTATATGGGAAATTTGCATGGATGTGTATACAGTATATGACAGAGCAAAATCTTTAATATTACCTTCAAATATTACCCCATATTAACTTAACTAAAATTTAAGTAAAAGAGATTACCTATCTAGAAACAGTCACGAGTTAAATTCATGAACAAAATTCAAACGGATAGAGATGTCAACTTAATAATCAATAATAATGTTTTTTTAAATAGATTAAAAAAAGATTACTAGAAGTAAACTTATATCTTAAAATACAATTTTATTCTTTTAATGTACTTTCTATGAATATTTTTCTAATTGACTAATAGAAAATCCCCAAAATTTTAAAAAATTTACATCACTAACAAGCATCAAATTAAATTATTTGTAGACAGTTTAGAGATATTCAAATTTATATCAAACATTATAATCTTTATGAACCCCAAAAATAACACTTTCAAAATAAAACAAAATATCAGCGTCTGTTTCTAGCCTCTTTTTTTTTACAAAGAAAATTAGTGACACCTTCTCTCATGACTTCCTTCTCTCTTTTTTCTCTCTATGGGTTTTTTCGCCTCTACCCCTTCGATATCAATATATAACTTCCGTGAAGTTAACCGTTTAAATGTGTCAATGTCTGCAAACTCACTCATCCCTTCTCTCTCCCCCTCACTTCTTCACTTCGTTAACTTACATATGTTTAATACGGCCCGTCAAAAGTGTGTAAATTTCTTTTCATTTTTTGTTTCAACCATTCGAAGTAAAGTCTGATGATCCGCAGTCATTTAAAAGGTCTGTGGTGAAATAATTTATTACATGGAACGTTAAAGTTGTCTGTTTTTATTTAAATTATTTGCTCTGGATTTACATTGAGCTCTCTGGATTTTATCCTCCTTAGTTTTACCCATACGGATTACCTAGTTTTTCATAAACTATATATATATATATATATATATATATATATATATATATATATATATATATATATATATATCGTGTAATAATCATGGGATAATTGTCTATCACACAAAATGTTTAATATCTAAAAAAACATTAAACTAATTGAGTTTCTTTTTTATACGTTTTCAAATAAGACGTTTAGCAATCTTGATATAATTTGTCGTAACAATCACTGAAAAACCCTTTGAGTTATTCCGCTAGAAAAACAACAGGTTAGAATCGTTTTGTGCCAGCTCCACTATGGTTCCTGAACTGAGCAATAGTAAAAGAAAAAAGATGATTCTGGCATTTATTAACGGTGTTCGTAATCTGCCTTGCGTCTTCAAAATCCATTCAAGAATGATCAATTTCTAAAAAGAGGGAATAGTAGAGAGGAAAACTGGATCAGGAGATCACAGCAAGAAGACAGGCCTTCATTTACACGTAGAACTAATACATTCAAAGTAGAGTACAAAAGTGTTATAAAAACCGCGGAAGATGCCAGTAAGATATCTTTAATCATTTCTAAGATACAACAGTTCATAGCTTAATCTAACAATTGGACAATTTTGCTGTTACATCCGGATATAGATCTGACAGTTTGAAGAAAAATATACAGAAAAACAAACAAAAATCCTAATATGTAATTATGCTGTTTTAATGTTAATATAATGTCAACGTCGGACGTTTCGGTGTAGTAGACCATCTTCAGGGCATATTCATAAAACGTAATTAACATTAGACTATATTTAATTCAAATTAAATTTAATTTAAATATAGTCTAATGTTAATAATTTTTGTTTGTTTTCCGTATATTTTTCTTCATATATATATATATATATATATATATATATATATATATATATATATATATTGGTGTAAATATTCTTAAAAATATATACTGGTGTAAATATCGTTAAAATAAAAGATCTGTGCGAAAAAGAAGCAAGCTTAAGGAAAGTTATAAGACAAAACAGTTTACAACATAAGACTGTATCATCCGAAGATAGTGATCAAATTTTTGCATAGACATGTCAATTAAATTAACACCATTATTGTCTTAATAATGATACAGAAAATTAATCAGGGTGTCTACTATCCACAGCGTTTAATGACATGACTTCATCTATGGCTTCGATAATTTGGCGTCTTGTTCAGGTGTGATGTTGTAATATTGCTCCTGTCGTTTCTGTCAAAAATCAGTTACTGTCATTGTCTCGTTTCTATACAATTCAGTCAGTTATGTGCTATGCTTGATACACACTTAGGCGATCATGTATCTTTCGATACATGACTGACGAGACAGATTTTTTTTTCCCGTAGTAGGTTGTCTTCTCTTTCTACGGTAGACCAGTTGTCATTCAAGGCTGTAGAACCCAGTCTCTCCTGCGATTTACAAATAGATGATGAGAGAAATGGATTCATACTTTCCCAAAGGGTATTACCACGTAAGTGAATGTAATGGATTCAACTGGAATTCGCACACGGCCCTCCAAGTCCGACATCCTAGCCGCTAGCAATTACTCCACCGTGCCTCTATACAAGTACGGTCCAAATATTCTCAACCGGACTGAAATCGAAACCGTGTACTGGCATTGACATAACGTAGACAATTTCATCTCCGTTCTTTTAACTACATTGTATTTGGGTTTTTTTTTTACTGAGAAGTGATATATTTCCCCTGAGTATTAAACCAATCCTGAAGCAATCAATATTGTACGACCAAGAGAATATACTCAGTATCGTCTTAAAACCAATTGATACAATATTTAAGGAGAGCATATTCAATTTAGATATCTAGTGATCCGGGAAATATGAAAACTTTGGCATAGTTCTATTAAAATAATGAGCTAAAGAATGTTTCTAATCATTTCACCCCAGGCAGGGCGATTATCTTACTAAGAGGCAAGCTTTCACCAGACGGGTAAGAGAATAAAAAAAAACTTCAGTTAGGAGAAAGGACCCTAAAAGGAAGACTAAAGGTACCGCTATCAAACTGTTATATACGTGAAAATGTTAAAATATTTTGAGACCGGGAATTAATATCGATGTATAATTGTTCTATTTATCTTGATCAATATTTCTCAACCTTTTTAAGAAATGGCACACCTAGGAGCAAATGAAAATATCACGACACACCTAGCCATATTTTTAAAGGATATACATTTAAAGGTTTTCAAAAAAAAGATAAATTTAATATATATATATATATATATATATATATATATATATATATATATATATATATATATATATATATAATTATTTATTTAAAAATATGATTCCAACATGAACATAAAATAATAACAAAAATACTAAAGAACTTATTTAGGATTACCTAACGAGTTCTTTCCTATTTTCTATATATTTTCTCTCTCTCTCTCTCACACACACACACACACACATATATATATATATATATATATATATATATATATATATATATAACCACCTTACCACACACGACCTTCTCTCAGACAAGCAATATGTTTTCCGCTACGCCCGTTCTACAGCTGACGTGCTTACGGCCATCACTGAAACCGTCTACCAAGCACTTCAAAATAATGGTGAGGCTCGTGCCGTGGCCCTAGATATCTCCAAAGCGTTTGGTAGTGTTTGGCATGCCGGCCTTCTTCGTAAGCTCCAGGGATAGGGTATTACTGGTCGACTGTTGATATTTATCAACCCCCCCACGTGGGTTAAATGTGGCACAGGGCCGGTTTAATGTGGGTATCTCCAAGCCCGGAGGCTCGGCCAAAAATATGAACTTTGAACCCGCCTAGACGGGTTCAGGTCCTGTCTACCTCCCCGAAGGAAACCTTGCCCTTCGGCAAAGCTTCCTCCGAGTTCCTCTCTGCAGTAGAGAGTTCGACATAAAACTCGAAAACGGTTTTTGATCTAATACAATCATTCCTGTTAAACCTAGAATTGAAGGTCGTTCTCAACAGTTTCTCCTCCAGTTCCTATCCCACGAACGCAGGTGTTCCCCAATGCTCCATCCTTGGCCCCACACTTCTCCTTATTTTCATCAACGACCTTTCTGACGCCATAGATTCTAAGTTGGCATCTACGCGGACGACACTACAATTTCCTGCTGCCTCAAAACCAAATCTAGTGTCGCGGTCAAAACTAACCTGACCGCGCGTCTTGAAATAGACCTCCAATCGGTTGTTAACTGGGGCAACAAGTGGATGGTCAAATTTACCGCCTCAAAAACTAAACTACTCTCCATTAACCACCGTAGATATCCTTACCTGTCCCCCATTAGAATGTCTGATAGTCAACTTCTTGAGAGTGACTCCCTGCGTCTGCTCGGTCTCACGTTGACTGCTGACCTGAGATGGAACAAATACATTGAGTCAATTGCATCGTCCACCGCGAGAAAAGTTGGCTCTTTGTGCCGCGCCAGGGAATTTTTCTCCCCTGAATCGATACTTCAAATATACAAAACGACCATTCTCCCTTGCATGGAGTATTGCTGCCATATATGGTCTGGGGCACCTTCTTTTTACCTCGGAGTTCTTGACAAGATCCAGAGACGGATATGTAATGTGATTGGCCCTGATCTGGCGTCTCACCTGCAGCCACTATCTCACAGACGCGCCGTTGCCTCTCTCTGTCTCTTCTACAAATACTTTCATGGCAATTGCTCCGATGAGGTGCTTTCCCTGGTCCCCAGTCTCCATGAATACAAGCGCCTTACGAGGCTGGCATCCCGCTCTCACCCTTACACTGTAGAAAATTTAAAATGTAGCCGTCTCTTCTACTCCAATAGCTTCATACCTCGCACCTCTCGCCTGTGGAACACCCTTCCCAATTACTGTTTCCCTGATAGCTATAATCTCCAACTATTCAAATGTACTGTCAATCGACATCTCCAGTTACCTTGATCTACACACTATCCTTCCCTTCATCCTTTCTTCTATCACTCCTATCTGCTCTTGCTACAAATCTTCTGCAACCCCCCCTGCATCCTAGTGGCTTCATGCCTTGCTCGGGGCGCTAAGCTTTAAAAAAATGTATAGACACAAATATGAAGTTAATTTATTTCACTGTTTCTATTCAGTTATTTGTCAAACTTAGTATGCAACTTGTGCCTGGTGTTTTTTCATGATTTCAATGTTTGGTCGAATTTCTTTTTTAGTTGAGTATAGTCTTTCTTACTTATTGTTCTATATAATTTAGGGTTGAGGAATCTAATTCACATAAGTATGAAGTAGAAAATTGCAATAAAACTGATAAAGCCTTTTTAGCTAATGTGGAATAAAAATTTAATACTTATTGATTTATTCAAATACTAACTCAGTAACAGTATTACTTGCACACACGCACGCACGCACATATATGTACGCCGTGACGTATCTTCCCGTTTTAATATTCACGGCGAATTAAATATTAAATCCATGCCGCTTAGCGGCTTTATTTTCTTTACTTTGGGAGAAATGTTTTAAAACAATGTGATTATATTGCACAAAGATGTGACAAAGAGAAAAGCAGGCTCTCAGTAATATTCCTGTACAATGTAGCATTTATTTAGCTATGTAACTGACTGAGTGGATCAACATCGACGACAGATGAAGCCTGAAGATAGTGATTGGCGTTGATGTTGAAGTGTATGCAATTTTTCAGCTATCAATCTGTTATAAAATGAAAATGTTTAAATATTTTGAGGCCTGGAATTAGTATCGTTTTATAATTGTTCTATTTATCTTGATCAATATTTCTCAACCTTTTTAAGCAATGGCACACCTAGGAGCAAATGAAAATATCACGGCACACTTAGCAATATTTTTAAAGGGTATACATTTAAATGTTTTGAAATAAACCATAAATTTAAAATATATATATAGAGAGAGTGACACAAATATGAAGTTAATTTATTTCACTGTTTCTATTTGTGCAGCTTATTTCATGCTTTCTTCAATGTTTGGCCGAATGTGTGATAAGCAGATCTCGTTTCTTCTTTAGCTGAGAATAGTCTTTCTTGCTTCTTATTTTTTTTATGTTATTTAGAATTTAGAAGCCTGATTCACATAAATCAGAAGTAGAAAATTGCAATAAAATTGATAAAGCCTTTTTAGCTAATATGGAATAAAAAAAATTAATACTTATTGATTTATTCAAATACTAAAGCTGTAACAGTACTACTTGCACACACACACGCACATATATGTATGCCGTGACGTATCTGCCTGTTTAAATATCCACAGCGAATTAAATATTAAATCCATGACACTTAGCGGCTTTATTGCCTTACTTGAGGAGAAATGTTTTAAAACAAAGTCATTATATTGCACAAAGATGAGCCCAAATAGAAAAGCAGGCTATCAAAGAAAGAACAACGTGTTGTTCAGTAATATTCTTGTACAATGCAGCATTTATTTAGCTATGTAACTGAATGCGTGGGTCAAAATCGACGACAGAATTCGCCCCCACGCACATAAATTTCCTATGAGTTTAATATATAGTGTGAGCAAAATCCCACCTATAGATGATTTGATTTAAACCCTTGTTCAAATTAATTCAGACACATTTAATTTCCTTTCTTTCAACATGCAGTCAT
Source organism: Acanthosepion lycidas (assembly GCA_963932145.1). Taxonomy (NCBI): domain Eukaryota; kingdom Metazoa; phylum Mollusca; class Cephalopoda; order Sepiida; family Sepiidae; genus Acanthosepion; species Acanthosepion lycidas. Next base: position 37,166,085 of record OZ010607.1, on the reverse strand, counting down.
TTTCAGACCCACTGACAGTGACAGGTGTAATAGATTTCTATCTTTTCGTCAGATTGCAGTAATGTGCAGTAACATGAATCTATTTTATGGGTGTATGATTAAATTTGTTTGGCCTTGAAATATACTGTGTCATCCGTGATTGCATCAGATTTTTATCCCACCCATACACTATTGTCTCGACTGTCGATTATTTGTCCTACGGTCCTTCTGGGATGATTGTTACTCTAAGGAAGCGTAGGAAAATTTGTAACCCTGGAGTGAACCGGGTACGCCGAAAAACAATACCCTATCCAGCGGCAAAAGTTACTGGTAGCACCAAGAATGGCAGTACCACCTTAACAACCGAAACTGTGTTACCTCTCCTGGTTGGCAGCTGATGAGGACTGGGAATCGACCATGGTTTCACACGTTCTATGTAGAAAAATATTCAAATATATATATAAGTTTTGGACGTTGGTTGGTTGATTTCGTCTAGCGGTATATAAACCTTCATGTATTAATGCTGAAAACGAAATATTTTAACATAATTTTATGGCTTCATTTAAATATATTTTGAACGCAATTGTATGTATAAAATGAATTGTTGACCGTTTTTCAAAAAATATATTGCTGGTCATTTTGCTATAAAATGCATTGTTAGTCATTTTGCTATAAAATGCATTTTTGGTAATTTTACTATAAAATGTATTGTTGGTCATTTTACTATTAAATGTATTGTTGGTCATTTTACTATAAAATGTATTGTTGGTCATTTTACTATGAAATGTATTGTTGGTCATTTTACTATGAAATGTATTGTTGGTCATTTTACTATAAAATGTATTTTTGGTCATTTTACTATTAAAATGTATTGCTAGCTATTTTATTATAAAATGTATTGTTGGTCATTTTACTATAAAGTGCATTATTGGTCATTTTACTATAAAATGTATTGTTGGTCATTTTACTATAAAATTTATTGTTGGTCATTTTACTATAAAATGTATTGTCGGTCATTTTACTATAAAAATGTATTGCTGGTCAGTTTGCTATAAAATACATTGTTGGTCATTTTACTATTAAATGTATTGTTGATCATTTTACTATAAAATATATTGTTGATCATTTTACTATAAAATATATTGTTGGTCATTTTACTATAAAAATGTATTGCTGGCCATTTTGCTGTGAAATGTACTGTTGACCGTTTTTCAATAAAATATATTGCTTTTAATAAATTAAATTAAATTAAAATATTTTAGTTTAAACATGTAATTTACTATGAATTACTATTTTTGTACTCTTTTCCTTTGTTTGGTTGTTCACTATTTACCCATAGCCTTGACCCTAACCGATGCTGTCACACCGATCCGTGCTGAATATGGGATTAACAGCAATTAAGATGTGTTTCAATTCTACTCAAAACCCTCCAATATCCCGATCACATGCCTTGCTGCTAGATGCAGTTGTGTCGTCAAACCCAGGAATAATGTTGTACTTAATAAAATTTGCAAAGTTTCAAGTTGATTCCTATTTTAAGAATAATTACTACAAGTTTTAACGCGGTCGGATCAGTTGAATTTGAATGAGAATTATTCTCTATATATCTATATACCTGCTCCATTTCAAGTATACACTTCTGCAACGCTTGCTTGCAGCTTCCTGTTGAAGATGCTTACTGGGGATTATGTCCAAACCATCAGCGTCTGCAGTACCAACCTCTGGCTTTTATGTTGCAACTGGGATAAATGGATCTTAGGTTCTGTTTCTGGGAGAGAACACCGAATCTGGTTTGATAGGCCAGTACGCTCGAACACTGGGTCACAATGACTTGTAACTTCTTGCTAACACAACTCTCGACAGCAATTGAACTGTTACTTCATATGCGTGTGAGTCATTCTACACACAAGCACACACGCAAATACGGGTGTGGGAGTGTTTGTTGGGGAAGTGTGTGTGTAGGTGGGTTATTAGCTGATTTCATATTACAATGTTAACTCTTAGTAAATAATAGATAGGTTGGAATAAGTGCTTGATAAGAAACATTATATTTCAAAATAAATATGCAATTCGTCAAATCTATATTCATTATTAGTATATATTTGTATATATGTTCATTATTAGTAGATATATATATATATATATATATATATATATATATATCTACTAATAATGAAGTGTATATATATATATATATATATATATATATATATATATATATATATATATATATATATATATATATATAAAGTGTTCCAATAACTTGGACCGATTTTAAATGTGAATTCTGTTCAAGAATTAACAAACATTTTTTCCGGTTTCACTCTCGGTTGGTCGATTATGTTGACCAAAATATTGTGTGCAAAATGCATTTCTTTTTGAACGTCCATTTTACGGCTGCTTCGACACGTTTGGGTGTTAAACTTTCCACGGCTTAAATTGCCAAAGACTTAAGTTGTTAAATCTGAAAGAAAAAGAAAATAATCATTAGAGACTTAAACTTAATTTACATTTTAAATCGGTCCAACCTATTGTAACATCATATCTATCTATCTATCTAGCTATATATATATATATATATATATATATATATATACTAAAGAGTAGTAAGATATGTAATTCGGTGTTCTTATAGATATTTTTATTTTTACAAAACAGTGCTCAATGTAAATTTACACACCATAAATATTGAGCACTGTTTTCTAAAAATAAAAATATCAGTAAGAACAACGGATTATATGTTACTCTTCTTTCTTTTTTTTTTCTCTAATATATATATATATATATATATATATATATATATATATATATATATATATTATGTATGCGAAATAATTTAAAAATTGAGGAAGTAAGATGTATGCAAATTCATCTCTGGATGAAGAAATAACAAATCGAATCGCCAAAGCTACAAGTGTATTTGGGAAGCTTTAGGGGCTAAAACTTAATTAAAATTGACATAACTTATAGGAACGCCATATATATATATATATATATATATATATATATATATATATATATATATATATATTAATGTTTATATATTTAAATCAGTTAATTTATAATCATATATATATATATATATATATATATATATATATATATATATATATATATATATATATATACAGAATTCCGTAAAATACTTGTCGAAAACACAATTATTCTTCGACATGCAAACAATAGACAAAAAATAAAAATTCTTGAAGCATTATACATCAAACAGTTGAAACCCAACCTAAACAAAATCAAATATGGCATCTCTACAAATATTCTTAAACGTCTATAATTGGTAACAGAAGCCATTATTTTATTCCAACGGCTTTCCGTACTTCATACTTCTACAATTCACTCTCGCGTGGTCATATGTGACGTCATGAGATGCTGTGCGATTTTCGCTTCTAGCGTCTTACATGCGCGTGTTTATCGTTGCATAGAAATCATCTATGTAAACATTGACAGACTATCATCACTGTCGTGTCCGTATATTTTTTAATATGTTGTAATTGACATCTTTGATAATGGCTTAAGTAAGCCAAAAGGTTAGATTGTATTAAAAAAATATGGGTCACTATTGTGAATTTCTTTCTTCTTTCAACGATAATGTTATTAAAGTTATCAAATGTTACGAAAAAAACTTACATAAAATAAATAGACAACACTTGTCTATATTATGTAATGAAACGTATATATATATATATATATATATATATATATATATACTGAAGTATCACATACGGCACTAATATAAGAACTAAATAAGATTGTCGGGAATTGACGTATAGAGTCAATTATATATATATATATATATATATATATATATATATATATATATATATTGAATAAAAAACGATCACTTTAAGGTTCCATGTAATACGTTATTTCACCACAACCCTTTTAAAGGGCCCTGGATCATCAGACTTTACTTCCAAAAGTTGAAATAAAAAATGAAAAGAAATATATATATATATGATAGGATAAAAACAAATTGTGAAAATTTATTAATCTATTAGGTTGGTGCAAAAATAATGACGTAATATTGTCGTTTTTTGACGTATTTTAACGTCAAAAAACGACATTATTATGTCATTATTTTTGCACCAACCTAATAATGTGCTTCACTTTTATTAAAGCTTCATCAGGGAATGAAATATGGTAGGAACAAAAAAAGAATTTCCAGTATTTTTTTTGTTTTTGTTTTGTTACATTTTCGTTGGTTAATAAATTAGTTATATCCAATAACAATGTTTTTACCACTGCTCCAAGACAATCGCCGATATAATGAGGAAGAAAAACAAATCCAAAAATACTTCAGATGCCGAGTTTAATCCAATAAAACGCTTGCAATCTAAAAATACTTACATTAGCAAGAATTCCCTAGAATCTAAAAGCACGTATCTATGAACATAAAAGGGATCTACTTTAGGACAGTTCTTTAAACTCAATCGTAATATACAGAAAAGAAATGGCTAGAACTTATTTTATGAATGCTACATTAATTAAAATAAAACAGAAAAAAGCGGAAAATGCTTCAAAGGAATCCTGATAAATATGTTAACTAAATACTATAAACACGCTTCAAATGTTACATGACCAAACTTTTTTTAAATATATTCTTAAAGAATCTAACGTACGTTTATCGATTAACCGGCATTCACTAAAATCCTCTCCAAATTAACACGCGTCAAATCACTAAACACACACACTTACGAGTGTACATTATCACCTGAATCCCATATAGAGAAACTAGAATTATGGCGCCATGACATACATAATGTAATATGGCTGTTTTTTCTATTAGGTTTGGAATCCGTTAATTTTTCTGATATTCAAAAGGATCTATCATCGCTCCTTGAGTTCAGGACGCCATAAATTACAGTGATATTACTTAAAAACTCAAATGCTCGTGAAGCTCGCTTAATGAATCAAAATAAAACCTCCAAAAAATAAAAAAAAATACCAATTTTTTTTCTCTCCATATCTCTTTTTCTGAAAAAACAAAAGTGAAATCTTTTAGATTGATAAACGTTTCCAGTTCGTTTTTTATCCTATCATTCTGTCGGATTCCACTTTATGTTTGATCCTAATTTATATACAGTGGTGGAAAACCAATATTGCTAAACATACAAAATTTTAATTTATTGCATTTATATCAAATGAATAAACATACTTTTCATATAATTAACTGTATACAGATGCATAATAACTAAATATGCACAGAAACAGAAAAAAAATGATTTAATAGAAATAAATCCCATTTATCTATTTTAACGGGTGAAAAAAGTATCGCACAATACAAAAAAGAATATATAATCTTTCATTTAATACTTTGTAGAATAGCCATTATTCACTTCTACAGCAACCGAACTCTTCTTGTAGTTCTCAATGATGATTTGCAAATTTTGTTTGGTATTTTATTCCATTTTTCTTCGCATATGGTCTTCAGATCTTACATGTTTATTGGAGCTCTCGAATGGATTTGAATATTGAAATAACGCCACGGATTCTCAATTGGGTTTAAATCTGGGGACTGACTTGGCCCTTTCAGGATATTTACATTGTTTTCTGCAAGCTATTTATTATTATATTTTGCAGTGTACTTATGATCATTATCTTGTTGGAAGATCCCGTCAGCCGAAAGTTCAGGATTCTCAACCGAAATTATTAAATTTGCTTCCAAAATATTTTGATATGCTGCGGCATTCATCCTACCATCTATTACTGATATGTTGCTGGTACACATCCCCAAACCATGATGCTACCACCACCAAATTTCAGAGTTGGAACTGTGTTCTTTTGTTTGAAGGCATCGCCATCTTTTCTCCACATATGATTTCTCAAATTACGTCCCAATAACTCAATTTTGGTTTCGTTTGTCCGTAAGACTCTTTCCCAATACGATTTTTCCTTATGCTTTTGTTCGCGAACGAACTTCAACCTGACATCTCTGTGTCTTTTCAATAGCAGTGGAATTTTCTGAGGATAGCGTGACTTTAGACTATTTCTATGAATTTCACTGCTTATTTTAGTTTAGTAACACAAATTCCTGATGAAAGCAAATCGTCCTACGACACTTAACGAGTAAATATTGATTTTTTTTTTAAATTTCGTGCATTAATTTCCTCGAAGATCATAAAGTAATCTTCTGTGAAACACCTGTTCTTCTTTGGTTTCCAATAGTTTTGAGTTCTTGATATCTTGAAATGAATGAACTAATGATAGTAAATGGGATATTCAGGTTGTCTGAGATTTTCCTGATTTATTTTTGCGAATTTGTCAATTCTTTACTTCTTGGCATGATAAAAACCTTCTTGCACGGATATCAATTAAAAATTGTTATGTTTATATATTTTAGGCTAAAAATAAGTACTGATAATATTATTGGGATATTCTGGAATATTCCACAGGATTAATCTAGAGTATTAAAGCAATTTAAAAAAATTTAAAAATCTGCAATTTTCATTGTACGAATACTTTTTTCACAGTAAAATGGATAAATGGGATTTATTTCTATTAGATTATTTTAGAAATACAATGAGCTAAAAACTTGTATATGCACGAATTTTTGTTTCCACCACTGGAGATATATATATATATATATATATATATATATATATATATATATATATATATTATTCTCTCCATATCACATTCTCTGAAAAAATAAAAGTGAAAAATTTTAAATTGATAAATGTTTCCTCTTCGTTCTTTATCCTGTTGATTCCTCATGCCAATAAAAGCCAAAAGTCCACGTAAACATGTGTCCGAAAAGCCCTCTTTTTTTAGTTATTAAGTTTAAAGAAATTTTACGGTAGAGAGCGATGTGATGCTATGTAGACCAGGTTACATTTGTAATTCGTGTACATTTGTGGCTAATTTGTCTACAAGGTTTAACGTGTGTAGTAACGTGTTTACTGAGATGTGTTCCGTTTAACAATGACAGAATGCTCATATCGACAGCGGGCAGTTATGATTTTGCATACGCCAGTGCAAATGGTAATGGACACGAGGCTGAAAAATGTATGAGATTGCGTTTCCACATCGTCGGCAACCGAGTCCTTCGATCTATGCTGCTGTTTATCAGGTTGCTGCGACATGATACATGGGACCACAATTTATGGATCGAGATCTACTCGTACTCCCGAACAGGAAGAACACATTCTACAGACTGTCGGAGACAATTCACCTATCAGAACACGTCAAGTGTCTCTCGCATGTCGTAAATCTTATGGTACCACATGGAAGGTACTTCAAAACAACTCTTGAGCCTTTTTGCATGTGAGGCAAAACTGGGAAGAGCTGGAGTAACAAATTTACACAACCATCATTTGCAAGCGGATTTGAATCCACACGTTACAATAGAGGCTAGACACCGGCATCATTTTACCATTAATGTGCGTGTTGGAATTGTAGATATATTCCTGTTAACAAAAAGACGCATGTTGTCCATGCATGATGGAGATCCAGGATATTTCTGTTACATTGCTCGCGATGAACTGACATCTACCAGGAAGGATAGATAAGTAGGGGAGGAGCGGTTCCATGGATTTTACGTTCTCCTGATCTCCCTCTTTTGGATTTTTACCGGTAGGACCACCAAAAATCATTAGCTTGGGAAACAGACATTAATAGTGCAGAGACGGTTCATCAAAATGTTCTGAGTCCTGAGAAACCATTCGACACCGTGTGGGAGTATTTGAAATGGTCCCCCAATCAATGATCCGACGGTTGCATATGTGTGTAAAAGAAAGTGGTTTACATTGCTGTGTTTAGGTATAACGATGGCCTTTTCGACATATGTTTAAATGAATGTTTTACCTTGTTTTGGTATCAGGAACACGCCCCACAATTTTGTAAAAGTATTTTTGGATTGTACATTTAAAATAGTCTACTGTAAAATTTAAATTTAATAACTTTTACTTTTGTACTATTTTTCTGTGAAGAACCCACACCTAATGTTTGTAAAATTATTTTTGATACAACCCATATATATATATATATATATATGCGTGTGTGATCCGCAGACAGAAAGCTTCGCTGTATTACAGCTCACCACTGTGGCTAGATATCTAATTACCTCAAGTCAGGATCGAAACCCAAACGATTTAGATTCAGTCGGAAATTTTCCCGCTGAGTTATCCCGCCATATCACCAGTAGCTGTCTACCAATTAGCGCTTTTATCTCTAAAGTGCTTGACCGACTTTGATTTTCTCGGTTGCGTATATATATATATATATATACATATATATATATATATATCAAAGCATTTCAACAATTATAACAACATCTGAAAAGTTTGTCAACAAGAGAAATTAGCTGCAACAACATTTACAGACAGAGATAAAAAATTATGTGTCTTTGTGCAGATACTAAAAATGTCCTTTCGAGTTCATTCGAAGTGGGATAAAAAGTACTTTATTTCATATAGTGCCCCACCGATACATTTCCAATACACTTGATTTCCCCCTCCCCTCTCGCCTCCTACTCGCCTTCTGCCACACCTCATTTCGAACATTCAAAAGTTGAATCCAAATTAGCAAAATTGGCTGATCGCCTAAATTTCTATAATCAAAAGCTCTACATGTTAGATTTTTATCTTTTTATATGTATATAGAACATTTTCTTAATGCCAATGTTTTCTTGTCTAAATGTGAAAATTAATCCAAATAAATGAACAAGTTATCAAAATGCTCGGGCTAAAATAACCGTTTGAGCTAATAAAAATAAGCATAAATAAGCAAAAACAGGTAAAAATATGCTAATAAATAAATAAATAAAATAATAAACAAATTAAAAACTGTCCCTCAAAACAAAAAAAAATAAATAACAGAATGAACTACGGCTATCAATTCAAAAATTGGACTAATAAATCGCTTTAATTATCTTCCCAGACCAAAACAAACTATTAAAGAAGCGACCTAAGCAAAGGCCCCATTTTTTACTACGTTAATAAAACATCGAAAACCGAAAACAAATAAACACATAATATAAGAAATGAAAATAAAAAAAAAATAAATTAAGCCAAATAAATAAACAAACGACTCCCGCCAAAATAACCGCCAGAATAGATTACCCACAATGCACCACTGACTCATAGATATAAATAGTCGAGAAAATTCAAAACTCTCGGCCTAACGATTGCGTCTAGCATGAAACAGCCTGTCGCCTCTGAGTGCCGACTTCAATATTCACTTTTCTATTTATATTTATATACGCTCTATCTCTGATATTGAGCACTTTGTCTATAGTGCACGTTAAAACTGTATTTCTTCGTATATATATATATATATATATATATATATATATATATATATATATATATATATATGGAGAAAAAAGACCATAGGAAAACTGCATCTAGGTTTAGCCGACGCGTTTCGTCCACTTTTTGAAGGCTAAAAACGAAATGAATTAATTTGAACAAAATATCTATAATCAAAAAACAAAATGTTGTTAGTTAAAAGAAGAATTTTGAAGCGCTAATATATATTCAATGGGTCAAGTAAGAAATTACGTCATTTACTTTTATGAACTGAACTCCTTTATATATCAGGTACTCTCTGGGTCGAATTTGAATTTAATACAATATCAATTTTCTAATGATTCTAACCAGATGGCACTGTTCCTGATCATTAAGAGCCATGGTCGGCCAAGGCACTGTCCACGGTGGTAAAGTAATTGCCTTTATCCAGGTAGTCCTCGTATACACACGTGAGTCAACAGTTGTTCACATTATATATCAATCTCTATCCGATCTGTATTTGATTTCATATATATATATATATATATATATATATATATATATATATATATATATATATATATATATATAGCGAGACTCTTCGCAAGCCGAATTGAGTCACTGTCGGTCACTGGGCGTGTTTCCAAAAATAAATACGCTAAAAATCCACCTTCATCCCGACCATGTGCTTAGTGGTAGAATATCCGCCTGATACCAATTCAGTCGGGTTTCGATCCTAGCTAGAGGCAACCGGATGTCTATCCGCACTGATGAGCTGTGATACAGCAAAACAGTCTGTCTGTGGATGACATCATATATATATATATATATATATATATATATATATATATATATATGATGTCATCCACATATATATATATATATATATATATGATGTCATCTACATATATATATATATGATGTCATCCACACACACATATATATATATATATATATATATATATGTGTGTGTGTATATATGCGCGCCTGTAAAAGTATCTTTGATACACCCGGTGTGTGTGTATATTTATACAGACCGGGTGTATCAAAGATACTTTTACAGGCATTCAGGGTTGGCTCACCCTCCAAAAAACAAAAGTTCATATAAACACATGTCCGAAAATCCTTCGTTATTAATTTTAAAGAAATTTTACGAAACAGGACGCTGTTTCGCCATTTACACCAGGTTACATTTGTCTTTCATGCACATTTGTTTCTAGTCTGTATTCAGCGTTTAACGTGTGTAGCTCTGCTATGTTTTATCGTCACTTATCGAGCCGCCATTGTAGATGAAAAATGTAAACAACAAATTTAAAATGCTTTTTAATTTTATCCTAAAAATGTTTCGATGTATCTTAGTAAATTTAAGACGTAATTCACAGGATTTTCTAAAAGTAATGCTTACCATTTAAATAAAACAGAATTAAAATAATGTTTTATTTACACATGTTGGTTTTGAGGTTATAGGACTAAATATAAATACACTGCGAGAAAGCGCGGGAAAAAGTGATAATGTAACCTAAATAAATACGGAAGACCAGAAGTGCAATAATCAAGATTTTTTTATTTATTTTTTAAAATACAATTTCTTTAAACAATAGTTTAAGAATATCATTTTACTTTATTCCATACGATTTTATTAAACTTTGTATAATGAATAAATTTGAAGGCATTAAGTCGTGGCTTGAAACAAAAAATATTGCGTAAATGTAATTTGTGTTAGATTAGAGCGAAAGGAAAATCGCTACTAATCGCTACTAATCGCTACTAATCGCTACGACCCGACTGCGTGTAAAAGGGATGGACATGTCATGTGGTACCTACTGAGGTCACGTGCCATGGATTCCTTGGACGCTCAATAGTTTTTGGTATTTTTTTCCTTTTGAAGTTGGGCATTACTTGCTGGAACCTAAAGCGTGCTTCACATCGTCTCCCGAGCACAGCTCAACAGGCATCGAGTTTGATCTGGTCAAGATCCAAAGTAAAATTAAATGAAACCATGCTCGCTACACAGTGCTTCTTCCGGCAAGAAACACATCTCTTTACCTTCCATTCTACGTCATAAATAACGGCCGCCATGAGCACATTGTGTATTTTACCACAACTTTGAAAAATTCAGTCGCAGTTGTAAAAAAAAAAATCGCAAAAGACTGACACGTATACAAAAACAATACACTATCCTGTGGCAAAAGCTACTGGTGGCGCCAGTGGTGGCAGTGCCGCCTTAGCCACCGAAACTGTATTACCTACCCTGTTTGGCGGCTAACGAGGTCAGGTTATCGCACATGATTTCACACGTTGTATATAGAGAACTGAATGTGAAAACAAACATTTCTTCTAAGAGTAAATTTTAGAAAAATTACGGTCAAATAATCTTTTTTTTTTGCGAATGAAATAATTTCTATGTTATTCTAAAAATATATTTATGACTAGCAACGGAATGGATTTCAAAATAACACGAAAAAATTATCGGAAACATTATTTATGTGGGTCCCTTTAGTAGTTTAGGGGTCTGCTCTGTTGGCAATAGAAATTTATAGTAGAATAGACTCTCCCAACCCCACGCCAGGAAGTAGCCGACGTTTAAAACCGGTTTCTCACATTGTTATGGTTACTTATTCGATATATTTCATAGTCAGGGTTTCTCGTATCTAATAAAACCCGACTTTATATGAAAAAATCCCTTAAGAAGTGTGTGTTTATAGTTGGCTCCAAAATATGCATAAAAAACAACGTAGATCATATACGAGCCATTGTGAGTAACAAAATATTCTCCACCCTCCAACCTCTCTTCCACGGCGGGATATGGCAAGCCTCTCGCTGCTTATTTTTTTCCATGGTAAGTACTCTGACAAACTACATTCCCTTGGTTTCGCCGAGGCAAATTTTCACTAGAAGGAAACGCCATTTACATAGCAAGCCACCGACATTCGCTCCGTATTCACACCGGTGAGAAATCCCACTCGAACAGCTTCTTCCAGCGAACCACTGCTCTGTAAAACCGTGTTTTGTTTTTTTTTTCTGAAAGATAAAAATCGTTACCCTCGTTTTTAAAATATTTGTCAAAAATCAGGAAATTACCTCATTCAAACGAAATGTCCAGTAATTATTTTTAATGAATTAATGTTTAGGGTTTTTAATGAGAAAACCTTTATACAAACATTTGCGAGTCGTATGTTTCAGCCCCATTTTTCTATATCTCTTTTCTACTTTTTAATTTGGGGTTGTCTTTGCCCAACTTTTTTCATAGTTTTACAAAGAAAATAAACCTTAAGATATTGTTTCAGTAAAAATTTATGCAGTACCAATCGTTAACAAACGGAAAATTAGACCCCACACCATACAAAAAATAATTCAATGAAACTCAGAATTTTTTTTTTTTTTTTTGAGAATTCATGCTTGCATAATTTAATAAAAATTTCAGTGGCAGTGAAGACTTCTGATGAACTACATTCCCTTGGTTTCGCCAAGGCAAATTTTCACGACAAGGAAACGCTATGTCATTTACATAGCAGCAAGCCACCTCATTCCCTCCGTATTCCACTATGTGAGAAGTCCCACTCGAACAGCTTCTTTCAGCGAACCACTGCTCTGTGGAACCGATTATTGGCCCTCGTTCGATGGCGTTCCTTCGGAGGCTTAGCGGGATTGCGTCTCGATTAAGTGATGAGCCTCGCGAAATGGAGTGGCACTTGGTGCGTGGTAATGCTTTCTACTCATTGCGGCTGGCAGAGAATAGCATAAAAAATAAAAAATAAAAACCTTTTGCTATTGTTTATAGATACTTTCCTCAAATGAAACTTTATTTCTTAAAAAAAAACAAATTAATAAAACTTAGAAAAAAAAATCCACCCTTAATATTTATTTTAAAATATTACTTGTAATATTTCAGTGACATTTTGAAATTTATCCCGTTGCTGTTCTTCTCAAAAGTTTCTTGTATTAAATAAATTCATCTTTGAAAAATCAGAAAATGTAAATTTTCATGCCATTTTCGAGTGTGAACATTTTTAAAATAATTTTATTTTTACCTTTTAGCAACTGTTAGATTATTTTCGATATGGGTGTACAGAAAGGATATAATTCTGATATCGCACTTTGACAGACTACTATTTAATATCGGACGAGTTTCATTTTATGAATCTGATTTCATATCTCCCGTACAGTCAGTTTTGTGTCTTCGCACAAAGATAGAATGAATGTTACCAATGTGTCCTTTTACCTCAAAGGATGTCGTGTATAAATAAATTGATATTTCCATGTTTTTTAAGTAAAAGGTGAGAATTACTTTTAGAAAATCAAGTTAATCCATTTTTAAATTTACTAATAGCTTTTGAAACATCTCTAGGACAAATATTGGATGATAAAGAGAATTTTAAATTTGTTGTTTACAATGGCGGCTAGATGATTCGACCAGCGTCGGAAAAACGTGCCAACGTTTTAAAAATGCCTAAAACATTTATTCATATACGGAATTTAATTTTTCTTTTAATTCTGATTAGCTTTAGTTCATTCAAATAGAAGGGAAATTCTAGTTTAAAAAGATATTAAAATTTAGTAAAAGGCATTTTTCGGTGTTCCTATAAAATCTGTGGCGGTGCCTTGTGTAGGAAAGATAGATTATGCCGAATTAAGGACCTAAAGTATCAAGACGATGTTTAATTAAATGAAATTAATATGGTTTCCTATTTAATTAATTTAAACCCTATAATGTTGGCGTTTATGCATGTTTGTCAACACTTTTATCATTTTAACTACTGCATACGTTTTAATTAATAAATTAGCATCGATTACCTACCCTTGAAAAACGGTCCCAACACTTTACTTATAGGCCGTAGCAGAATATATATATATATATATATATATATATATATATATATATATATATATATATATATGTGTGTGTGTGTGTGTGTGTGTGTGCGTGTGTGTGTCATTCGCAGAGAGTACTGTTTCGATGTATCACAGCTTCTCAGTGCTTCTAGACATCATAATGCTTCAAGCCCGGATCAAAACCCAACACGTTTCATTTTCATTAAAGCTTCTTCAAATATAAGATTAGAAATTTAAAAAAAAATGCAAAGAGTGAGAGAGAGAGAGAGTGAGAGAGAGAGAGAGTACTGATATGTTAAGATTTTTGATTAGTTATTATTTGTCAGATCCGCGTCACGTGTATAAACACCATAGATCATATGTAAATCTGTGCGAGGAACATTTTGGGGGTTAAACATCAAGAAACTATTAAGAAATGAAAACAAATCTTGGTCTAGGTTAATAGATTACAACCGCGTTATACCCAAATTATATGGCTTACCCAAGACACATACCCCTGAGACCCATTCTGTTCGGAAAGAATAGTGCACAATAGTTCCTAGGCACCATCAGCACAGCAGACGTAAGGTGTATTTCGGCAGCAAAATTATTTCAAACTGGTACTTTTGTATCCAAGTTTTTAGTAATTTTTTTCAAATTTCCGAATTCGTTGTTTTCGTATAGTTATGTCTCTCTCTCTCTCTCTCTTTCTCTCTCTCTCTGCTTAGTAGTAAAGTTCACCGTATCCTGAATAGCGAACAGGATTGCTAGGCATAGCCCCCATATGTTCGCCAGTTGTTCCCTATTTATACTTGTCTATCCATTTTGCACACGATACTACACGTATAATATTGTTATTATATTTTTTGAGGATAAAATGTTGTTTTGTAGCTTTCATTATACATATATATATATATATATATATATATATATATATATATATATTACATACAAGTAATTTCATCATTTTTTTTTTTTTGCTGTTTTCATCTCCTCGGAATCACTTTAGTTAAATCATTATTTGATTATTAAATTCTCGAGATTTAGAACAAATATATTTGAAAGAAACTCGAAAGGGATATGAATTTTATTTTATTTTTTTTTTTGAATTGCGGTATTATATATATATAAACACACACATATATATATATATATATATATATATATATATATCGATATAAAGATATTAATTTGTATCCATTCTTAAATAATAGACCAGTTAAAAGATTAATAATAATCAAGGATAAAAACAAAACAGATGACGGCATTATTTGAAATTAAAACTCAAATTTGTGTAATCATTCAACGTTTTTAACATATTCCGAGTAATGTTTTAAGGTGTCTTATTTTTCTATTTTTATTTCTTTCCTAAGTTTTTATTATGTAAATTGTATTAAATATGGAGAGGCCACCCCAGTCCCGACACTAAAGGAATTAATCTTGACCAAACAGAGCGCTACCTGTATCTCGCGAAATTAACGGTTACCTACTACTAAATATAGAATGAGTGGGTAATATAACAGTTATCAGTGAGAAAAATAGAATATACAGTGTAATTTTTTACAGAAGTTGTTTCATTCGTTTGGCGTTAATACCTTTGAAAAAAGGCATGAATCCATTTTTCCCCGACAAATATTAGTAATATAGAATGCTGCAATGGGCAAAAATCGGCCTATTAACCGTTTTCATCTTTTTGGCAAAGTACTAGACGCTCTAATTTACTCTGAACTAGTTACGCAACTCACATCAAAGGGTCTTCTTTCAAATAAGCGATATGGCTTTCGCTTGTCTAAGTCAACTGATTATGTGTTAAGAGCCTACTAACCTTTCAGATTAAAGTCGTTTTTTCGATATCTCGATATTGACAGGGTTGGCCTGCTGGTCTTCTTCACAAGCTGAAAGATTATGGTATGATAATTTTCGAACTGATTCATTCGTTCTTATTAAATTACGAAATAAAACCGACTTGAATGGCCACTCTTCTAGATCTTTTTTCCGAAATGCAGGTGTTCCCCGGTGTTCTCTCCTTGGGCCTACGTTGTTTTTCATATTCATAAATGAATTTCATGATGTCATCAGTTCTCTACTTTGTATATATGTTGATGACACAACTATTTACTCCTGTCTTTATAGTATGTCTGACGAGTTCGATAACGTCAACTTGACATCTAATCTAAAAAAAAAAGAAAAAAGACGACCAACAACCTGTTGTTAAGTGTGATAAAGAATGACCAGTTAGTTTTAACCCCTCAAAAACGAAACTGCTTTTCAATCATCTGAGAGAACCCTTTTTACCTTACTTGATTTAATCTCATGGAAAGTGATTCGTTGCACCTTCACGGACTAGCGTTTTCAGCTGTCATGATGGGAAAAAAGTTTATTCAATCAACTGCTAAGTCTGCAACTAAGGATGATCGTTCACTATGTTGGGCTCGAGAATTTTTATCACATAATCTGTCTTACATATTTATAAGTCTACCATTCGTCCCTGGTTTGAATATTGCTGCCACATCTGTTCTGGTGTTCCTGCTATAAATTTAGAGATTTTTGATGAAATCCAAAGAAGAATCTGCAATCTTATTGGTCCTGATATGGCATCTCGGCTTCAGTCACTATCTCACCGCCGTAACGTAGCTTCTTGTGCCTTTTCTATAAATATTTTCATGGTAATTTTTCTGATGTACTTTCCGCTATGGTACCTAGAGTTTATGAATTAAAGTGGAGTACTATTAGGTTGGTGCAAAAATAATGACGTAATAATGTCGTTTTTTGACGTATTTTTAACGTAAAAAAAACGACATTATTACGTCATTATTTTTGCACCAACCTAATAGATTGGCTGCAAGGTCACATCATCTTTAAGTTGAAATGGCTAAATGCAACGGTAAGTTGTAGGATAATAGTTTCGTCAATCGCACTTCTCACTAGTGGAAATCTCTTCTTTTTTGCGTCCCTATCAACTTTGATCTTCATAAATTTTAATGCAATATCAATCATTGTTCTATGAGCACGTTTGACCATTCCGTTAGTTATTGGGAGGACGTCAAGCCATGATTTCTTTTCTAGTCATTATTGCTGTCTTCATTGTTCTATGGAGTTGATTAAAGAAGCAAGTCTTCTCTACCAAACCAAGACATTGGAAGAACTCGAAGGTCGAATACAAGAAGTTATGTCTTCCATACGACAAGAATTCTATATGAAATCAGTTGACGCGACCCCTGGGCGGCTCGTGATGCTGGTTGCGAAATCTGATCTATTGTTATAACTTGTATCCACTAAACAAATCTTTTCATGTACAACAATTTAACTATCTGGATAATGCAGTAACAGCCGACAGGATATGTGACACAGAAATCCAGAATACTGATTGATTGATTTTATTTTATTTTTATGGCTTAGCAACCCTTTGTAGGTTATTTAAATGTAGGAGGTCACTGACAGCACCCGGTGTTCCAAAGGGACAACCAAATCTATGTAGTAGCGACGGAGCTCGGCGCTGCTTAAATTCGGTTTACGAACGAGAATCGGTGTTTTCAGTGCAATATGGACGCGAACCTGAAATAGTTAAGTCTTTTTTTTTTAATATATATCGTTCTCTCTCTTTAGTAGTTGATTTTTATTCTCATATACTATAACTCTCAGCGGCTTTCTCGCATTGCCTGAAGTGATTAAAAAAGAACTAAAAGAAACGAAGTCTCAGATAAATATCCCGAAACTTTACTTAATAACGTCGCAAATATATTGACTTTTGAAATGACATTAACAGAAAATGGATAATAATTGCAGCAAAAAGAACAAGCATCCGTTATTTAAATTAATGATTTATAATTTTTTTAAAAATATACAAAAATAAACTGTATAAACATCTACTCATATTGTTACTCGAAAGAACATTATTCTGTTGCTATTTGACAAGTATGAAAATTTCCACTTACAGCATTTTACAAAATGACCGTAACGTCGAGACGAAATTAGTCATGAGCAGTTGTCAAGAAAACCATTGACTGAAATGTTAGAATAACGTACCAAATTCTCAAACCAAAATATAAAGAGGCTGCAGTGTTGTTACAACGTCTCGTGTTAGCTGGGATTATAAAATTAAAACAAATGCAGCTAATTACTTCGGTTACCTAACTCAGAATATAATGATCCAATCTATTCTAAGTGCTACTGAAGACGCTTTTCATAACACAAATAAACATGCAGCAGAAAAAGAAAAAAACTCTGCTCAAAGGACAGTACAATAAAACATATATGCATCTTTAAATATTTTTATTCACATTATTCGGACCGTTATCCTCATCTTCATTGTCATATTCACAATGTTTCGGCCGTTGTACGTTCCGGCCTTCTTCAGGTGACTGAACTTTCGAACCGAACCATTTCGTCCACCAGGGTAGTTTCTTCTAGTTCCACGTGCCATGCCTCTTCTGGATGTCTCAGTTATCTCCCTTTAACGCAACTCTCCAAGTTTGTTTTTTTTTTTAGCCTGTATTGAACTCACACCTCTTTGGGTCTAGTCAATGGATCTAACCAACATCTTTATCCATTGGGCCATATGCCCTTGAGGAAGAAAAAGGCTGGTGGGGATTACAATGGCCGAAACGTTGTGAATATGGCAATGAAGCTGAGGATAACAGTCCAAATAATGTAAATAATCATAATACCTCATCTCAGAGATTTAGAAGCCGAAACGTTATGAATATGGCAATGAAAATGAGGATATCAGTCCAAATAATGTAAATAATGTAAATAATCATAATACCTCATCTCAGAGATATAGAGGCAGATAAAT
>OZ010607.1:37037257-37142257 GCA_963932145.1 Acanthosepion lycidas | reverse complement strand
ATATATATATATATATATATATATATATATATATATATATATATATATATATATATATATATATATATATATATATGTGTGTGTGTGTGTGTGTGTGTAAGGCTATCAAGCTAAATGACGGTTCCGTATAGGATGCAGGTTCGAATTCTGTCAAAGGACGAATATTTTCTATGAAAATTTCTCGGACATTCAGGCCGGTAAATGTTGTTTAATACTGTTTATCATAAACAGAGCATTTTCTTAAATACTTGTATCTATAAAAAGAATGTTAAACATAAAAATGTCATTAATAATATATATATATATATATATATATATATATATATATATATGTTTTATTAAAGGCGGCTGACAAAGTACACCGATTATTATTTTTTTTTTTTATTTAATTCTTCATGTGTTCGTATATTTTATCTAAAGTATGTGAAAATTGTTCGAATGTTCTGCATATCCGATCGCTTTTAGCTATTCTTTTAGCCACTATCAAATCGCGAAAGGTGACTTGGAGCCAGGGTATACAGTCGCCTAGATTTTTTCGTATACCACCTACCGTAATATTCCGTCATTTACTGTTTGTCTATCAACAACTATACAAGCTACTTGCTACTACGCAGCTGTTGAAGTTGCAAGTAGCTTGTCGTTTGAAATTGGCTTTTTTTTCTTTCTTAACCTTCCATCAGCACAGTATGTGAAATAAAATGAACAGCGGCTTAGTTTATCTTTATTCTTTATGGCCACTTAAAATAATTTCCTCACAGCTCAACACACATTTCTCTTAAATTTCAAATATGTTACTCTACTGTACTGGCAAATTTGTATCATTCCCCCCCCCCACCCCGCGTGTATGAAATATATATTCTACGTTATCTTTCAATTACCTACTGAAGGGAACTGACGTCATGTGCTCTATCTCTAGAGCCAGTACTGCTGCCAAATTTGTGCTGCAGATTCTCGCAAAACGTATTTGCCGGCCTCGAGCGAGTTCAACAGCGCTTGCGCGGCCTTGTGTATAATGATTTAGAGACTCATCAACCACTTCCCGATAAATAAAACTTTGCCAGGCTTTCGCTACTCTGACGCTATTTTGCGCGCAAGAGTCCTCGGTTCTACAGCTTGCAACTGCCATGCAACTTACACTGGAACGGCTCAACCTCATTCCCTTCATAGAAAGAAGTTCTACTCAGTTTCTTCGCCGGAACTGTTGCAATGCAGATCGGATTCCCAAGTGGATTCTTCTATGATCAGCGCATTATTTTCAAGGTGTGTGTCAACCGTTATCTATCTTACATAATAATTATATAACCTCTGTTTCCACTCTGTACACCTTTACATCATTTTTTAAAAATTTTTAACTCCTTTTCCTGAAAAGTTTGGAAATGTTTCTTTCGTCATTTTTTCAGTCTTTTATATATTGTTATCGATTTTGACTTCCCTAAACTGTTTTCTGGTTCTTTTGATCATTTTTTTGGGGGGGTGATTGGGTGGGGGTAATTTCTTTTTCCAGTATTTCTCTTCTTTATTCTCATTCCAATAGTTCTTTTCCCATATCATTCCAATAGATCTTTCCTATACCCATCGTCTCTAATGCCGCCCTTTTTCCTGTTAACATCTTTTTGTTTTCTTTCCCACGTATTTTTTCTTCTTCGACTTCACAATCTAAACAAGTGATTCTCAAACTTCTTTTTTTGCGTCATCGCCGAATTTCACGAGGAATTTTTTTCCACCGATCACCTGTATAGTAAATACGCAAAAATAAAGACAGTGTCTTGACAGATACTTTTTCGTGTATTGATAAATTCGTGATGGGCCAATGACAGAAAATTAAAAACAATTTTATATTAAATAGAAATTTGTTCTCGATTATCCCTTATTTGAGATACAATAGAATCCCTGAAAACGGACTAAGAAGACCTTCCGGATATAGGGAATTGGTTACAAAGTCTGAATATAAATGGTTATATTTAGATTAAAATAAAAGAACTGAAATCAAGTTTGATAGTTATTCCCATCATCTTTTACACCAATACAAGCCATTAGAGTGAAATACACCTAAGCAGTTATCCAAAGTAAATTTCCTGAAAAACAGAAATTTAAAATCAATTACATATAATCCAAATAGTTAAAATATACACATCAAAATACTGTCCGACCCTGTTATCGAAATATGCATTGTACTAGCAAAAGAAACATTCTAAAAGCTAATCAAGGTGCTAAAAAACATTTTTTTTCTGAGAAATAAAGAATGCTGTAATGCTATGTAATGTCCATTGTCATATGACAGTGAATGCTAGATAATTTCCCCAAAGATGAAGGAAGCAGAAATGTGGTTCTACAGAAGGATGCTGAGAATTCTATGGACAGAGTGAGTAACCAACAAGAAAGTCTTAAAGAAAATATAAATGCAAAGAACACTTACACAGAATCAGGAAGAGAGAACTAAAATTCCTTGGACACATAATATGGAAGAAGAGTTTGATAAATTTAACCCTCACAGAGCATATTGAGGGCAAAGGAGATAAGGAAAGATAGCAAGTCACTTACCTGACAAGATTGTGTGAATAGATGTCAGAATGGGGGAGGAGCATTAGGAAAAGCAGAAAAACTGCTAAGGGCCACAAAGTATATGAATGAAGATATGAATCACCTATTTCCTTTAGGGACATCACACTTAGGAGACTGTCAGCTGCTTACAAATACAGTAGAACCCCTGACAACCAGATAAAGAAGGCCTTCCGGATATGAGGAGTTGGTTACAAAGTCCAGATATCAAGGGTTATATTTAGATTAAAATAAAAGAACTGAAATCAGGTTTAACATTTATTTTCAATGTTTTATAGTAAATAAAATAACCTAATGGTGAGTGAAATATAACGGAATTGATTTTAAGGAAAAAGAAATGAATTATGTAATGTTAATTAATATTCATTAAATCAAGTATGCCACGTATACAAAACAAATAATGTAACGAGGATTTTTTAATCACTGTTTCATGATAATTCTTTCTCTTCTAATGTCATTCTCAACTTTTTCTGCATTTCGTTTTGCTTTTGCTCTTGAAATCTTTTAGACGAAAGACACTTTTTAACTCTGCGTGCGTTATTGCAATCGTCATAAATGAATGCTGGCTTTCTTTCCATAAAATAGACAACCTTCTCAATAGTTTTTTCAATTTCAGCCCAGGTTTCATCACAATCGTGTTTTTTTTTAATTTCCTTTTTCATTGTGAGTGTGTGAATGCTGGAGAATAGTTTCTTCCGAATATTTTATATCACCTAATGTTGACTTTCCTATGTTGAACTCAGCCATTAGTTACAAGGAACTTTCAACAGCGTCTAGTCTGTTTAAAAATTCCACTTTTTGTAGTATCTCCAAATTTGTTCTTTTATTCTTATTCCCATCATCTTTTGCAACAATACAAGCCATTAGGGAGCAATAAGTAGAAGAAATCAGAAATTTCAAATCAGTTACATATCACCCAAATAATTCAAATATACACATCAAAATCCTGTCCGGATATGCGGGGTTCAGGATATGAGGCACTCCGGATATGAGGAATTCCGGATATGAGTAATTCCGGATATGATGAAATCCGGATATGAGGAATTCTGGATATGAGGAATTCCGAAAAATGTCATGTTATTTCGTATGATGAACTATTCGAATGTTAATGACCATTCTCAAAATTATACAAAAATACCAATATAATCCTGGTTGCAGGGATATTTATTTATTTTCTAGGAATGTAACCAAGTTGTAACGAGAGAGCTTGTAAGAAAGATGTATTATCCCTTTTACGCTTTTTCCGTTATAGGAATTGGTATATCCATGACCTAACAACACCGTAGTTCACGGTAAGGACGGAACGGAATACCTGAAAGAAAAAGAATAATATACTTGGTTCTCAAAGAGACTTGTGTAATGCTACTAAGACATACACAAAACCATATATATATATATATATATATATATATATATATATATATATATATATATATATATATATATATATATATTCAAACATATCTGCTCTGAATTTTACATTGAGCTCTCCGGATATCATCCTCCTCGGGTCTACCCATACGGATTACCTAAGTTTGCATAAACTATATATATATATATATATATATATATATATATATATATATATATATATATATATTAGGGTGGTGCAAAAATAATGACGTAATAATGTCGTTTTTTGACGTATTTTGAACGTCAAAAAACGACATTATTACGTCATTATTTTTGCACCAACCTAATATAACCGGACAGTCATTAATGTAATTTATTATCAGCCTTTGAAATAAACAGAGGGAAAACTGCGAATCTTACTTGAGTTGTTTTTTTTTTTTGTGAATATTTAGTGCAAAAAGAAAAAAGTGGGGTGTTATTAGGTTGGTGCAAAAATAATGACGTAATAACGTCGTTTTTGACGTATTTTTTAACGTCAAAAAACGACATTATTACGTCATTATTTTTGCACCAACCTGATATATATATATATGTGTGTGTGTGTGTGTGTGTGTGTGTGTGTGTGTGTGTGTGTGGAACACTATACATAACATATATCTACACAGCAAAGCAAAATGTTAGGAGTAACACGAAAGAAAACATTTTTTTTAAGACTCCAGATTTAAGCGAGCAGGGTTCATTTATATTACAAACGAAAACGTCACCACGTGCTTCTAAGCTGCTGGGAGAGGCAGATTTCGCCTCAGACTAGGCGAAAAGGCCTAGGCTAGAAGAAAGCAAACTTCTCGTTTGGTTGTTGTTCACGAACTGAAATACGAATCCCGCTTAGGGTTTAATGTATGGAGTGATATCACGGAGCAGTCGTCATGTGATCACGTGACTTTTCTCCACCAAAGGGAGATAAGCGCCGTCTGTATCCCTACATAGTTATTCCCATTTAACCTTCTGTTTTTTTTGTTTTTTGTTTTTTTGGTGGTGGGGGGTGTTTTTTTAATTATACACGTTATTTGCATATCATTTTGGAATATTACTTTTTGGGTATCATAGGTTGAAATTAATTTTTAATACTCAAAAAACCACCAGGAGTTCCAATCGCCCATCATTTTCGGTTCATTTGCTCATCGCCCACCCAACACTTAAATCGCCCACTGGTAGTAGATATCGCCTAATTTGTGAAACCGTAATCTAAATTACTTCCTCTCATTTTTTTTTTTTTCGATCACCTTTACGATTTTTTATCCGGCTTTATTTTCTTCACATAAATCTCTGATATAAAGATTTTATACACATTATTCAAAGACGGAGTAAAACCGCATCTTTATTGGTATTACAACCCTCTACCTTGAGTAGCTGTCAGGACTTGTATTGTGTGAACAATATTAACCGCATTCATTGGAATAAAAACGGCTGTGAAAAATAAGTCTTTATCTGGGTAACACTACAAAATGTCAGTTTGCCCCGGATAGATTTTGCTAACCCTATGTTTCACTTTGCTATACAAAATACGAGACACTTTATTTAGTCTCTCTTCTCCCCCCCCGTACTTTTTTTGTCTTTTTTTTTTCACTCACACAATTGTGGAGAAATGATTGTCTTGTAGAAACTGAGAACCCTTGTTTATTTGCTGATAAGGGCAAGGACGGTATCAGGTTGCAATTGTCACTTTTGTCATTTTACTTGTGGAAAGAAGAATGTTGCTCGTTCGCCTCTTCACAAAAAATATAAAAAATAACATTATATGCTCCAAAAATTATTATACCTTCGAAAGAAATAAAAGACCAAATACTGTTAACCAAGTTCACCATAGTCTATGAATAAAGAATACAGCGCAGTACGTAATCTGTTCAATGAAACAACGTTAAAGATTAACACCCACGAGTCAGACACTCTACTGAATCCGCTTATATCGCCAAGACAACCAGCAGCTGTTCTCTAATTCTTCAATCTTCGATATCAAAGGCTGCTAGTGAATATTAGGGAAAAAAGAAACATGGCCGCCTTTATACAAGTTGCATTGAATATTTTGAGCCTTCTGATTGGTTAAGCCTTCTATTGGTTAACTATAAAATGAGTCAGCTCATTTTGGCTGGTTCACTAGTACACCAAGGTACCTATAAATTCTAACAAATACAACGTATGAAGTGGAACGGTAGCAAAAGCACGGTAGTTGTCGAGGTGAAGTTAATTAATAATTTTAATGCTTCCAAAACGAAACCGTTCTTCTTTAATCGTTTTATTGAACCTGAATTTCAACCAGCAGAATGACAGGTGATAAACATCAGGAGATATTTTGATCTTACGTTTTCCATTTGCATGAATTACAGCTATTATTTGGAAACAATCGCTAAGATTGCCGTTAGGAATGTTGCTTCACTCTGTCAGGCTAGACAATTTGTCTTGCCAGTAACTGTTTTGTACATATACATGATTAACATGGGCACGTCAACGTAGTGCAGTGGTTAGCAAAATTTATGTTTCATTCACATTATTCACAGCCGGAAAAAAAACGTATCTTTTTACTGGAACGCTTTACATTAAGTGGCTGTCAGGACTTGTATGGGGTGAACAATACTAAACACATTAAATCTTAATAAATCTGGGTAACACGATAAAATATCAATTTACTGTGGATAGGTTTGGCTAACCCAATCTTTATGTTTTCTCTATCAGTTAGGACTGAGTAGTGAGTTCAATCCTCATTTGATGCTCCATACTTCTGGCCTTGTGCCACATCTAAGCTACGTTTAGAAAATCATTATTTTGAGGACATTGATGCTGTCTAATGGTTAGCAAGATTGTTCCGCTAGATCATTTACGACTGAATAAATGAGATCAATTCTTACTGGATGCTCTATAGTTTCGGCCTTGTGCCACATCTGAGCTGCGCTTCATAGATAACTTTATTCAGAGCACTTCGATGTGGTATATTGGTTAACATGCTAGTCTCCCTAGATCAGTTACGACTGAATAGTGAGTTCGAGCTTCACTGAGTACCCTATACTTTTGTCCTTATAGCGCATCTAAACTACGCTTAAGAAAATCAATACACATGTTTGTCATTCATTCGTGCATTCAGTATTTCTACCACTTTTTGTATGGTACATCTGCCATATAGCGTGACGGAATCAAAAGAGGAATCTGCAACGTTATCGGTCCCGACCTAGCATTTAAGCATCAGTTACTTCCCAACCGCCGTTACGTAGCTTCACTCTGAATTTTCTATACATTTTATTCACGCTAATTCTTCTGATGAGATATTCTCTTTGGTAAATCAACTCCAAGAATTGAAGTGCAGTAATGGATTGGCAGTTAAGTCTCATCATTTCACTGTTGAACTTGCGAAAATGCAACCGTAAGTTCTATGCTAATAGTCTCTTCAACCTCACTTCTGTCTTGCACAACACTCTTCTAGTTTCATGCTTTCCTGTCAACAACGATTTCTATAGATTCAACGACACTCACCATATTCTGTCGTTTTGAACACTGTTTATTTATTTTTTTTAATTATTTTTTATTCTCAGTCACCCCTTGCATCTTAGCGTTTTTATCTTTCTCCTACATTTTTGTTTTATAGTGATCTTTGACGCTCAGCTTAGTTGTGGCTCGAACTCACTACTCAGTCGCAAATACTCTAGTGAGAGCAAGCTTGCTAAACCTTTGCCCCACGTCGAAATGTGCCAGATCAATTGCAATAATCTAGGACAAACGACGTATGTCAGTTTTGTTACTGTTTTCACTTAATTAAACAAATTAGAGTTATTAACGAACAAAAAAAAAACTGGACAATGCACTTCGATGGAGATGGGCTGTAATATTTAGAAATATTTTCTGGATTTCCTAGAAATAATTTTTACTCTGAATTTTATTGATTCATTGTTGGTTTCGTAACTTTATCAAACCCAAAGCTTCAACTTCAACAGGAATAGTTTGAGTTTTTAAGCGTCGTATTTTTTATTTCCTTCTCCAGGTTTTTGTACTTTTTTTTATTTTCAAAAACCTTCACAGAATTGTTTTGCCTCTTAGCATGTTTGTGCCAATCGGTTCGCAAAGGTTTTTCTTTTCTGTCTTTGATAATAATGTCTAGGTGATTTGCTTGTATTGTTTGATCTTCGTTTCTAGAGAAAATCCCGGACGATGGCAACATTTGATCCTTTAACTACAGATTCGGGATGATGTTCATACATGGTTACATCTATTTTTATATTGTCATGATGATAGTTCTCCCAGTGCAGATATTGACCTACTCTGTATACGACTGTTTTTGTACACACTGGGTGTGTGTATTGGGAATCTG
Organism: Acanthosepion lycidas; assembly: GCA_963932145.1. Lineage (NCBI taxonomy): Eukaryota > Metazoa > Mollusca > Cephalopoda > Sepiida > Sepiidae > Acanthosepion > Acanthosepion lycidas. The sequence goes on along the minus strand of OZ010607.1, from coordinate 37,133,991 downwards.
GAGATAAGGTGATCAATAGTTTCAATTCATTGGTCAAGGATCTACATTTTAGGTACTACTATCATGCATACCTATACAACAAGGCGATCCTGAGAGAACTGGAAATCCCACCAGGATACATCATTGGCGGTCATAATCTTTAAGATGCACAGATGAGACAGTACAGATTGCAGACACGGAAAAGAAATTACAAAAACTCCTACAGAAAATAACGAAGAAGATCAAAAAGAGACTAAACATGAATTGCAAGAAAACAGAATGCATGGTCATCAAGTAAAAGGATGAGCCTGAAATGCGATTTGCAGGTCGGGGACACTAAAATCAAGCAGGTGAGGAAGTTTAAATATCTGAGGAGAGTTTTGACAAAGGACGGTAAGTCCGACGCTAAGATCCGAAGACGTATTGGGATGGCCAAAGACGCATTCCAAAAGCTAGGGAGAGTATTACGAGACAGGAGGATTTCTTTGGTAACAAAGAAAAGAGTACTGAGCTGCTACGTGATATCTGTCCTCCTTTACGGCAGCGAATGTTGGACAGTAAGTGCGACGCTGAGATCCGAAGACGTATTGGGATGGCCAAAGACGGATTCCAAAAGCTAGGGAGAGTATTACGAGACTGGAGGATTTCTTTGGTACACAGTTACTACGTGATATCTGTACTCCTTTACGGTAGCGAATGTTGGACGGTCTCCTCAAAGATGAAGAAGAGACTCGAGGCAGCGGTGGTAGGGTTCTACAGAAGGATGCTAAGGACATCATAGACCGAGCAACGGTGACGTTTTGGAGAGGATGCAGAAAAGAGGAAGCTTATACTTAATATCAGGAAGAGGCGGGTGAAGATTCTGGGACACGTAATGAGAAAAGACAGTTTGAAGAATATGATACTCACAGGTCGAGTAGAGGTAAAGAGTGGACTCAAGCAAGTGGATGACAGAACAGGGGCTAGGGTAACTAGCAAAGGGGCAGAACTTATTGAGATCTACAAGGGATAGATAGAAGTGGAGAGCCATATCGGAACACGGCACATAAAAAGAAAAATAAAGAAAAAGATGATAGATCTTCCAGTGCAGATATTAACCTACTCTGCTATGACGGGTTTTGTACACATTGGGTGTGCGTATTGAGAATCTGGAGATAATGTGATTAATAGTTTCAATATATTGCCGAAGGATCTACATATTAGTTGCGTAACATTATGAAAGATATTAGCTTGGCTATTGCTTAAAAGCAAGCTCTAGCCTGAGATATACTTTACTTCCATTTGAGCCAGGTTGTGACACAAGGTCGGTTTTTAACGCGGGGACCCGAGTGGAAACACCCGGGTCGCTGGTCTAAGCTGGTCTTAGCTGGTTATAGCTCGTCTAAGCTGCACAGAGCTAGTCTAAGCGATACATAGCCGGTCATACCACCACTACGTAACAGATGTCACGCACAGTGGTGCTGGAAACGCAAAGTTTGGAGAGAAGGCCCCCGGCACGGAGCAGATATTAAATCTACATCATCTATACTGACGAAAAAAAAATACTTCTCCTCCCCTGCCAATCCTTCCGAATGTGTCCGGAAGGAAAGTCCAAGCAAGCTCTGGCCCTTTGCAGCAAAAATAAACCTTTCAGTCCTAGGCTTAAGCCCTGAATTCTTTGGCCGCTGGTGGGTTTTACTTCGGAGAATCAACTGTAGAGGTTTGCGACTCCAGCTTTCTTCTTTTTTGCTTCTGGCCGAGTTTTATCGCTTGTTATAGTATCTATCTACTTCCCCGCTATTTTCCAGATTTTCCAGATTTCCAGATTCGAATTCCCATGCATATTTCTGGTCTTCTTGCGATACAAAATGGAGTTATTTTTTAAAAAATCTTTTTCATTCTCATTACCAGTTGAAACATCCAATCTTGTATAACTGCAAGATACTTATAATGCCACATTGTTCTACCGCAAGGAAAGTTGGCTCTCGTGGCAGAAAGGTTTTTCTTGTCGAAGTCCATCCTTCAAATCTATAAATCAACCATCCGCTCTTGCATGGAATATTGTTCTCATATACGGTCTGGTGCTCCCGCTCTATGTCTCGAGGTCTTCGACAAGATCCAGAGACGAATATGCAAGATGATAGGTCTTGATCTGGCATCTAGTCTACAATAGCTATCCCACAGACGTGCTGTGGCTTCCCTCTGTCTCTTCTACACATATTTTCACGGCAACTGTTCCGACGAGCTACTTTCGCTTGTTTCTGGACTACGTGAATTTAAGCGAACTACTAGGCTGGCATTTAGGTCCCACCCTTTCACTGTTAAAACGGTTAATTGTAACCGACTCTTCTTCTGAAACAGCTTCTTCTTCCAGTCTGTGGGACTACCTTCCCCTTACTTGCTTCCCCGATGACTATAATCTTCAAATATTCAAGTGTAATGTCAATCAACATCTGAACCCTAAGCTTGTTGCCAGTCCTTCGCTGTATCCTCTCCTCAAACACGCTTCTTAAGTCTTGTTCTCAATCCTCTGTAACCCCTTCCGTGCTAGTATCACTCCCGCCTTGCTTGGGGTGTAATTCCTTAAAAAATAGAAGGTGAATCATGTCCCTACCACCTCTGCTCATTGGCAGATTCAGACGTCAACATCTGTCTTAGTGTGGTGCGTACTATTGCATCTGATTCGTTAGGCAAATATTTGCATCAATTATCTTGAGATCGTTTAAATTTTAATTATTATTATTATTATTATTATTATTATTATTATTATTATTATTATTATTATTTCTTTTGATTTCTGGTATATATTCACCTCTGTCCGGGTCCCAACCAGAGACCTTAGATTAGAAATGGCATCATGATATTTTCTACAGTGCATTATTATTATTACTATTATTATTATTATTATTATTAGTAGTAGTAGTAGTAGTAGTAGTAGTAGTAGTAGTAGTTCAAACAGTATTGATGACCAGCAGAAGTAAAATTAGAATCTTCGCTCAAGTTGGTTGCAAACAACAGTAAGTCACGTGTCAACGGATTTTCGATAATGAAATCGGCTGAAGTAGAATGAAGTAGAATGAAAAAGAAGAGAAATAAATTAAAAGAAATTAGTGGATATTTCTTTTAATATAACAGGGAACAACAATCAATCAATCAATCAATCTCTCTCTCTCTCTATATATATATATATACATATATATATATATATATATATATATATATATATATATATATATATACATACACACACATACATACATATATATATATATATATATATATATATATATATATAGATAACTATACTCGTTTCGGAAAACCCTCGAATTTTTGATTTGCCGACTTTCCCTGACGATCCGTTTAGGTGAAACCTAGGTAGGTTTATCTGGCTCACTAGGTTTATCTATCTATCTATCTATCTATATATATATATATATATATATATATATATATATATATATATATCGTGCGATTGTTTGTTTTTGATTTTGTCGACTGCACAGTATAGTAGTGTCAGTCTTGCACTGTGAGAAAAAGAACACCATGATGCAATTCACTCCCACAACTGCATAAGATACCGATTGGCATTCACGCCGGAAGCTCCAATTCGGACAATTCGGGTGTTTCAGTGTAAATTTGAGGAAAATGCAGAGGATTCAGAAAGATTTGCATGAAGCTAATGGTGATTGCGAAGGTATTTGGAGTAATCCGTAGTGATGGCGAAGTTATTCCTCCATTCATGTTACCACAGGGTCCCAGACTCAACCTAGAGGTCTCCGTCAAGTTCCTTGAAGAGGTAGTGCTGCCTTGGATCCAAAGGGGCCCTCCTGGAAGATCCTATACCTGACGGCATGTCTTTGCCCCATGCTACACAAGCAGGAGAACCAAGTAATGGCTTTCAAGCAATTCCTGCGATCACATCACTCCTTATATCTGACCATTTAACTCCCCAGGCTGAAACACACTTGATTATTATGTGTGGGGCGCAGTTGAGCGAGATACCTACAAAACTCCTTGAAATACCAAAGATGAACTGAAGGCAATGATTATTGCAGCATTCATCAATATAAACAAGGAGATCGTCCAGGAAAGATGCAGGAGATCCCGAAGTTGTCTGAAGGACGTGGCTGTAGCCAATGACGATTTTACTTAATTCATTTACTATTTAGTATTTCATGATATTTTTTGCATATTTACTAAAATGAAATTCCTATGTTATTTTTTTTTTTGCGTAATGTATTAATAATTATACATACATACATACATTTATATATATATATATATATATATATATATATATATATATATATATATGCATGTATGTATGTATGAGAAATGTTCGCGTTTTCCATTCGATAAACTTTTGGATATGTTGACGGTCTGTTTCGAAAATAAAATTCCATTAGTGTTCCGATATGTATCAAAAAGAAGGCTTGGCTATGACCATTATATTCAATGATGCCAAATATGTAAAAGGAATTCTTTAAGGAAAATGGCGTTTAGATCAACCAGATAGCTGAGATACCAAAATGACACCTTCACTCACTAGCCTCACTCGAATGATATGCAACTTGATAAGACATTCGACACTCAGTTTACTGTGGAAAAGAAAGAAGTTAAACTGTCTTTTTTGAATATGCTTATAATTCTTCACGAACTCTAGTTTCAAGACATTTGTAGATACTAATTCAACATTCACAATCACTAGACTTCGAATTTCATCATCTTCGCAACATGAAGAAAAAGAGCACCGGAATAACTGAATTCTTTCTTGATATTAAACATAAAGTTTCAGCCTTCGTTAAATATATAACCTGTAGAAAAAGCTAAGAATATTTTCCGAGAAATGGCGACAAATAAAATCTTATCATCGATTTATTTGAGCTGTGCTACACCACATGCAATATTACCACCATCCAGATTCGCGCTGGAGAATTACCCACCACCAACGTGTTCGCAAAGCAAAGAAAACCAAACTTTATGGGAATGTGTCTAGTCAACAAACAGATATGTGCCGTTTCCTTGAAATTCCTCACTCTCCAGCAGTACTCCCGATTAATAAACTGGGCCTCATTCCAAAAAAAGTTAATATTTGCATTTCATTTATGACTTTCTTATAAAGTATTTCCTCAAGTCAAAGACATAGTTCTGCAACATATACTTATCCGCATGTGATTGATTACGAGGAATGAAAATGTTGAACGAAATTAGTCATCATCGATTTTGAGTATGTCAGTCAAATACGGAAATGCCAAGCCCTCCAAGCCCTTCTTTTCGCATCATGAAATGTCAAGTGACTCTTTAAATTTTTATTTATGTTATGGTCTGGTTCCTTGTACCACGGTAGAACCAATAAAGAAGAACTCGAACACAGGTATGGAATACCACAGATATGTTACAAACAGGAATATATACAGAGAAGTAGAAGTGTTAGTATGAACAATCAGCTTTAGTAGAGAGAACAATGTAGTCTCGACCAGTATCACTATTCCAATGTCTTGCAGTAATTGTCTGAAAACCGACTCTGTTTCGGACTGCCCCTGACTCGACTCTTGACTCGACTTGAACTACTGACTCGACTGACTACTGACTCGACTTGTACTACTGATGAGGCGCAGTATTTATTAAGTATGGAATAGTCCATTATTATTATTATTATGGGTAAGTTCCATCTTTATTAAAGCTTCCCCGTTGGTCACATGTTCCACCCATAGTATTCTCAACATCCTTCTGTAGTAACACAATTCTAATGCAACTAGTCGCTTCTTCATCTTTGAAGAATTTCTCTCGCATTCACTATAATAAAGGAGGGTTGCTTATTTACATTTTTTACATGCAGTCTATTATCCTCGCCATTATTATTTATAGAAAAACGTTTCACCAGATTACTGTCGAGCCGAAAAACCTGTAGGTTTCTTTTCCGACTGACCTCTTTATGGTATTACTATAGCGTGAGGTCTACCTCAATATGTTGTGCTCCTTCGCTCACGTGGCCATCAGGTCAGGTGAGGTCTAACATATTTATATCTCACATTTTATAAACACGTGAAACGGGAGGTAGAGCTCACGCTATATTGAGGTAGACCTAACATTATATTTCCACCTTTTTTATGTAAACTTCGGGGATATATTGCTTTTGTTCCCATGCCCATGTCCAGGGATATCTCGTTTAGTTCTCAATTATTGCACGCCCCATTTCCACTGAGCGCCTGTACACATTGACCAGCCTAGTTATATATCTCAGAATTTCCAAGGCTTTAATAGACATTTGCCTTTATGTAGAGGAAAATCCGTCACAAACATGTCTTCTCGGACACATACAGGAATTTCCATAAATATTAAATTAAAAGGACTCAAGATCTACCTTCCTAAAACAGAAACAATGATCAGGAATTTAAATGAAAGCAGTGATGGCGAGTATCCTGAATCCTTCATAAAAAATCGGTATGTGAAATTACTAAGGAAAGTCAAAACTTATCCGAACTCTTGTCTACATATATGTTATAGCGAAAGTGAGGATATTTTTTTTTACTTATCCTCGTGTTAAATAATAATTGCTTCACATATCAACAAATTTAATTTAGGAAAAAAACAAATTAATATAAGTGATACTGAAATTGTATATAGACTAGTCTGTTTAGTGCAGTTTCGCCAATCACCGCAAGATGCTACAAAACAAAAACTCTAAATTAAAAAAAAAAACTCATGTTCTTAAATATACTCGTCAAATGGAGACGTTGATATAGCTGATCTGTTAAATTTTATACCTGAAAGCTCTACATGTTAAATTTTCATTATTTTATACATGTATTGCGCACTTGTATTACTACTGTTTTCTGTTCTAATTTAACTGTGACCATTTCCTTCCTTTATAGCTTAGGTGAAACCTGGGTAGATTTGTCTGGCTCACTAGGTTTATCTATCTATCTATCTATCTATCTATCTATCTATCTATCTATCTATATATATATATATATATCTATATATATATATATATATAGATAGATAGATAGATAGATAGATCTATATATATATATATATATATATATATAGATAGATAGATAGATAGATAGATAGATAGATAGATCTATATATATATATATATATATATAGAGAGAGAGAGAGAGATAGATAGATAGATATGTGGTTGTGTGTGTCTGTGTGCGTATGTATGTGTGTGCGTATGTCTATGTCTATGTATGTGTGTATGTGTACAAATGAGTTTACTAATTCCTTCGTAGTGAGACAATGTATGTATCGAGGGGGAATATACACACGCATATATACACACACACTGAAAGAAACACACGAAAATGGAAATAGATCTAAGAACACACAGGGTTCATTAAAACATTAAAAGACAAGATACAGATAAGTAGTTCATCATTTCTCTTGGACCAATCTTAATTTTTTTATGACCCTTCGCGCAGAACTCTTCATTGCCAATTCAAGAAAGACATCCGGATTACTAACACAAACACAGAGAATGCCTCATATTGAGAATATTTAACATTGAAAAACATAAAGAAAAATTAATTATTTTTAATAATATGTGGAAATCTCCGCCTTTTACCTGAAGACGGTCACGAGACCAGAAACACGTGTAGTAAAATTATGGAAAATAAAGCATGATATTTTTCAAAAAAATCGATATTACAACCAAAAACCTTTGCGGTACCTCTCTTTTCTTTTTAATATATATATATATATATATATATATATATATATATATATATATATATATATATATATATATATATATATAGCCATGTCCACTGTTTTCGTGGAAAACCGCATAGCGTAAATGAAAAATGCCACAAACTTAAAGAAAATAAAGTATTATCGTCAAAATGCTTATGTTATTATTAAGATGAAAGAAAAAAGTATTTTTTAATTATTTTTTGAAATTTTTTAATATTTTCTAACACGTTCGAAATTTTGGTTAAAGTCTTCTTTTGTTTACGTCATCGCGGTGACGTTAAAATAACATTGGTTTTTTTTTCGCTTTTTTCCCGTTGAAAACATATTGATTTGGTAATTCTTGTAAAAATCAAATAATTGTACGATCTTAATGAAATTTTCAGAACTTATTCACAAATGAATGAAATTATTTTTGCAATATTTTGTTTTTAGAAAATTTTGATAAAATTTTTTTTTTTTAAATATGTTACCCCCCACTTATTTAATTTCATGAACTTTCTCCCAAAATCTTTTTGGTCCCTGAATTTTTTTTTTTTTTGTTAAATGAAGGAGTCTTTGGAGATGGTAAATAACCTACTTTTTTTTCAAATTTGAGCTATTTAACTGAAAATCTTGTCTGAATTGAAAAATAATGAATCCAATAAAACTATGATATTACTTAATTAGAAAAGCTCTTAATCGCTTTTGTAAATAAGTTATATTAAAGACATTATTGTCTGAAAAAATAATTTTTTTCTGAAGAATAATTAATTTTTACAAGAATTTTTTCGTTTTTTAAGAAATTTGAATTATAATAATTTATAATAGTTTAACATCGTGTAAAGCTCTGTATTAGGAGGGTTCCTCGATATTATGTAGTAATTAAGTAGAAAAAAATTTACGAATCCAAAATTGCTAAGTTTAATAAATTTAGTTGAGCTACTTTTTTTAAAAATAATTTTTTATGTTGTATTTTTTACTTAATACATTCCTTATTTCCGTGTATGATATACTGAAATTGTCAGTATTATTACAAGGTCACGTGATTTAAGGGTGTTGTCCCTTTACGTGGCCTTTTCATAACATTTCTTATTTTTCGTTCAACTTTAAAAGTGTAAACTTTAAATTTTAAAATAATTTTTGTTTTCATTTACTATTTCACTAAATAATTTTATTTTATGTATTGTATTTCCATTAGTGTGGGTCATATTCAAATAGAATAATTTTTTTTAAAACTCAGACTTTTAAAAATTATGTCATTTATGGTAATCCGTAGTAGCTGTCATCGCTTCTTCATTCAACAATCCATCAATAGTTGAGTCAGATTAACAGGATCGATCGTTAATAATTGGTTGTATATTATTCTTTTACGCTATAAGTAAGAAAGATTTCTTTCAAATCAGATTACATTAACTTAAAATTTTTTAATTTTACTAAAATAATGTGTCAGAAATTTTTTTAAATATTTTCAAAATCGATAAATTTGTGTTTGTTTACAAATTTCTTAAAATTAAGAAAATGGCCGTTTTTAAGAAAATTTAAAAATTTGAAATTAAATTTGACAATCAAATGTATATAGTTTCTATCTGAAATACACCAGAATCGTTTAATTAATAGAAATCGTAAATTTAATTATTAAACTTTCAATTAAAATGAAATCTTCAAAAATGTTTTTTCGTTGTAAAAAATTCATTTTAAACTTAAATATAGAAAATTTTTGCCGAAATAGTGGAGGTACCTATATATATATATATATATATATATATATATATATATATATATATATATATATATATAATTTTTATAAATATAAATGACAATAACTACAGTGTTCCTATTTTCATTTATATTTATAAATACTGTCATTTCTACAGGTTAAATCTGTAAATTTTCATATATATAATTCTCAAAATATCTTTGTGTGTGTCGGTGTGTCTGTGTGTGGGTGTGTGTGTGTGTTATCGGATGTTGTTTTTGCGTTTTCACAGTTTTCATCCGATTTCAATGAATTTGTTTTTGTTTGATAGATAATAATTCAGGGCCAGTTTTGAGTCTAAATTGTCTGTAAAAATTACAACCTTGAAGGTGAAAAATCGAAAAAAAAGTTTTCTTACACTTTGTGTAAAAATAGAAGGCAAAATTTAATGTCTGTAAAAAAAAACACTATAATCTCTTTAGAGAGTTTGAAATTTAACGGAAAAAATTATTAGAATTATAAAAAATATTATATTATAAATAAAAATTATCGTATATCATTATTATTGCGGTCCATGGAAGAGGTTCCTTCTTTGCAAGATTGAGAACGCAAAAACGGCCTATTTCATGCACCCCATTCAAATTGTTATTCTAACCCTCATTTGGGCATCTCAGTTACCGCCAATTGTTATTAATAATATTGATTTTCAGGTGGGATGACTTTAAACTTAAACTGATCCAATTGAACGGCAAAAATTCCCAGTAATTAAACACCTGGTCCAAGCCGGGTCATACTGCTAGTATATATATATATATATATATATATATATATATATATATATATATATATATATATATATATATATATATGTATGTATATATATATATATATATATGTATGTATGTATATATGTATATATGTATATATATATATAAATATATATATATATATGTATGTATATATATATGTATATATGTGTATATATATATATATATATATATATATATATATATTTAAATATATATATATATATATATATATATATATATATATATATATATATATATATATAATTACATTAATCATTCATACAAAAAACAAATATAGAGGTTAATGATTTAAATGGCGAGAATACATCTTCGCAAATAATTTCAATAAGGTACACTAACCCCGAACCTGTATATGAATGATATGATCCCTGTTTATAAATTCCAGTTGCATAAGGTATGTTTTAGTTTTTACAAGCTTTCGTCTGTTCCTACAGACATCCTCAGCTATGAAAATCGATTTGGTCTTGTTTTTTACTTCTCGGTAATAAGAGGACAACGAAAATATAGATGTAATCCGAAAAAAATGCTATGAGAAATGTGTTATTGTTTTGGAACTCTGAGTTTGAATTTTAAATTTTAAGGTTGTGCGTTTTTTTACAATATATATATATATATATATATATATATATATATATATATATATATATATATATATTGACCCCATAAAAATAAGAGAGAGAGAAGAGTATGTAGGGAACTGCGTTGGTATTTCTACGCGCGCACACGTTACAACAGAATGTGGCACAAGGCCGAAGTGTAATGTATGCTATCGGCAAACCGGAGATACGTTGCTCACGCACCTCTGACTTCCCCTTTGGGGAACGCTTCACGCGCCAGGCAATGTCACCAGCCCCCTTCCGAAGGAGAGGTAATGCCTGGTGGGTGGCCCCCTGTTCTTGAGCTAACATTATTTTCAACCTCCTCGGAAGGCGCGAACTCCTGTGCTAGTGAAGTATGTATGGCAGGAAACATATAAATAAGCTTTGTCTGGGCCTTTGGAACGCAATTTGTGTATAGCCAAATAAGCGTGACTGTTTCTTATTGTTTATAAGAAAAGAAGTTGTTTAATATAAACATAAAAAAATTACGATATAACAAACAAATTGCTGAACATATTTAATATCGACATAGCGGCTATGCAACCCAATTTGGCATTAAATAACCCATAGAGGTCGGTATGCCGCTAAACAAAATCAATCAAACCAAAAAAATTAAAATATATTTAGATTTCGGCATTAAATTAACCCATAGAGGTTGGTATGCCGCTAAACAAAATCAATCAAACCAAACCAATTAAAATATTTAGATTTCGGCATTAAATAACCCATAGAGGTTGGTATACCGCTAAACAAAATCAACCAAACCAAACCAATCAAAATATTTAGATTCCAGCATTAAATAACCCATAGAGGTTGATATGCCGCTAAACAAAATCAAACAAGTAACATGAATAAATTCTTTCATAACATTAATCCATATAATTTCAGTAAAATAAACTTCAACTAAACTACAATATAAAGCACACACATCACCATCCTTAGTAATTATATTCATACAAAGATGTGCATTCACAAAAGCTGAGTATCATCTGCCATGTACTCAATTGTGAAAGCAGAATAACATATACCATAACTGTAATATACTTATGTAACTTTTTTAATTTTCTAAGAAAATTACATTCCCTCATTAATTGACTAATAATGACTTGATTAATTATTAAACAAAAAAAAAACCTTACTGGCAACACGAACGCACAAAGACATCCTTATCTAATATACATACAAAGACATCCTTGCCCTTATATACACACAAATACATCCCTAGTCTTATATACCCACAGACAGCTCCGTAGTCCTATATACAGACAAACACATTCACACTCTTATATACGCACAAACATATCTATACTCTTATATACGTACAAACTCTAATAAATATATTTGTAAGCATATACGCATACACTTATATACAGACCCGAATAAAGATGCGCTGTTATAGACGCAATCATGATGATATATTTCATATAGACGTTGAGTAAGGAAAATAATATCCGTGAAAGACAGACAAGACAACAGAAAAATCAATAAAACGCTTCGATATAAACAATTTCCCTTTCCTGTTCACTTTTGACCTGTTATCTGAAATCTCTATGAGCGACACTAACCCAATCATCTTTTAATTATATTCATCAGATAACGCACGATCTTTGTGATCAATAGATCGATATCATGCCTTAAAATAGAAGATAAATCATGGCTTGTCATTCTATCCCTCCGTCTGTCAGGCAACGACAAACCTCCTCTGTTTCCGGCGTCTGACAGGCAAAATGAAAAAAAAAAAAAAAAAAAATGGTAGGTGATTTGAAGTTCAGTTTAAAACTGTCATGAACTTATTTTCTTAAATTAAAATTGAAAAATAAAAACAATGAAAAGACAAATCCATATATGAAAAAACAAAAAACAAAAAAACAAAACATACGTTGCCCTTAAGAAGCAATTTTAAAACTTATAAAAGTAGATGCTATTCTGTAAATCGTATGTGCTAGAAAGACTAGTGACAATTTCACTGTTTTCCTATTTGCATTTTCTGGTGAATCTTTTTCATTAATGATTGAATAAACTCATGGTGACTTCTATGACAATCCGTAGAAATTCCCCTATCACATCGTTAAATATTTGAGCTTAACAACTTTAATAAAATATTGCAATAACAATAATAAATATGAATACTAGTCGTTATTTTAAGAAGTGGGTACAAATGAAAAGATCTGAAATTGACTACTTTTTCCAATTCACTGAAACAGCCGTTAACCACTTTTATCTTTCCTTCTTTTATTTTTCTTTCATTCATGTCTTGTTTTTTGTTTTTTTTTTGTTTTTTTTTACGCAATGAAAACGGAATACTCCGTTACTTGCCAGGTATTGCCAGGAGACGTAGACCACTTCTACCTTCCCTTATTTCTTTCTTTCTCTACCCTCCCCGAACGATAGGCGCATCGACTGCATCGGATAGAACTTTCTCTCGGAGAAAGAAAACATCAAATTCACAATCGTGGAGAAGTCAGCGTAATGTTAAGCAACTTTATCTCTTCAAAATCACATAATTCACGTATAATAAAGAAAAGGAATTTATGGAATGCTATTATCGACGTTTTTAAAGTCAATATTAATTTTCCAAAATAGTTAAAACGAATTATTTTTTTTAACTTAATAATAAACAAATGCATAACAAGTATTACTAGGTAGAACCGTGAAAATTACACGGTTCTCATATTTTAATATTACGATGAATCTTAATTCTTCGGTTAATGATTGAAGATTCTCATTGCAAGTCCTATGAGAATATCCATAGAAATTTCCCTGTCATATCGTTGAAATATTTGAACATAACAACTTTAACAACATATTGTTATGGTTAGCAATCTTGTCTCGGTAGAATAATAACAACTGATCTGTCTATATGAGGTATTATGTATAGTATTTACATTATTCGGACTATTGACCTCATCTTTGTCGCCATATTTATTACATACGCTCCGGCGTTCTTCCGGTGGTTGGAATGTCGAACGGAATCCTTTATTTCGCTCACTGGGGTAGACTGTTCTAGTTCCACGTGCCATGTTTTAATGGATGTCAGTTATCAGTTATCTCTTAATTTCCCTCTGAAAGTTCTCTACTGCCATGAACTCACACTCTTTGGGTCCTGTCACTGGATCTAACCAACGCCTTTATCCACTGTGCCATATGTCCTTGAGGACATCTGTGTATGAATTTCTGGGTATTATAAACCTAATGTCTCAGCAACCATTTTTAACAGTGCTCATATTGCAAATTTTTCCTGTTGTGAAACATGTTTTGACCAGAGCTCATATTGCAATTTTTGTTGTCATTATCGCTTTTCTCTGGCACCCCTAATAACTGGTTCCCATATTGTATTCATTTCTATCCTTGGTCGGCTCCGGAGATTTTTGTGGCCTAACATATGTGCTGATTCCTTAAGGAGGAAAATTGGATCAGGATGTCACAACAGCAAAAGGGATCATCATTTCACCTTAGTGCTATATACATTATTATTGTTCAAATTAGATTCTAGTAGTATTATAAAAAAAATTCCATTAAGATATCTGCAATTATTTTTAAGATACAACGGTTTTAATCTTGGACAATTTTGCTGTCACACGATCTGGACAATTTTGCTCCTACACAATCTAGACAATTTGTCTGCTACACTCGGTATACCTGTATAGATTAACCACGTCAAAATGAACATAGGAGTGTGGACAGGTAAAGAAATGATCAACGATTACCTTTCTTAGCCTTCTGATCAATGTGTAGTAACTGTTCGATATTGAAATAAGTTACGTTTTCTGATCTAGAAACATACAATAATCTTAAGCGTGAAGGAATTTGGAAAATCGAAACATAGGAGAAGGAAATGTAGGAGGTTCAAATGATAGACAAAAACAAAACTGATGAAAAGAGAAGTACATATATATGAAATGGAATTAAATATGGATTAGAATATGTATCAAAATCTGACAGAATGGAAGCCTCAGGAACAAATGGTAAATGTTAGTAAATCGCACATGATTTCACTGTTATTCAAGCTTCCATAGATATTAAAATATGGAAGAACAAAAAGAAAGGAAAAAAAAGAAAATTATGGTATTTTTAATTTTCGTGTTCTTCGTGTTTTTCATTGGTTACGCAGTCTTCACGGGTATTTGTATTGTCAAGCAGCGTTTGTATGTATAATTCATCTGTATATATGTATCTTTTGTGATGTACGGTGGTCGTTGATAATTAAGTATAACTAAGAACTTCAATGTTAAGATAAAACAGTATTTAATTACAACCACAAATAAATATATAACAAGAATAAAGGTAAAAGTCAACCAAAGATAATTAGCCATCTCAGTGAATACCTTGTTAGAAGCGCGGCTCTGCTTAACGTCCGGTAAATTATAAATCAAAACCCAAATCATCGACGCACAATAATTCACACTAATTCGACTGGATAGTTCCACTCAATAGTCACTCAATAATCACTACAGTCAGTAGCCTGACACCACTATTTATACACCTGGCCGAAAACATATATTCATAAGTCTAGAGTGTCACGCTCGAACCCCGATATCGATAGTTACTCATTTTCTTCCTATATGACACTAAGGCTTCTTCACAGTGATCTCTCTCTCTCTCTCTTTCTCTCTCGCTCACAAACACACACGCACACACTCATCATCAGCGTCCTGTTTTTCCTAAGGAAAAATTGTTGTTTTTATTATTTTTTTAAGACAAAATTATTGTATTCATCTGAAAATTAAATTTTTTACTTGTGACGTGCAAAACGCTAACTTTATGTACGATTTTGAAATGTTATAATGTAAACACACGACAAACATCAAGGGAGGTCACTAAGTTATTAAAATGTAAGTAATTTGTAAAAATCTTACAGTACATGACCTTAGCGTTTTTCACATCACGAGCAAAAACTTAATTTTCTGATGCACACGACAATATTTTGTCTTAAAAAGGACAAGACATTGATGATGACATTTTGCTAATGTCGAAATAACAAGAATATGCATTAACATGTTAATTTTCTTTCTTCCTTTAATAAGAATACTAAGAAACTCGCCTGTAATTACGAGAGGATCCTGTTAAAAATATGTAGACAAACTTATCTAAATTGTTTAATGAAACAGGCCTTTATGAAAATACACTACCAAAATATACGTAATACACAGGAACACACACCTACCTGTGTGTGTGTATATATATATATATATATATATATATATATATATATATATATATATATATATATGTTTGTGTGTGTGTGTATGTGTGTCTATAAGTATAAATACATACATATATATATGTGTGTGTGTGTGTGTGCGTGTATGTACGAATCGTATGTATCGTATGTATGTATACAAATATATATATATATATATATATATATATATATATATATATATATATATATATATATATACATGCGCGGTACTTATTAGAATATGCTCAATATCAGTAATAAAGCTTAGTTGCATCGATGTGAGTTTGTTACCCTGGGTTTCACGCTCTTTGCGATCGTCAGACAAACTCTGACGTTCGCAAAATGCGTGAAAACCATAGTCACAAACTCACATCAAAGCATATATATATATATATATATATATATATATATATATATATATATATATATATATATATAAGTTGTGAAGAACTTGGTAATCCGTATGGGTAATCCTAAGAAGGATGAAATCCTGAGAGCTCAATGTAAATCCTCCCCCAATACAAAGTATGCTTGAGAGAGAGATGAAATTAATCCCTCCCTATACTCTACCATGTCTCTTTAAATACTCCTTTTACACTCTCTGTTAAATTACAAAAACTTACACTACCCATCAATTTTAATTTCATTTTTCGTTTCATTTTTGGAAGTATTATCTGATGATCCGGCGTCATTTAAAAGGGCACTGGTGAAATAAATTATTATAATGGTACCTTAAAGTGGTCTGTTTTATTATATATATATATATATATATATATATATATATATATATGGGAGGGTGAAAGATGTAAAGAAACCTGTTTCTTCGCTGGATGTCATGAGTCCAGGAGCTAAAGAATGAAAAGTAGATTCGGGTGAGGATCCTGCATTCCAAATCTTTAAAGAGAAATAGATTAAAAAAACAAAAAAAAACAACGATAAACGAGAGGTTGCATGAAAAATAAATATTTGCACATTATTAATTACTTCTGTCTTTAGCATATGGATTTTTTATGTTTACATACCATTAAGGCAAAAAAGGGAGTAAAAAGATTGCAAAGCATAAGGTATAAAATGAGAAGATATAGGAAAGGACAAAGGATAGTGTTGTGAGACCGTAACATACCTACAACATGGACTCTTCCAGGACTATATAAAGTATGCGATATAACACTCTAAGAGAAGAGGAGGAAAGAGAGAGAGAGAGAAAGAGAGAGAGAGAGTATTCTTATACCGTAGTATCAGCTGCGTACGAGTACCAATATTGGACACTAGCACATAGTAAGCTCCACTTACACTATCTTTGTAACCTTTTTGTTTAATATATCTTTCTTACCTCTAATCCGTGTTCCGTGTTTTCCTTCCGTGGTCCCGACTTTGGGCCCACATCAGATAGAATGAAAACTTATTCAAGGATATATTTTCGTACCTGGAAATCATGCAGTTTTCCCAACTAACGGATTTTTTTCAATTCGTAATTATTTCTTATTTCTTAAAAAGTATTTTTACTGAGTACACGCATTTGAGTAGACATCTCTGTTGATTGGTAGGTTTTAATACGAAAATATCTCTTATGAAAATAAAATCTCTATCTATAAAAGGCAGAATGTGTGTGTGTGTGTATGTGTGTGTGTGTGTGTGTGTGTAACGAATGCACGGCTACAATTTCCGACGGATTTGCACCAAAATTTACATGCACATGCTCCAAGTTAGCGGAAAGGCCAAGACCGACTTTGCATTTCCCAACTCCCATCGATAGTGGAAATAATCGATTTTTTCATGCTTCTACGGCAGTTTTCATGTAGTTTGCGGCCATTTTCTACTGGCCAGAGTGAGAGCCAATAGCTGGCTGCCACGAATAGACAGGAAGATTCTATTGGCCAGCGTGAGAGCCAACAACTGACTGACGCGAATGTTAACTCGCATGCTGGCATACAAAAAAAAATCGATAGCTGCATACGTCACAAGTTGGAAAAATTTAAATCTGCATGGCACTTTACTCCAATTGTCTCATTCGCTGGCTTAAACTCAACGTTGATTCTGATTGCGCAAAACTTGGTTGGGTGTGAAAAAGTATTTGTTGTTAACATTCTTTTTTCATTCGGTTTTTCCAGTTACGAGTCCTTTTTTTGTGTTCATTTTGTTTAGTTCTTTTTTCGTAACAGATTTAATGTTTAGTATAGAGCTTAGAAAAAATTCGCAGTGTGAGATAGGCAAGAAGTAAGGTATGTAGCAACATCAGCACGACAAAGGGCACTCCTTTAAAGGCAAGGAAGTGCAAAAATATTTTAAGTCAAGTGATAGCGATTGCTGTATGAGTCGTACGATTTTTGAATCAAGCACAGGCAACGCCGAGCCATGCTGCTAGTATATTTTAATAGGTATATGTGTTTGAAGTGACGTCTTTGTTTATAAATACAGAAAAAAAACAGCAAGATATGTACAAATTTGTTACCGTTCAAATAGCTTGTTGTTTGAATCAGCTACTAATTTTAGTATAGGAGTTAAGGAAATTGAACACAGAATAGATTCCTCTAAGAATATTTTTTTTTCTAACAACGTAACATGCTGCATTCCCAAAATATTAACCTGAGAACTCGAATCAGGTACTTAAATAGCCTTACCAGATCTAGACTTTCCTCTGGATGTCCTGAATGGCGTCCGACTAATTCAGAAATATCTAACCGAAATGCTACCGTTTTCTCTGATCGATAATCAAAAATGGCTCCCAGAGATTGAATCTTTTAGGTTTTAAGGACGAAAATATTTCATCAGCTCTTAAAACCTAGTATGGCAAATTCTTAAACAAAAGTCTGACCAAATGACAAAACCAAATTCGAAAAGCGGCAACAATGAAATTCGTAGCACATGTAAATAGAAGGGGAAATAATTATATGACCAAGACGCTGAATTTCAACAGTAATTTAAACAAAAGGTGAGAAAGGAAACTATCGTTAGAACCAGAACAAGTGAGAATATTTAGCAGCGTATTTTCTACAAAAACTGTTTTAAGGGAAGTTTTTTTTTTAAATTCAACCGAGAGTACCGCTATCTTTTCGGTCAATGAAGGCCGAATATTGCCTGTATGGAAACCGTGATTAGCACCATTAAATTCGATATATAAAGTTATGTGACTTCTATTAGGCCGTCTATCCGTCACACCCTCTAAAATAGCCATACACTGACCGATCTAAAGGTTTTTTTGGGAGAAGTAAAAACAGCCAATGGGTTACAAATTACTGTTGCTTAGCAGAATAAATTTTCATCAATTTTTGCGAAAAAATTAAAGTATTATTATTTAACATACAAAATACTCCTATTATATATATATATATATATTTGTCTATATTTCTGAGATGATGTAATATGTACATTATTTACATTATTCGGACTATTGTCCTCATCTTTGTCGTCATATTTATTACAACGTTTCGGCCGTTGTACACTCCGGCCTTCTTCAGGTGGTTGGAATGTAGAACTGAACCCTTTATTTCGCTCACTGAGGTAGACTATTCTAGTTCCACGTGCCATGCCTAATAGATGTCAATTATCAGTTATTTCCTGTTAATTTTTCCCCTGAAAGTTCTCCACTGCCTTAACTGGGTATTGAACTCACACTCTTTGGATCTAGGTAACGCCTTTATCCACTGTGCCATGTGTCATTGAGGACATATTTGAATTAATTTCTGGGTATTATAACACTAATGCCTTCAGCAATTTTTTTTTTTTACCTGTACTCATTTTGAAATTTTTGATGTTATCATTTTATGATTTTTTTTTTTTTACCAGAGCTCACATTGCAATTTTTGTTGTTATTATCGATTTTCTCTGGCACTTCTTATTACTGGTTCCCATATTGTATTTATTTCTATGCTTGGTCGGCTCAGGAGATTTTTTTGTGGCCTAGCATATATGCTGATTCCTTAAGTTTACGAATTTTCCAATGATGTTCCTTGTCTATGATCTCAACCTTAGACAGACGTTATGAATTTAATAGCATTACTAGATCGGGGGGAAGGTCTCATGCCTTTAGAGTTGAAACGGTTAGATGTAATCGTAAGTTCTATGCCGACAGTTTTCTTTTCTAGTATTTAGAGCATGTGGAACTCTCTTCGAATTTCATTTTTCCATTCTATTTCAACATCAAAAATTTTAAATGCAAGGTCAATCGATATCTTCTGTCTTCTTAATTCCTGTTCTTTTATTGTTCTTGGTCCTCAATAATATTTTTCTTTATCTCAGGTTTTCTCACCTTGGATCGTAATGGCTTTCCTCTCTTGCTTGTGGGTGAAATGATTAAAATAGTGCATTGGGAAGTCGGAGAGCCGAGTTTGAATTCCAGTCGAATCCATTACATTCACTTACTTGAAAGGTGTGAATCCTCTTCTTCTCCCTCCAGCTATGGGGAAATAGCAGGACAGACTGGGTTCTATAGCCTTGGATGGCAACAGATCTACCGCAAAAAGAAATGGCAACCTACTACGGGAAAATATCTGCCTCGCCCGTCATGTATCAAAAGATACATGATCGCCTAAGAGTGTATCACCTATGGCACATTACTGACTGACACATAAAACGGTTTCCCATTGATGTACAGGTAAACCTATCGATTTTAAAGTTTTGATCATCCTCCACAGAGTTCTATTCACTTTACACTTGACCGTATCCAGTGGCTGTCTATATTTCTGAGATGAGGTATTATGGACATTATTTACATTATTCGGACTATTGTCCTAATCTTTGTCGACATATTTATTACAACATTTAGATTTATCCACTATGCCATGTGTCCTCAAGGATACATGGCACATTAGATAAAAGCGTTGGTTAGATCCAGTTACAGAACCCAAAGAGTGTGAGTTCAATACCCGGTTAAGGCAGTGGAGAACTTTCAGAGGGAAAATTAACAGGAGATAACTGATAACTGACATCCATTAAACATGGCACAGTCTACCCCAGTGAGCGAAATAAAGGGTTCTGTTCGATATTCCAACCACCTGAAAAAGGCCGGAGCGTACAACGGCCGAAACCGTTGTAATAAATAAGGCGACAAAGATGCAGACGATATTCCGAATAATATAATTAACGTATCCAGTGGGTTGTGCGCAGCAGATGTCCTAGTAGCTCTTTCTTTGATAAAATCCTCTGGCTAGGTCCTCTATCAGAGTGTATATAATTTGGCATACCAACAATGCAAAATAATTTATTGAAATAAATCAATACAGTTGTAGTGAGCATGTCTCTACAAGCAAAAGCGAAAAGGAAATGATAATCAATAAATATTTGTTTCCTCTTCGATTTGACGGTCCCTTGATATGTCTATTCAATCTTTCGAAGGGTTGTAAGGATTTGTTTAATTTCTCACCGCCTGTCATAAATCTTGGCTTTTTTTACGGTACAGACATTGGATTTTTCAGTCATTCTTTTTACTTCCTTTGTTCAGTATATCCTGGGTATGAAGATAAACTACATCTGGCAGCAAGGCCTCATCAGGAGGCTCCGAAGAGCGTGGAACCACTTTTAATTGCTGGTGATCCTAGGTCCACCCTGACACGGGGTGGTAGCACCTTTTAGAGTCCCAGCTATGGGCAAATAGTTAACTCCAAAACTGGGGTAAAAAGCATTATGAAAGTGTAAAAATAGGTTTTAATGCAAGAAATACTTTGTAAAACATGATTACCAGAAATAAGTTTTTATAGAAAAAAAATATTACCAGCAATACATTTTTTTTAAATATTACCAGCAATACATTTTTGAAAAAAATATTACCAGCAATACATTTAAAAAAAAATATTACCAGCAATACACTTTTTAAAAAATATTACCAGCAATACATTTTTTAAAAAAAATATTACCAGCAATACACTTTTTAAAAAATATTACCAGCAATACATTTTTTAAAAAAAAATTTCCAGCAATACATTTTTTAAAAAAATATTACCAGCAATACATTTTTAAAAAAAATATTACCAGCAATACATTTTTAAAAAAAATATTATCAATAATACATTTTTGAAAAAAATATTACCAGCAATAAATTTAAAAAAAAAATATTACCAGCAATACATTTTTTAAAAAAATATTACCAGCAATACATTTTTGAAAAAAAATATTACCAGCAATACATTTTTAAAAATACTATTACCAGCAATACATTTTTGAAAAAAATATTCCAGCAATACATTTTTTAAAAAAATATTACCAGCAATGCATTTTTTTCAAATATTACCAGCAATACATTTTTGAAAAAAATATTACCAGCAATACATTTTTAAAAAAAATATTACCAGCAATACATTTAAAAAAAAAAACATTACCAGCAATACATTTTTTTAAATATTATCAGAAATACATTTTTAAAAAAAATATTACCAGCAATACATTTTTAAAAAAAATATTACCAGCAATACATTTTTGAAAAAAATATTACCAGCAATACATTTTAAAAAAAAATATTACCAGCAATACATTTTTTAAAAAAATATTCCAGCAATACATTTTTTTTAAAAATATTACCAGCAATACATTTTTTTAAATATTACCAGCAATACATTTTTGAAAAAAATATTACCAGCAATACATTTTTAAAAAAATATTACCAGCAATACATTTTTTTTAAAATATTACTAGCAATACATTTTTAAAAAAAATATTATCAATAATACATTTTTGAAAAAAATATTACCAGCAATAAATTTAAAAAAAAAACATTACCAGCAATACATTTTTTTAAAAAATATTACCAGCAATACATTTTTTTAAATATTACCAGCAATACATTTTTAAAAAAAAATTACCAGCAATACATTTTTAAAAAAAATATTACCAGCAATACATTTTTGAAAAAAATATTCCAGCAATACAATTTTTAAAAATATTACCAGCAATACATTTTTTTTAAATATTACCAGCAATACATTTTTGAAAAAAATATTACCAGCAATACATTTTAAAAAAAAATATTACCAGCAATACATTTTTTTTTAAATATTACCAGCAATACATTTTTTTTAAATATTACCAGCAATACATTTTTTAAAAAAATATTACCCGCAATTACGGTTTTGAAAATAATATTACCAGCTACACAATTTTGAAGAAATAAATATTACCAGAAATAGATTTCTGACAAAACAAAAATATTACCAGGAAAAAAAAGTTGTCGGCATTAAATGGCCCATCGAGGTTGTTATGCCGTAAAATAAAACAAACCAAACCAATCTGTTCAATAAGGGCAATTCCCCGACAGTCGATATATGATACTATATTTGTAAGTGGAAAGTTCAATTGGCCAACGATTAAATTCGCTGTTTTTAGTCTTCGAAGCTGTATGCTTATCGAAAATGTAGGATAGAGCTTTTTGGGCCCGTGAAAAGAATAAAATATTTACCTTTTAGATAATGACTCCATTCCCTGATTGATTCGAGGATCGCGTTAGCTTCTTTCTCTACTAGGGGAGTGATTTCGTTCAGAGGGGTTTAGAGCTCTGGACCAGAATGCATCAGGCCCGCCTTCATGATTTATCGTCCCCGATAGGCTCACGTAGCTAGCACAAGTTTCAATTTCAAAGGGTTTTCTTTGTCTTGAGTGTGTGCTACAGCTCTTACTAATTCCCTTTTCAAATATTCAAAGGAATCTTTTATTTTAGCAGGTAAAGGGTATATAGTGTTGTTATTTAGCGCGTGGATTTTTAGCAAATATTTTGGGATCGAATGACAAGCGAAAATTCCGCCGATTCTCTTCTGAACTTTCAAATTGCCTGAATGAGATGATTTTCTTTTGGAAGTCTCATCCTTTCAGGGTTTGACCTAACAGTCCCTTTATTTAATTCATAGTCCAGAAGTTGTATTTTCGTTACACTGTAAGCAACTTTATTCTCGTTTAAGGTGACCCCTTACTTTTCAATCAGTTCTTTGAACCTTACCAAGTTAGTTTCATGTTCTCTTTTATTCATACTACAAATCGTCACGTCAGCTATAAATGCGAATGATCTCTCTAGGCTTCCCTTTTCGATTATTTCATCCAAAATTCTTTGAAACGCAACCACTCCATTTGTGATTTCATCCTTTTGAAATTATACAATTTACCACCGGCTTCAAAAGTCCTTTACGTAAGGGAACTTGAAGATAGGCCATTTTAGGTCTAGTTTAGAGTACGGACGATACATTCTATTTCCGAAACCATTGTTATAATCTTAAGTAGAGGATAGGTGTGTTTTAAGATTAAAAAAAGATTTATCATGAATAATCAATGACTAAACATTTTTTTTTCGTTTCTCGTCCCTAGTTACCAGTTATGATCTCTCCACAGATATCTGCTGGGCTCAATTATATCTGAATCTAACAGGGTATTTTATTCCCTTCCTTATAAAAGGCTCCTCTTTTTTAGTGGATACTTGGGATTTCACAGATATGGGTCTGAGGTATCAGATTTTCAAACAGAAGAGAAGGTGAAATCCTTTTGCTATCTAGTCGACATAGTTATCTCGCCCTCATATAATTTCTATTTTTTGTACTGGCCTTGAAAGGCTTGTCCGAGGATCAAATCAGCACATAAATTATCTGTTAAGAATAAATTAAATATTTTGTAAGTTTCTTTGCCTACCGTAAGATTCGCGTTACATTTTCCAACAGTTTTTAATAACAAGTGAAACAAACATTATTTACATTATTCGGACTATAGTGCTACATGTTTGTTGCCATGTTTTTCACAACATTTCGGCCGTTGTACGCTCTGGCCTTCTTAAGGTGGTTGGAATGTCGAACTGAACCCTTTATTTCGCTCACTGATGTAGAATGTTCTAGTTCCACGTGCCATGTCTAATAGATGTCAGTTATCTCCTGTTAATTCCTCTCTCAAAGTTTTCCACCGCCTTAACCGGGTATTGAACTCACACTCTTTGGGTCCTGTCACTGGATCTAACTAACGCCTTTATCCACTGTGCCATGTGTCCTTGCGGACACCTGAAGAAGGCTGGACCGTACAACGGCTGAATTGTTGTGACAAACATGGCGACTAAGATGAGGACAATAGTCTGAATAAAGGAAAATAGTGTACATAACACCTCATCTCAGAAATATAGACAGATACTGAAGTCAAATGAAGACATGCGGACGGGACTGTTAGTATATTTAACGACCAGACCCATAGACAGATCTACCTTGGTGTCGATAGGACTATGACTACTTGTCGAGTCTTCTAGCGTAGTAAGATTTTGGTTAACGTGGTTTTCGAAACTCCCTGTAGCCCAATAGTTACCGTTGCCATGACAGGAGATGCCGCAGGGAACTTAAAAATTTTCAAACGACAGTCTACAGGAAAATTACCTTCCTTCTTGCAATTGTAGCAACTCGTTCCACGAGCTGGAGAATTATTTCTAGGGTACCTACTGCCGCCGGAGAAAAAAAAAAGCAGCTTTCTTTTAAAATGTATTTTCTAGCAGGTGATGTCAGAGAGCCATCCACCTTTTCATTTTCCTCTTGCTGATAAATTAAGGCATTAGTCTGGGGTTCCGATACTGTCGCCGCGAAATAACTTGTTTGGGTATCATCTGAATAGGCTTCAGAATTTAGGATAAACCTTTCCGCACGTTGTGCTTGATTTCTAGCTTATCTTGTGGTGTGCGTTTTTTTTTTCAAGAAGCCCCTGCCGAATAGAAGGTTCGGATAACGCAGAAATAAAAGCATCTTTAAGAGATTCCTCTTTGTAAAATTGAACGGTAATATCTTTGCCAAAACGTGCAATGGTTGAAGATATTAATCCAAGTTTTCTCCAGCCTGGTTTCAACTATATGACTAGCGAATATCTCACTTTTTTTCTTGGACGAAAATTCTATTTTAGCTTCTTTAAAGTTTGTACATTCGCTGAATGGTTCGTCTACATGAGACGACACGTTTTTCTTTTATAAGAATATCAAGCTCCACACCCTCAATATGCTTGAGGAAGTCTAGAAATATTTAGTACCAATGATTCCATATTTTCTCTGCCCTTGCTCTTCGCTTAGACTGGCTGCAATTTCTTGGCTAGTTATAGTCCTATTCTTCGCAACTTCTCTCTTGATTACTCTGCCGGTTCTATCATCAATCTTTTTCTTTCGTCCCCTTGTTTCCTTTTATTGGAGCAGGAGTGGCATCATTATGTGCCCTAAGCACTCGAGAGACAGTTGATTGTGAGGTTATAGCAATTTCTACAATTTCCCTCGTAGACTTGCCTGCTTTTGAGAGGGCAATAATAGATGCCTTCAGTGGTTCTGATGCGTGTTTGTATCCTTTCATTTGGTTAGTGACTTGAGTGGCTATTTTAAGCTGTTTTTATACTGTATGAGGCTTTCTGGAATATTCTGGAATACTCTAGATTTAATTTAAGCTGTTCTAGAATTATCTAGAATATTGTTCTGAGTGTATTGTAAAATAGTTTTCAATATTTTGGCAAAAGCTCCTTAAATTTACCAGTTTAATCATTAGAATGCGATATCTGAGTCGCTTTTTTGCACATTTATTCCTTTTTTATTCGTTTATATTCAAATTTATAATTATCAATAGAATACCTTAGGGTAAATAAACTTTTATCCTAGGTGGTCGTGAAGGGGTCTTTATATTAGTAAGATTAAAAATTATTTTAACCCCAAAAGCAATGGACAAAAAATATTTTTAGTAAAATAAATGAGGTGTGTCACTTTTATCGAACAGCACTGTATATATATATATATATATATATATATATATATATATATGTGTGTGTGTGTGTGTGTGTGTGTGTGTGTGTGTGTGACTATGGTGAGATTCGGACCGGGTTTCATAGTGAGAATGCGAAAGTTCTAAACACTCGGACATGAGTCTCTCTCGCTACATTTATCTATCTATCTATAAAGATAATATGAATAAAAACAAAGGCTATATTTTTCTTTACCAACGCGTTTCGTCATTTGATGAAATTTATCAAGCCAAATATAAGGGCTTTATTTTGCAAATGGACAATTAAATAGGAATGCCGAAAAAAACATGAACTGAAGAAGTGAACAATGATGATGGAGAAAATGGAAACAAAAAGAAAATATATAATTAACATAAAAAGAGACAGCTGAAATGCCGATGAGAGAGGGTTTAGAAAATTTAATACTCACAGGAAATATACTCGCATTAATTATATCAATTAAAAATAAGAGTAAAGATTATAAAATGAATACACAACCTTCTATACACGCAAAATACACACGAAAATGTCTTTTTAGTTTCCATTACATTCCAAATCATAATAGTTAAAATGTATATTTTTTCTTAATTCATTAACTCGCGAAAGTCACGTTAAGATGTTCATTTTAAAAAAAATCGTTTGGAACATTAACTATATTGAAATTAATCCCCTTATTGTCAGCGACTCAGCCATAAAACCCCTTCAATTTTTTTTTTTTTTTTTTTTTTTTTTCAGGCGGGTAGTTGGCAACAGTGGATGAAAAATAAAACCTATGAATTGACGAAATAACTCTACGAATCAACGGCCGGTTAACTAGAGGTGATGTCTCAACAAAATCACCGTGGAGAAGCAACGGGAACCCACTCTATTATCAATCACAAGAACATTTAAAAAGAAGAGCCTAACATGCGATTTACGACTCGGGAATGCCCAAATGAAGCAAGTACTAAAATTTAAATATCTAGAAAGTCTATATTTCTGAGATGAGGTATTATGTACAGCATTTACATTATGCGGACTATTGTCCACATCTTTGTCGCCATATTTGTCACAACGTTTCAGCCGTTGTACGCTCCGGCCTTCTTCAGGTGGTTGGAATTTCGAACTCAAGGACACATGGCTCAGTGGATAAAAGCGTTGGTTAGATCCAGTGACAGACCCAAAGAGTGTGAGTTCAATACCCGGTTAAAGCAGTGGAGAACTTTCAGAGGGAAAATTAGCAGGAGATAACTGATAACTGACATCCATCAAACATGGCACGTGGAACTAGAACAGTCTACCCCAGGGATCGAAATAAAGGGTTCCGTTTCTAAATTCCAACCACCTGAAGAAGGCCGGAGCGTACAACGGCCGAAACGTTGTGACAAATATGGAAACAAAGATGAGGACAATAATCCGCATAATGTAAATACTGTATCAAGAAAGTGATATAATGGGCGACGTAAAGTATGACAAAGAAATCCGAAGCCACATTAAGATAGCGAATAATACCTTCCAAACGCTAAGTATCAAGAAACAGTAAAATATCGGCATAAACAAAGAAATGAGTACTTAAATTTTATGAAGTATTGGTCCTCTTATATGAGAGCGAAAACTGGTTAGTTTCCTAATATATAACGCTGAGAAAACCATGAACTGAAGAAGTGAGCAATGATGAAGCTTTAGAAAAAAATGGAAACAAAAAGGAAACATAAAAAAACATAAAAAAGAAACGGCTAGAATATCGAAGAAAGAGGGTTTAGAAAATGTGATACTCACAAGAGAGACAAATGAAAGCAGCTCATAGACCTAACGAGTATGGGAAAATGGTTAGCAGAAGACAAACTTTACTAAGGGATAAAATCACAGGAAATCGTGGAGAACTATAATTGCCAACGTCCTGAATGAACACGACTATGGAAGACAAGAATTTAAGAAATCCTACCTTTTATACGCCAACTTGCATAAAAGTTATTATGAATAATAATTAACTCGACGTATGACTAGGTATTGACTTTAATATTTCCAGTAGAGCTTAATTTGAAAATGTGATAAAAGTTCGCAGCCAGTGGCTGCATATTTGAAAGGCTGTGATCTTACAGAGAAATAAACAAGAATTAGATTGCAAATTCCTGCAATAAATTTTAAGATAACACAGGTTTAGACAAGCCGAGCTAAAAGACGGCGGATAATGGGCATTTAATGCGTTTTTGCGGGAGATGTCAAAGCTGTAAATTTTCGACGTTCATAGTAATTCTAATGCGGGTATCCAGGAGCCGATGCCATAAGCGAAACACTAGAAAAAGTTAGAGATTCAAACAGAAGATTTACACGAGTTTTTCATCAAGGAGAAAGTGATAAGATTGCGCAGTCGTCTTATATTCGCATATAGTGACGAAAGTATATAAGTAATCATTTGTATACATATATTAACAGACATTAAATAACTATAAACTAAGTGATAAAGAATGAGACGCTATTTACTTACATCAATACAGAATATATATGTATATACGACACAAACATAAAAAATGAATGCGTTTGTCGGATCTTCATACGTTGAAATCTACGACGAGAGTCCTTCATATATATATATATATATATATATATATATATATATATATATATATATATATATATATATATATTAGGTTGGTACAAAAATAATGACGTAATAATGTCGTTTTTGACGTATTTTTTAACGTCAAAAAACGACATTATTACGTCATTATTTTTGCACCAACCTAATATGTGTGTGTGTGTGTGTGTGTGCACGCGCGTTTGTGTGTGTGTGCAAATATATCGAAAAATAGGAAAGAACCGTTGGGTTAATATTCTGAATTTCTTTAGTATTTTCGTTTTTATTTTTAAATAACAGTGCTCAATAAACAAGTAAGGCCATAATTATTTTTTTTTAAATATGATTCCATCGCTACATAAGAGTTCTCATGTTTCAAAAACATGCTAAAACGTTCAATTTAATTATAGAAATTAAGTTGAATTAAACTACCCAGCTCTGTTTTATCCTCTATCTAGGGGCAAGCAGATCAGGTCTTTGGAAAGGACAGACGACTCCAGCACATGAAATTTGATAAAAGTGGTGTAGTCTTTGCGCAGCACCATCCACACTTTTGAAGGGCCGAATACAGAGACTTGATGCACACCCGGTCCCCAAACAATCCTCCGCATGTTATGAATTTAGAGTTGTTCTTCTCCTAGACCAGTTGCCATCAAAAGCTATAAGACCCAATCTGTCCTGCTATTTACTCATAGCCGGTGGGAGAAGAAGAGCATTCAAACCTTTCCCAAAGGTGAGTGGATTTCCAACTCGGGTCTCCGATTTCTCAATCCAAGCCGCTATCCATTAATCAAGCGTCCACCCTACCTACCTACCTATCTATCTATCTCTCTCTCTCGCTCTCTCTCTCTCTCTCTCTCTCTCTCTCTATATATATATATATATATATATATATATATATATATATATATATATATTTATATATATATATATATATATGTATATATATATATTATTATTATTATTATTATTATTATATATTTTCCATAATTTTACTACACACGTTTCTGGTCTCGTGACCGTCTTCAGGTAAAAAGCGGGGATTTCCACATATTATTAAAAATAATTAATTTTTTCCTTATGTTTTTCAGTATTAAATATTCTCGATATGAGACATTCTCTGTTTTTTGTGTTAGTAATCGGAATGTCTTTCTTGAATTGGCAGTGAAGAGTTCTGCGCGAAGAGTTATAAAACAATTATGGTTGGTCCAAGAGAAATGATGAATTACTTATCGGCATTTTATCTTTTAATGTTCTAATGACCCGTGTGTGTTCTTGGATCTGTTTCCATTTTCGTGTTTCTGTCAGCATGCGGGTATATATGCGTGCGTATATTCCAGCAGCATACATATACTATCTTACTACGAGAAATTAGTAAACTCATTTGTACACATACATACACATACGAACACACACACACAGAGATAGATAGATAGATAGATAGATAGATATATAGATAGATAGATAGATAGATAGATAGATAGATAGATAGAACTAGTGAGCCAGACAAACCTACCCAGGTTTCACCTAACCGAATGGTCAAGGAAAGCTGGCTAAAGAGGCAAGAGAAACAACATATTTATAGGCGATAATCAAAATCATACCATCTGATCAAAGAAAAAGAAAAAGAAGAAAAAACACAAGAACACCGGGGGGGGGGCTAAACATTTATTCAACGACTCAAAAAGGGAGGGGAATATATATATATATATATATATATATATATATATATATATATATATATATATATATATATATATTAGAAATCGATTCTACTATTACACAGAAAATAAAGTAAGAAGGAAATTTATTTATAAAAAATTAGTAATAAAGATTTACTTGCCGTTAAAAAAAATGATTAAATTTAATCTACACAGGAAATAATAACGCCTGCTTTCTTTCAATTGTGCTGGGAAATAAGGAGAAAAGTAAAAAGTATGGGAAGAAGGAAAAAAGTATTAAACAAATGCTGATCAACTCTTACTGTCGAAAAGGGACCCAAAATTAAATTGGGTTGAATCTGATGTGGACTTGCCTCCATATCCTTTCGAGAAAAATATATATTCAAAGAGAGCGATACTTAAATTTAACATTTCTTTTAAACCTTTTAGCCCTGGTCACCGCTTTAGTAGGTCGTAGAAAAAAATGACGCAATCCCCAGCCACCGGTTGAACAGTGGTAGAGAAAAATGACTTCATGCCTAGCTACCGGTTGAATGGTGGGTAAATACTTGTAACTATTATTACATCTTCCGTGAAACATTACATAGCAATTATTTGTGAATTTTGACTCAGGGGTTCAGACAGAATGGTTAAAATTATTCAGGAACGCAATGCTCAAAGGGTTGAATATATAGATAATGAAAAGATATAAATATATAGACAGATAGATAATAGGCAGAGAGGTAATGAACATATATATATATATATATATAGATAGATAGATAGATAGATAGATAGATATGTAATAAACAGACATAGATAGATAGATAGATAGATATGTAATAAACAGACATAGATAGATAGATAGATAGATATGTAATAAACAGACATAGATAGATAGATAGATAGATAGATAGATATGTAATGAACAGACATAGATAGATAGATAGATAGATAGATAGATAGATAGATAGATAGATATGTAATGAACAGACATAGATAGATAGATAGATAGATAGATAGATAGATAGATAGATAGATATGTAATAAACAGACATAGATAGATAGATAGATAGATAGATATGTAATAAACAGACATAGATAGATAGATAGATAGATAGATAGATAGATAGATATGTCATGAACAGACATATACAGATAGATAGAGAATGATACGTATATATACCTCGAACTGAATCTGGCGTTTTGCCAAATCTGTAACGTTGCACTTAAGTAGATTGTATTACTTCAAACGTTGAAATGATGAACGTCTGCTTGCTGTTAAAATAGGCATCCAAATTACTAGCTTTTGAACTGTAGTCGAACGTTGAACCCTGACACAACTAGCTCACTTTCAATATCGCATAATATACATAGGTATATTTGCATCACAACATATGAGAAGCATATATATATATATATATATATATATATATATATATATATATATATATATATATATGCATGCACTTGTTTTTATTTATACTATGCGTGGGGTTTTCATGAGAACACGCAATCTTCGCCATTTTTGTTAGAGTTGTTGCGTATAAATCAAATAAATTGAATTTTAGTTGACTTGCAAGCCTATAGGTGGCGCCCAAAATAAATCTCAATTAGAATTTATAGCTAACCCCTCTTCTTTTCCAGTTACGCATAAATATTGCTGAGACATGACGTCAAGTTCACATACAGATTTTAATTTATCTAAAGTCTATAAAATAAACTACGAGATTTGTTTTTTTTTATCTCATCGGTTAATCAAGCCGTTATTTTTACTTGCTTGATTTGAGAGATTTCCCAATTATTAAAGACTAACCTATGTTGGCAGAAGAACAATAAAAACCTTGCATTTTGTTGCAGTTCTGAATCATTCTGGTTCGCTTTCTGTCAGCAGGATGTCCACATCGATCTCCGTTTTATGAAAAGTAGCTTCATCTTTCTAACTTACAAGAAAATTATATATATATATATATATATATATATATATATATATATATATATATATATATATATATATATATATATATATATATCTTATTTATTTAATGTAGTTTAACTTGGTGAGAGTTAGATACTGCAGACGTTATCGATTTGGGGCGATTATAGCCTGAAAAAAAAATATTCCTGTTTGTCTTCCACTCCAATTTCGAAAAAAAGCAACCTCGGAAAAAGGGATTGTAGACATTTATCTGCCTTCGAATATTTGATTCCGATCGCATATTTTATTTTTGATTGTTTTTGCGAAAAACAATGCGTATAGTCTAACATATAGCGTCTTTGGAAGCGAGCCTAGTTCGAATTACAGTCGCGTTTTTTTGTTACATTTACATGTACCCACCATACAGAACCCTCCATGTCTCCTATGAGAATGGCCGATGCCCTACTCCAAGAGGGCGCCTCTGTGCCTTCTTGGTCTCACGCTGCCCACAAGCCTGAAGTGGAACATCTACCTTGAATCTATAGCTTCATCTACCGCAAAGAAATTGATTTTCTGTGTCGCACCAGAAGTTTTTTTCTCGTCTGAGTACATATCCTTTTAATCTACAAATCAACCATTCTTCCTTGCATGGAATACTGCTGCCATATATGGTCTGGTTTTCCCGCTGTTCATCTCGAGGTTCTTGACAAAATCCAGAGATGGATATTGTTGGGGCGCACCCGCCTTCTCATCAGAATAGACTGATCTCTCTACTACTAATAGGACAGTTCTATAGAGTTCTGGGGAGATCAGGTGACCATCACACTTCCGTCTCTCTACCGGAAGATACATTTGGACTTTATACTCTTCCTGATCGTTACTGACTAACCTGCGTTCGTTTGACTACTAATCTCTCTGTTGTAAATACCTCTTCGGATATACCAGTATTTTTCCCTAATTATGTGTTTGTCCTTATTTCAATACACGCACGCGGAAACACTCAACATCTCAACAGATATGCAGTGTGATAGGTCCCCATCTGGCATCTCGTCTACAGTCACATCCTCACAGACGTGCCGTGGATTAAGACTGTCTTTTCTATAATCATTTTCACGGCAACTGAGAAAGCGTCTTATGTAGAATGATCAACAATTTGAACAACGCCAGCACACTCAAACCCTCGGTCACAATGACTTGTGACTTCGTGCTAGCAAAACTATCGACGGCCCCCATGTGTGGCCAGCTTTATGTACGACATACTGCTCTCAGTTACCTACCATAGAGAACCTTCCATGCCTCCCATCAGGATGCCCAACTCCATGTGAGAGCAACTCTGCGCCTGCTTGGTCTCAGGCTGTCCACTAACCTGAAGTGGAATAACTATTTTGAATCTATAGCGTCATCAACCGCGGGGAAATTTAGTTCGCTCTGTCGCACCTGAAAGTTTTTTTATCACTTGAGTCCATCCTTCATATCTACAAATTAATCCGTCATCTTTGCATGGAATTCTGTTGCCATATATGGTCTGGTGCTCCCGCTATTCATCTCGAGATACTCGACAAAATCCAGAGACGGATATGCAATATGATAGATCCTGATCTGGCATCTCGTCTAGAGTCACTTTCTCACAGACGTGATGTGTCTTCCCTCTGTCTTTTCTAAAAGTATTTTCATGGCAACTGTTCTGACGAGCAACTTTCACTTGTTCCCAAACATCATGAATTTAAGCGAGCTAATAGGCTGGCATCTCGGTCCCACCCTTTCACTGGCGAAACGGCTAAATGTAGCCATCTCTTCTACTCCAACAGTTTCTTATCTCGCACTTCCCGTAAGTGGAACTCCCTTCCTCTTACTTGCTATCCTGATAGCTATAATCTTCAAATATTTAAATGTAATTTCAATCGACATCTGATGCCTTGACCTTGATCCCCGTTCTTCGCTTTATCCTTTCCCAAAAACTCCTCTTTACTCTTACTTTCACACCCTGTAACTCTTTGTGTGCTAATGGCACTCCCGCCTTGCTTAGGGTGATATGTTTAAAAAAGAAATAGCCTTGGGAAAGGTATTCATCCCCTCCACCCAGCTAAGCGTTAAACATTATTACATATTTCTTGTATCGGGAAAAACATTGTTAGCTCCAGAAATATGTTAATGCAATATTCACTCACAAAAATATAAATTATCATTTTTACAATCCCAAATAAATTTCGGTTTTAAATAACCCGCAAAATATTGACACTATTGTTCTCCTCATCTTTATGTCATATTCACGGCGTTTTTCGACCGTTGTACACTCCGGCCTTCTTCAGGTAATATACGTTGAAATTTCGAACTAAACCCTTTATTTCGTTCACCGGGATAAATTGTTCTTGTTACACGTGCCATACATTTTCTGTATATCTCTGTTTCAGTTAATTTTATTTAGAAAGTCAACGCTCTAATTTTTTTGTTCACCGCTTCTGTGGCCAGGTATTGAACTCACAACTCTTTGGATCATTTCAATCAACGCTTTTATTCACTGAGCCCGTTGTCCTTGTTGCCATAACTCATTGCAGAAACACAAAGTGCTGATAATCCATAAACTACAAATCGATCTTCATCTTATGAAAACATTTCCTTCTTTGTAAGGTGTGTAAGTGATGTAAAGGCCAGCGACTGTGATATAACCGAGTTATAATTCCGGTTGGGTTCGTTACGTCTGCTTCCGCGCAAATATCCTTGGGAAAAATACGAGTTTATCTCCTCTCCTCTCTCAAATTATGTTTTTGTTGTTTTCACAGAGCGCTTCAAGATCCGGGGTCCACTCAAAGTAGAGACACACAGATTAAGAAGCACAGTTTACGTGCAAAAGACATGAACAGAGGATAGTGATCGGGGAAAACATTCACTTGGGATTCGGCTCCACAGAGCAGCGGTTAGTGAGAAGAAGCTACTCGAGTGGAAGTTACTTTCCCCAAACGAATATGAATGTAAGGATGGTGGTTGGCTACAATGTGCATGGTGTGGCGGGGCGGGTCTAAGCCGTGAAGATTAAGATTGGTGAAACTAAGGAATGTAGTTTCTCTGAGCACTTTTCATGAAAATAGCGATAGAGTGCTTGCGTCTTTTCGCCTGTGAGAAAGTGGATGTAGGCTGGAAAATAATTTGTCAAGGACGCGGAGATACTTTTGGGCTCTACCAATACCGGAAAGGGAGCACTGTGAAACTCCTGTCCATATATGGCAAAAGTACTCTATTTTAGTTTAATAAAATGGCATAACACACGAGCCTTCGTTGGCATCCAGTCTAGGAGAATGACCACTTTGAATTAAAAAAAAAAACGGTTATGTATAGGGCTGGCAACTATGCCCGCATAAAATATAGTTCCGAAAGATACCACAGTGACAACACGTAACATGATAAGGCAGGGGTAGCCTACCTACACTATGGGGGACAAGATTGTCATTATAATTATTGTTATATCTATTTTGGCAACCATTCTAGACGAAAGAAAATTTCGAATTCAAAATCAGTGAAATTGTATTGACACCATATATTCTTCTACCTTAGCTGCATTACACATAGTGCTCCTACGACGTGATAGAACTTTTCGCTTTACGGCATCAAATATAAATTACATAAATATATATCAAAGGACAGAGACGCAACTGAGGAAAATTATAATGAGAAGTGTCCAACTCTGGGGAACAGCTGCCCGAGGGCGCGACCTCTCGTTGCACCAGAGAGAGGGATCGGTACTCGCACCGAGACTAGCACAATCGACGGTTGCGGTCAATATTTGTTCCTAGCCCGGGCTCCCCTCCTCATTAAACTGAAATTGTGGCAAAACCTGATTTTGTAAGATTTGAGTAAATACAAATTATTACAACGTAGAGTTGGGCCCTTTTAACCTCAGAATTCTGTAGAAGAATTGATCTCCAATTTTGCATCTATTCATATAGAAGTTTGCTATTATAGAGTTACTGTTTGAGGTCAGTTTTCGTAATTGACCTCTGGAGGTCAAGGTGTTAAGTAGTTTTTTGGATTCATTAATTTAGGTTTTAGTTTCGTTAACATCGTAGTGCGGCAAATGGAAAGTACTTAACTTTTCAATGAACTTCTTGTTTCACTGCTCTCTGTTCAGCAGCTATAGCCCACCGTAAACCTTTCTTCCGATTGCAATAAGGCAAGATTTCCGACCATGACAGAAGCCGCTTTGTAACGATCGTAATGTATGTGAAGTGTGTCTTCAACGAGGTAAAGTCGCTATTCGCTGATAGAAAAAGTCACCGTATAGCTTCTCGCGAGTCTGGATCTCAAAATTATTGGCGGCTCTGTAAAAGTGTGTAAAAGTAAAATCCTAGACGCCACACTCTCTTCAATCAATTTCAAGTGCTGTTATCTGCTGCCGTTAAAACAGAACGCTTTGCTCTGGAATTGTCTTCCAAATTCAATTTGGATTCTTCAGGAGTATCTATACTTAGAACAGAATCTCTACTCCTATGCGCATAAATCCGTCGCTGGTTTCTGCTATCATCTTCAAACTAGATCCACAAAAGCCTTACGGATTTGAATGTATGCTTGTAATTATCCTAAGAAATGGTGCTCCTGAATTAGATCCTGATCTCTCCAAATTCTACAATACTTCTTGCTGCTTCTTGCTTTCATTTAAATGCAATACCAATCGCCGTATTTAGTCTTCTTGAATTCAGTCCTTTTATTGTCCTTTCTTCTCAGTAAACTCTTGTCATTCAATTCCGTGCGTCTTAGTGGCTTTAATGCCTTGTTTGAGGTGAAATTATTCAGAAAAGACGAATACTAGACATCACCTCTTACCCTAAATTTGTGTAAAACAAAAGTAAGGAGACACGGTGGAGTAATGGACATCGGCTCGGATTGAGGAATCGGAGAGCCGAGTTCGAATTCCACTCGAATCCATTACATTCAATTACGTGGTAATACCCTTCGGAAAGGCATGAGTCCTCTTCTTCTTCCCCAGCTATGGGTAAATAGTGGGATAGGCCGCCGGATTTCTTGGATGGCAACTGGTCTACGGCAGAAAAAAATGGCAACCGACTGCGGGTAAAAAAAAATGCATCGTCAGTCATGTAATGAAAGATACATGATCGCCTAAGCGTTTATCACGCAGGGCGCATAATTGAAGGAGTTACATTTTTACCTATAGACGCGGAGCAAGGCGGTTCACTGCCTTTCTGTCTTTAGGCATAAATTTACTACAGTTACCAGTGGTCATTTCTCCAGGAAATACCTCTCCCATTTTGGCGGACTAAGATAATTCTCTGGTGCCTGAAGCGTCCCAAAGTGCCAAGTGAACTGAAATAGATTATGGTCTCCTCGTCCATGTATCCATCTGCCTCCCATATTAAAATCGCCCAGGGATAATTCCTACACTATGGAAGCGCACTTCTCTGTTGAGATACACACCTGTGGCAGTGTACCATTGAAATTCTCGTAGGGCCTGTCATACGGAAAACCATCAGACTTGATACCGACTTCGCTTAAACACTAGTAAAGTTAAGTTAATCGATTTTTAAGTTAATCGATTATTTATGACCACTGATAACCCATTTGATATAAAACTGTGTTGTTCTGTGCGTTGTGTTTGTTCGGGACGTTGGTGATCATGGCTCTCCGCAATTATCTCTCCTTTGTATCTCTTAATCATATTGGTCTTTTTGTTATCTCTCCTAAACCCCGTCCTGGGGCTAGGATGTTAAACTACATCCGCGTCCTGGGTAAGACGATAAACTACGTCCAGCAGCAAGGCCGCTACTCAGGAGGTTTTGAGGAGCGTGGAACCACCTCTTCATTGCTAGTGTTCCCAGGTCCACCCTGAGCCGAGGTGGTAGTACCTGTTAGGGTCCCAACTATGGGCAAATAGTTAACCCCAAAACTGAAAAGTGTAAAAATAGGTTTTAATACCAGAAATACTTTGTAAAAATTTATTAACAGAAATAAATTTTTTGAAGAAAAAAAAAATTCTTACATACATATATATATATATATATATATATATATATATATATATATATATATATGAATATGAAGAAAAATATACGGGAAAAAACACGACGTCGACATATTAACATTAAAACAGCATTATTGCATATAAGGATTTTTGTTTGTTTTTTCCCGTATATTTTTCTTCAAACTGTCGGATTCTATATCCATATATTTGCTTACATACTGTCTACTGGAAATACAAACCTGAATTCATTTTATAACATGGAATACTTCAAGCTTATCCGAAAATACAGGAATCTATTAATCTCCGCGCATTCCTATATGAACAGAAAGGATTTCTTATCTAACTATTTATATGTGAAAATCGTCTCCATCGGGCTTATCTCATATTCTGAAATCATCTTCATATATTTCAAACTCTACTTGGATTTAATAGCACCAGCAAACAACATATTACATCCGATGCTTTCATCTACCAAGTCTCATGCAAAAACTGTGACTTAAAATGAGGCCACGACAAGCGTACATATACATTTTAGATCAAATAGAATTTATTTCCCTGACTACATCAAACTCTACTTGGATTTAATAGCACCAGCAAACAACATATTACATCCGATGCTTGCATCTACCAAATCTCATACACAAACTGTGACTTAAAATATGTGGGCTCGACAAGCGTACATATAAATTTTAGATCAAATAGAATTTCTTTCATTTTTCTTTCATAATATTCAAATTTAGGAATACGTTTTCACAGCGTCGCAAACGTGGTGACAACGTGACCATGTTTAAAACTAAACGCTGATCGCATAAACTTTTAGTTATCTGTTTGGATATGTCTTGTTCTTGTGTCCATCGTTTTTGTCATGTTAAGTTTGATAATGTTATTTATATTTTATATTTTATATTGAATATGTCCTGAAGATGGTTTATTGACCGAAACGTCCGACGTCGACATATTAACATTAAAACAGCATTATTGCATATAAGGATTTTTGTTTGTTTTTTCCCGTATATTTTTCTTCATACTGTCGGATTCTATATCCATATATTTGCTTACATATATATATATATATATATATATATATATAGTGTGTGTGTGTGTAAAAGCGAAATTGTCCAAATTGTGTAACAGAATAATTATCCATCCTGAAAATGGTTTATATCTATAAAAAAACTACGAAACTAATTGAGTTTCTTTTTTCTAGGTTTTCAGGTAAGACTTTTAGCCATGTTGACAATATTTTTCGTAAGAATCACTGAAAAAATCTTTGAGTTCTTCAGGTAGAAAGAGAAGGGATAAAAATCATTTTGTGTCAGCTCCCACCCTCTGTCTTCCTATCTGAGCAATGGCGAAAGAAAAAAGATCACTCAGACGTTCAATAAAAGTGCCAACATTCATAATCTGATTTCCATCTTCAAAGTCTATTCAAGAGCCATCAAGAGAATGTTGAATAAGTTTTAAAAAGTGGGAACACTAGAGAGGAAAACTGGATCAGGAGGTCACAACGGGAAGCAGGATTAGTATTTCAACTTAGAGTTAAAATGATCAATTAGAAAAGATTCAGCTCTATCCATCAGATGTTTGATACGCGTGAAAGTAGTTTAAACTATGACAGTCCAAACAGCAGTGAAAAAAGACTTGGAAATTAAATGGTATGTGAAACGTGTGAGGTACATCCTTAATCTAGGACAGAAAGTTAAAAGGTTTGATACGGTGAAAATCCTCTTAAATAAGTTGAAAAATGATCCTGGAATAATATATATATATATATATATATATATATATATATATATATATATATATATATATGAATGAAAGATAGAACGATCGATAGATAGATAGAAGTGAACATAGAAGTCAAGACTTAGAGCCGACAGTTTGTTTCATGCTAGATGCAATCGTCAGACCACTGGTTTACTGGTTCAGCGGATTGACGATTGCATCTAGCATGAAACAGACTGTCGCCTCTAGGTGTTGATTCTATGTACTTTATACCGTAAATATAGCACACCTTAAGAGTATATTTCTTCATATATATATATATATATATATATATATATATATATATATATATATATATATATATATAGGAAAAGTGCATTTGAATATTTGGAGATTGTAGCACACTCCAAATATTCAAATGCAATGTGAGTCGACATCTCCAGATGCCTTGTTCTGTTCACCGTCTTTCCCTTCATCAATTCCTCTATCACGCCTCTTTACTTTTCATATATATATATATATATATATATATATATATATATATATATATATATATATATATATATATATGTAGAAATATAGTCTTAAGATGTGCGATATTTATGGGATAAAGTGCTCAATATCATTGAGAGAAAGAATAAAGAGGGGTGTTTCGGAAAAGGATAAAGAGAAGTACGGGGATCAAGGTCATGGTATCAGAAGATGTAGATTGACATTACATTTGAATATTTGAAGATTATAGCTATCAGGGAAGCAAATAAGAGGAAGGGAGTTCCACAGACGGGAGGTGCGTGGCATGAAGCTATTGGAGTAGAATAAACGGTTACATTTAACCGTTTCGACAGTGAAAGAATGGGACTGAGATGCTAACCTAGTAGCATGTTTAAATTCACGGAGTTTGGGAACCAGCGAAAGTAGCTCGTTGGAGCATTTACTGTGACAATATTTGTAGAAAAGACAGAGCACGTCTGTTAGAGAGTGACTGTAAACGAGATGCCAGATCAGGGCCAATCACATTGCATATCCGTTTCTGGATTTTGTTAAGGACCTTAAGACGAACACCGGAGGCTCCAGACCATATATAATCGTAGTATTCCATGCAAGAGAGAATGATTGATTTATAGATTTGAAAGATGTACTCGGTAGAAAAACTTTCTGGCGGGACACAGAGAACCAACTTTCCATGCGGTAGATGAAGGTATTTAAATTTTATTTCAATACTTCATGATCTTCCAATCATTAGCTATGATTAATTAATGACGAAAATGTCATTTTCGTTTATGGTCGATTTCCTCACGATATTTCTGTTAAGCTTAGAGAGTAATTATACTAATTATGATTGCTCAAAGTAAAGTTCAATAGTATTATAAAACCATCGGAGAATTCCAGTAAGGTATCTTTAATCATTTATAAGATACTACTGTTCAGAGCTTAATCTAACAAATGGATATTTTGCTGTTACATGATTTGTACAATTCTGCTGTCACACCCGCCATATATATATATATATATATATATATATATATATATATATATATATATTCAAATTCTTAATTTCTAAATAATCTAGCTCTTAGTAAATGCTCTAGTAATCCAAACAAAAGAAAAGCTGTCAGTGCTACATATGGTGACTACAAAGGACAAAACCATTGAATTGGCATGCCGTAGGGTATGATTTCGTTCTAATTAGCAAAGCTGGACAAATTTATCCTTTCTATCAAGTTTCTGGCAATAAATGTCGACAGCGAATCATCTGCGCATGTCCCATCCTAGCGATGTAATGTTTTCCTTGGATTATTTTACAGAGTATTTTTTTTATATATTTCTGAGACGAGCTGTTGTAATTATTTACATTATTTGCATTTATTTTCATATTCACGGCGTTTCTTCCTTTGTTTGTATCCAGTGACTTAACCCAGAGTTGTGAAATCAATACCCGGATACAGCAGCGGCGAACATGAACGAGTTGTTTTAAAGTGAGAAAACTGAGATATTCGGTGGAAGAAATAAAGGGTTCAGTTTGAAATCCCTATCGCCTGAAGAAAGCCGGGGCGTACAACGGTCGAAACGCCGTGAACATGACAATAAAGATGAGGACAACAGTCCCAACAATGTATCTAATCTAAATAATTTTACAGCTTATATCATTGAATTGTCGCGTCCTTGCTAAGACGATAATCTACATCCGCGTCCTGGGTAAGACGATAAATTAAGTCCAAAGGCAAGATGGAGCGTGGAACCACCTCTTAATTGTTGGTGTTCCCAGATACACCTTGACCTCTAGTGGTATCAACTTTTAGGGTCCCAACTATGGGCAAAAATTTACCCACCAAACTAGGGTTAAAAAACTATGAAAGTGTATAAATATATTTTAATACCAGCAGTAAATTTCTGAAAGAAAAATTATTACCAGCAATACATTTTGAGGAAAAAAATATTACCAGCAATACATTTTTTGAAAAGAATATTACCAGCAATAAAAATCTTGTCGGCATTAAATAATATATTGAGGGTGATATGCCGTAAACCAAACCAAACCAAACCAAACCATTGGATTGTAATGCCGTAGGGTATCATTTCTTTCAAATTAGCAAAGCGGGACAAATTTAACACAACACTTCATCCTTTCTTTTGTGGATTCCGGGTTGAAATCCGGTACAAATAAATAACAAACGCCAGGAATGAATATATGGAAATAATGTATTAACGTAATAATACAAACTGGTAAAGCAGGTTAGTAGTTCCAGGAATACGGGTTAGTAGCAATATATATATATATATATATATATATATATATATATATATATATATATATATAGTCGTTGGTATTGAAGTATCGCTGTATGACTTCTTACTGAGTCTACGTGCTCTCTCACTATGACTCCTACAACACTGTTACCTCACCCTCACTCTTCCGGTTACCTACAACCTTTTACTCTGTCACT
This sequence comes from Acanthosepion lycidas, assembly GCA_963932145.1. NCBI lineage: Eukaryota > Metazoa > Mollusca > Cephalopoda > Sepiida > Sepiidae > Acanthosepion > Acanthosepion lycidas. The sequence goes on along the minus strand of OZ010607.1, from coordinate 37,090,583 downwards.
CTAAACTCGACTCCTCGGTCTTGCTCGCTATTTATCGATCCACCCACGAGGACCAAATGTGGCACAAGACCGGTTTAATGTGGGTATCTCCGAGCCCGTGGGCTCGGCCAAAAATATAGCCTTTGAACCCTCTTAGACGGGTTCAGGCCCTGTCTACCTCCCCGGACGAAACCTTGCCCTTCGGCAAAGCTTCGTCCGGGTTTCTCTCTGCTAACGCAGAGAGTCCAACAACTGTCGCTTACAGACAAAGACTCTATCACGACTCAGCTAGACTCGGAGGTCTGGCTCTCTCGGATCTTCCCATAGCTGTAGTATATGTATATACTGGGTGAGTCCATTTGTGTAAAAAGGGGTAGACCCCTCAACACTTTCTATCAAGTTTCTGGCAATAAATGTCGACAGCGAATCATCTGCGCATGTGCCATTAAATCGATACATTACATATTCCATTAAAAACAAAGTAAAAACTTCTGTGCATGGATTCATTCATTTCCTATTTTGTGATAAACACTACCATTGTTCTTTCCCTTTAAAAATGCGATACAGAAAAGAAAGATTGGCATTTCTGGTTAAAACATTGATGCAGATAACGGGGACGTTGGGTTCGTTTCTCGTGAGGAACCCAATTTCCCTTTGTGCAAATTTTCTCTTCGCTTGAGGTGCTGTTGGACAGTTGCGCAGAATCTCTGGTGTTTGATGTGGATTTGATTCAATAGTCTCTTCCAATATTTCTTCTTCTTCTTTTTTTAGATTGGTTCGTTTTTTAGGACAAGGTTTTATCGGATATATCACTGTCGCCATTTTAAAACCTTTTAAGGTAGAACAGACCGACGAGCCTTGACTGCATTGTTATTCACTGTCCTTCTTTTTCTTTCTTTCTTTCTTCTTCTTCTTCTTTTTACTGGGTTCGTTCAGATTGTGAGCGATTTTGGTTCTCTCTAAGATTCTAACTTTTTGTCCTGGAGTATCAGTTTCCCTGACATGTTTTGCGTACGATTTCATTTTTCAAGTCTTTTTCACCGCTCTTCGGACCGTCAGACCCCCCTCTTACGTGCCAAGTGTCTTATGGATCGTTTCTAATTGATTTCGTTACCTCTAAGTTGAAATGATGATCCCTCTTCCTGTCGTGACCTCCAGATCCACTTTTCCTCTCTAATGTTCCCTCTTCTTTTTCTTTTTTTAATTATTCACCGTTCTCTTGATGGGTATTGAGTGGACTTTGAAGGTGGTAGCCAGATTAAGAATGTTGGTACCATTACTAAAGGTCTGAATGATCTTTTTCCTCTCACCATTGCTCATTTGAGAAAACCGTTGGTCTGACACAAAAAGACTTTAACTTGTTCTACTTTTAACTGAATAAGTGAAAGTGTTTTTCACTGATTCTTGCGACAAATGATATTAAGATGGTTAAACGTCTTATCTGAAAATTAGGATGAAAGACACTCAATTAGAACGGTGATTTTTAAAATCTTAATTATTTTCTGGGTTGGATAATTACGCTGTAACACGATATAGACGGTTTTGTTGTTACCGCAAGAATATTACATAGGCCCTGTATATCAACATTTCTTTCCTACTATAAACCTCACTTTTTTTTTTAAATCATGGAGAATTGTAGTTTAAAAACAGTAAAATCGACCTTGCCAACCGAAACGCTCCTCTGTGGCTAAATCGGTAAAAGTACATCAGGCTATATGACAATTCCGTATACGATACAGGTTCGATTCCTATCGGAGGACGCATATTTTCTATGAAAATTTCTCGGACAATCAGACGGCTAAATGTCGTTAATACTGTTTATTATAAACAGAGCATTTACTTAAATATTTGTATCTATAAAAAGAACGTATAAACACAAAAATGCTTAAAAACACACATATATATATATATATATATATATATATGTGAAGAAATATTCTCTTAAGGTGTGCTATATTTATGGTATAAAGTACTCCATATCAGAGATAAAGCGTTCGTAAATATAAAAGTGAACATAGAAGTCAGCACTTAGAGGCGACAGTCTGTTTCCTGCTAGATGCAATCGTCAGTCCAGTAAACCAGTGGCCTGACGATTGCATCTAGCATGAAACAAACTGTCGCCTCTAAGTGCTGACTTCTATGTTCACTTATATCTATCTATCTCTCTCTCTCTCTCTCTCTCTATATATATATATATATATATATATATATATATATTATTCCAGGATCATTTTTCAACTTATTTAAGAGGATCTTCACCATATCAACCATTTAACTTTCTGTCCTGGATTAACGATGTACCTCACACGTTTCACATACCATTTAATTTTCAAGTCTTTTTTCACTGCTGTTTGGACTGTCATAGTTTAAACTACTTTCACGCGTATCAAACATCTGATGGATAGAGCTGAATCTTTTCTAATTGATATTTTTAACTCTAAGTTGAAATACTGATCCCGCTTCCTGTTGTGGCCTCCTGATCCAGTTTTCCTTTCTTGTGTTCTATTAGGATGTGAGAATATATTGTTTACTTTCTGTTCCTTTCCATGTTCTTTAAACCATTCTAACATTTTCCTGATTGCCTTTTTTCTTTGTTTTTTTTTTTTTACTGCTGCCTTACTCTCCTTTCTCTTCCTGATTTTCTTTATTTCCTTTTTTTATTCTCGATCTTATAATCTTTATTCCAAACTTCCTTTTCTTTTTCTTTGTTTCCTCCATTTTCATTCTAACCTTACTCTCCGATCGGTCGTTTCGTTCCGTCTTTGGAAATTTGATTGATATTCTAGACAAGGAACTGGCAATTTCTCGTGTTTAGAATAGAAGAAATCTCGGTAGAATATTCGAGAAGGGTTGAATACGTCTCTTTCAAGAGATGACGCTTCGTAATCCCCTGAAACATCTTGCAAGAGAGAGAAGAGGATTCGAAATTTCTCTTCCTGCGGAGAATTTCCTATTATCAAAAGGATAGTATCGGCTTTTTTCTTGTCGTAAAGAACAGGAATCCACTCGTTTGTTTGTTGTTTTTTTCTCGTGATTGATTTTTTTTATGATCTTTGGCAGTGATATACGACCCCACGGGGTTTCGCTTTCGAAGATTATGTCCTACCTTTCAACATTGTCTTCTTTTTCTTAATTTATTTTGCTTTATTTTATATACTCTTTCTTTCACTATTTCTTTCTATTTCTTCTTCTTCTTCTTCTTCTTCTTCTGCTGCTGCTGCTTCTTCTTCTTCTTCTTCTTCTTCTTCTTCTTCTTATTATTATTATTATTATTATTATTATTATTATTATTATTATTATACATCTTCCTCTCCCTCTTCTATTTCTACTTCTTTTACTTTCTCAAGTTTTCTCCCACTTCTCCTCCTGGTCTTTCTTCTTCTTTTCTTCTTCTTCTTCTTCTTCTTCTTCTTCTTCTTCTTCTTCTTTTACTACTACTACTACTAATAATTATTATTATTATTATTATTATTATTCTACTATTACTTCTGCTAATTGTTCTTATGATTATTATCATCTCCTTCTTCTTCTACTACTGCTACTACTAACTTTTCTCTTCTTCTTCTTATTATTATTATAAATCTTCTTCTTTCTTCTTCTTCTTCTTCTTCTTCTTCATATTATTATTATTATTATTATTATTATTATTATTATTATTATTATTATACATCTTCCTCTCCCTCTTCTATTTCTATTTCTTTATCTTTCTCAAGTTTTCTCCCACTTCTCTTCCTAGTCCTTCTTTTTCTTCTTTTTCTTTTTCTTCTTCTTCTTCTTCGTGTCCTAATACTATTAATAATAATAATAATAATAATAATTCTTATTCTTCTACTACTTCTACTAATTCTTCTTATGATTATTATCATTATTCAACTTTCCTCCTTCTTCTACTACTAATAATAATAATTCTTCTCCCGCTTCTACTACTACTAATAATTATTTTTCTTCTTATTATTATTATTCAAGTTTTAGACTATTTCTTACTCTTCCGCTTCTATTTTTATTTTTTCTTCCTCAACTTTTCTATCACTTCTCCTTCTAGTCATTCTTCTTCTTTTTCTTTTTCGACTACTACTACTAATAATAATAATAATATTTTCTTCTTCTTCTTCTTCTTCTTCTTCTTCTTCTTCCACTATTAATTGTTCTTCTTCGTCTCCTTTTTCTTCAATTTCTTCTTTACTTTCTCTGTCTCTACTTCTCCATTTTTAATTCTCTTCATCCGTCTGCTTCTTCTTAATCAAGTTCAAGATTTTTTTCCGATTTAGTCAAATCCTTTTTTTAATTTTTGTTCTTCTCTCTTAACTTTTTCACCATCTATCCCTCCATGTTCTGTTGCTTCATCAATGTATTTTCTCAATTTTCTTTAATATTTCCTCCTTTCACTATCTTTCATCTTCTTCTTCAAGTTGTCAACTATTACTACATCAACTTCTACTTCAGTGTCTTCTGCACTTCGCCCGCCTGCGTCTCTTTCGTTCTTCTCCGTTTTCTTCTTCTTAATCAATTTTTCTATTAATACTGTTACAGTATCATCTTCTACAATGTCTTCTTTACTTCGTCTGCCTCTGTTACTTCGCCTTCTTTTTCTACTCCGTATGCTTATCTACTTCTTCGTTCTTTGCTCTTCTTCTTCTTCTTCTACTACTACTTTAAGTCTTCTTCTTTTCTTCTTCTTCGATATTTTTACTAATTCTGCTTCAACTCCTTCTATTTCTTCTTTTTATAATCTTATTCTAGTTCTTCTTTTTCTTCTTGTCTTTCTTCTTCTTCTTCCTTTATTTCTGTCTCTGTTCTTCGCGATTTTATTTCTTCTTCAATATATTTTATGAATTCTATTTTATTCAGTATGTTTGTAATATTTTCCACCATCTTGTTATCTCTTTTTTTCTTCTATTTATTCAAGTTTTCTTATATTAACACTGTTTACATCAATTTCTTCAATTTCTTCAATTTCTTCTAATTTATCTCGTCTACGTCTTTCTTCTTTTCCTCTTTCTATTTTTAATTTAATAAAGTGTTTTCTACTCCATCTATTTCATCGAAATATTCTTCCTTCTTCTTCTACTTCCTCTTCAAATTTTGTAATATTTGTGCTTCAAATCCCTCTCGTCCTACGACTTCAATTTCTTCTTTTCTTCTTCTTCTTCTTCTTCTTCTTCTTATTATTATTATTATTATTATTATTATTATTATTATACTTCGTTATTGTCTTTTTTCTTCTTCTTCCTTTACTTCTTTTCCTTCTTCTTCCTCAGGTTTAATATTACTTCTCCTTCTATTTCTTCTTCTTCTTCTTCTTCTTCTTCTAACAGTAATAGTATTAGTAGTAATACAGTTCTTTCTTCTCCTTTTATTTGTTCTTCTTTTCTTCGTCTACCTCTTCTTTTATCGTAATTCCCCATGTATAATACGCATTTTTTTTTCTAAAAAATAACTAGCAAAATTAAGAGTGCGTATTATGAACTGTTTTAAAAACCTTTAAAAAAAAATTGCCGTTTTCCGTTGCGAAATGTCTGCTAACCATAAACAGGCGACAATTTGACACTAACATCCGGTGATTGCGACCCCATAAGGATCTCAAATACAATCATATTTACCTAACAATACTTACAAATGTAAAATAAAATAAGAATTATCATAAAACTAAATTAGAATAGCATTATTATATGTTGAAAACCATTTTTAAATAAGAGTAGGAAACGTAATGAAATTGGCGAGGTACAATTTACAGGGTTTGATTACCAGCAACGGGTGCGTATTATGCGTGAGTAGAAGCATTTTCCCACACATTCAGCACAATTTTAGGAGTGCGTATTATGGATAAGGGCGTATTATACGAGAAAATACGATAATTCTTCTTCCTAGTTTGCTTCTTCGTAATTAAGTTTTTTACTTCGTTCAATTCATTTTATTTATTCTTCCCACTTCTCTTGTTTCTTCAGTTTATTTGTTTAGATAACATTAAATTTGTTTCGATAACATTAAAAGTAATGTATGTGCGTACGGCATGACAGTTATCTGTAGGGAAAGTGGTAACAGCGAGACGAGTTCAAATTTCGAGTTAATCTGTTACTTTTATGTTCTCAGTATAAACCCTCCAGAGACCATGTCACTGTCTCTTCTGCCACTTGACGGGTATAAACAGATCGCAGATAACAAAGAAAAGAGATCCGTTGAAGGTCAAGAACGCCTAGGTTCTGAAGAGGCATGCTGTTTTAAAATAAAGAGGAAGAGGCGAAAAGCTAACTTAATGGCAGAGGTGGGTGTACACTTCTGAATTTATTCCTTGTTCAATGATCAGAAGTACAATTATATTTCAGTCGATGACGGACTATGAAATCTTCTGTTTCTTTTAATCACCTGTTACTTCATTTTTCTTCCCCCTCCCCTTTCTTATTCTTTTTATTATTATTATTATTATTATTATTATTATTATTATTATTATTAGTGTACTGGCGCCGTAGAAAATGACAGCAATTGCTAGAAAGTTTTAATGATGAGATACAATTAAACAAAAATCTTGAAACATTATATTCTCATCCTGGGTATGACGATAAACTACATCCGCGTCCTGGGTATGACGATAAACTACATCCGCGTCCTGAATATGACAATAAACTACATCCGCGTCCTGGGTATGACAATAAACTACATCCGCGTCCAGGGTATGACGATAAACTATCTCAAACAGCAAGGCCTCCGATCAGGAGGTTTTGAGGAGCGTGGAACCACCTCTTAATTGCAGATGTTCCCAAGTCTACCCTGACCCTGGGTAGTAGCACCTGTTAGGGTCCCAGCTATGGGCAAATAGTTAACTCCTAAACTGGGTTAAAACACTATGAAAGTGTAAAAATTGATTTTAATACCAGAAATACTTTGTAAGAAAATTATTACCAGCAATAAATTTTTGAAGAAATAAAAAACTATTACCAGCAATACATTTTTGAAGAAATATTACCAACAATGTTTTTTAAAAAATAAATATTATTACCAATACATTTTTGAAAAAATTATTACCAGCAATATATTTTTGAAGGAAAAATATTACCAGAAATAGATTTTTGACAAAACAGAATATTACCAGTAATAAATAATTTGTCGGCATTAAATAACCCATATAGGTTGATATGCCGTAAAACAAACCAAACCAAATATATTGCGATTCAATAAAGCGGAGAAAAAGAATTCACAACTAAAGTAGAGGCCAATGAACTGATTAAGTAATCAGTTCCCTTGTTATGTTTCAGGCGTACAATCGTATCTATGTTTCATTGATTACTCCTCGTATTATATAAAACGCTATTTGCTTACTATCTTTTCATGTTAAAAAAATGTGTTAAATGTAGCAGTGAAATGGAAATATCACTCAGTAGAAAAAACATTAGCAACGGAACAGCAAAGACGGAGTCGACGCAGCCTATTTCAAGAGCAAGTTACAGCAAGATGATCGCTTAATAAACAAAGGTATCTGAGTGCCTGACACGAAAGACTTGAACAAATAAGGCTACAATTTAAGAAACCTAGGAGTAACGAAAGTGATTAATTAAATGACCCATTTTGCTCGGGAAGTAATTTTGTCTAAATGCAGATGAATATTAATAAATTTTCTGTCTCTTGATTTAAAACACACACACACACACACATATATATATATATATATAGCTGAGCACTTGTATTCGTGGATACACGCCTACTAGGACGACTAGCCAACCCCTATTGCAGAGTCACGCTCAAGCATATCTGTGTTTACTCAATACCTAAAGAACCCACCTGTGGTTTATACTGCAAGTATACTGAGCAGACCTTAATTACAGTTTCTGGGAGAGAGTGTGTTATCTAGCGTAGTCAACAGTTTCAACAAGGCCCATTTGAGCAATGCCCACAAACCTTTTAACCATCTTGTTTTTCTTTTTTTCGCCCACAAACGTGATAACAATCTTGTTTTTCTTTTTTCGTAAAAATCGACTATATTTTGCTTTTAAACCTGATTAAATCTTTCATTCGCCAGCAATTTACACTCGCCTGGTCAGATGCGTTCTATGCACATCGAAATGCGACTGCAGTTGTGTAGCGATTTTGACATGTTTTACCTTATTAAAACGACTAAGGCGAGTAATCTCTCATAAATTTAAGTTGATCTAGCTCCCTTTCCACTAAAAATGGGACAGGAAATATATAAATAAATACACGTTGAAAATTATTATATGGTTTCCATTCTTCCTATTATTATTATTATTATTATTATTATTGCATGTACTTTATGATATATCAATTATTTGCTTGCTGCTGTTCGAGATTAACAGCAAGTCCTTCAGCACTTTCCTCGGTATTGTTTTAGCTTCTTTACAACTCCAATTAGCGCCCTCCCCCTTTCAGACAGAAGAAATAGTTATGGTTGCTGGGTGACAATTTCCTCAGAATGTATCGACATAATACGCTTGAATTATTGAAATATGCGCACGGATATATGTGGTATCGTTTGTGTAAACAGATTATTATTATGAATTTTTGGAGACGAGCATGCTAGTAACGTCGATATACTTACTTTTTGTTATCTTTTTTTATTCTTATTTACTCTTTAATGCACAGGAACGGCAAAATCTACTGGTCCGACATAACCTCTATTTGAAAGTCTGTTTGAATCACAACGGACCAACGGCCCTCAGTGACGAAGAAGAAACTAACTAGACTCAATATCACGCATCTACCCACGAAATTCCAGTCGTGATACTCATCCAATTACACATAACCCAAGGAGAGCAACGTCTTCTTTCACCAAGCCGCTCCCTCCAGATTAGAAGCTGGATGAAGCAAAGAAATACCTCAGAATATCACAAATTATTTATTATTCTTTCGTCTAGAGGAGTGTTGAAAAATATGGTCTTTGAGATGAGATATTCAAAGCGGTTACCCATTTAATTGAGAGGGAATGAAATGATAAATAAATGGATTAATGAAAACATATGGGGTCAAGTGACAAAAAGGTGGACATTGAAATTTTCCGGTCGTCGATAATTATTAAGAGCAACAGTTGGGTTTGAGAGAAATTCCGGACAGGTAATAGCAGTTAACAGATTTTACGTGATGTAATGCCGTGCTGTTCGTTACTGGGTGAATTTTGACCCTCCTGGTATTTCCGATGCCACCCGTTAGAATGAATGTAGAAATGCGTAAAAAGTTGTTAATAGGAACTCAAACTTCTCGGTGGCTTGGACAAAACTTGATTCTTTACCTGGGTTTGACAAAGGGTCCCTAAGTGTCACTCACCTACCTACACAGACGGTTCCCGTGGATACCTGAATAAACAACGAAATGAAGGTTCGGGATGTGCTTCCTCAACGTGTACATTGCCATCTTTCTTTTTCTTTGTGAGTTTAAACAGTCCGTTTCTCTGCTTTTGTGCAGACCGACGGGAACCAGAGAACAAAGACGCAACGTGTAGTAGTAAAATTCGCGAGAGGGCACAATTGTATGCTTATAGATGATATCATATAATAATTCATATGAATATTCTTCCTAAAAGGGAGGAGGATTCTATTGTTTGATATAATATTTTAGCATTTGTTAGTCTTCCTCTTTGTTACAGTGTCTGCTGATATGTTTGCTGCTTGAGTAATGGTTTTCTTTCTTGCTCTGTCCTTTACTTAACCCTATCCATGACTGTTCGTCTGTGTTAGCTTCTGTTTACCTGTTAAATTCGCTTTGGTCTCTCTCTCTCTCTCTCTCTCTCTCTCTCCCTCTAGCTTTCTTTCACACTCACTCTTTCTCTCTCTCCCTCTCACTCTTTGTCTTTTTCTAATTTTTCTATCACCTTGTGTCTCTTTTTCTCTTTCTCTCTCTCTTTCTTTCACTCATTAAATCTCTTTTTCTCTCTTTCTTTCTCTCTCTCACTCTTTCTATCTCCTTTTCTCTCATTCTCCTTTTCTCTCTCTCTCTCACTTTTTCTTTCTCTCTTCTTCTTTATCTATCTCACTCTTTCTCCTTCTTTTTTTCTCTTTCTCACTCCTTTCATCGCTTTCTCTCTCTCATTATCTCTCGCGCTTTCTGTCTCTTTTTCTCTCTCATTCGCTTTCTCTCACTCTCTATCACGCTTTCTCTCACTTTCTCCCTCTTTCACTTTTCTATCTCTTTTTCTCTCTTTCTCACTCTTTCTCAGTCTTTCTTTCTCATCTCTCTATCTTTCTTTCTCTCTCTCTCTCTTTCACACACATTAATCTTTCTCTTTTAATATTAGGTTGGTGCAAAAATAATGACGTAATAATGTCGTTTTTTGACGTTAAAATATACGTTAAAAAACGACCTTATTACGTCATTATTTTTGCACCAACCTAATATTTTCTTTTGTGGTACTGTTCTTTATATCATTTTTTAATTGTATTTTACTCTTATTAATGCAGTTTTCGATACTGATAATTAGACGGTTTTCTTTCCTTTTCACATATGTGTTGTCTTATTTGTTGTATTTTTTTTTATCTTCTTTTGCCCAACCTTGGTATGTTACTGTCTATCTTATTACTTAATTGTTTATTTCTTTTATCAAATTTTGAATGTTGAGTTTAATATCGTGTATTGTTTTGTGCTTTATTTAACTGTAATTTTACTTTTAAATCGTAGGGGAGTTTTATTTTCTTAGTGATTCATTAATCTTATTGTTGCATATTTTAGTTACGATGACTCTTTTCTTTTTACTGTTGTCAATAATGAGTTTTCTTTCTTTTCTTTCTCCAATCTCGCGTCTCTCTTGACTTTTCTTACTTTCTTATATTATTTTCTCTCCCATCGAAATGTCACTTCCTAAAAGCCTTTTCCATTTCTGTCTTTTTTTCCCCTTAGTAATCCCAGATTCTTTGACCATACTCTTACGACAACATCAACGTATTCCTCTTCTTCCATTCGGCCGCACGCTCTCGTTTCATCTTCAAACATTCTATTCAAGTTACCTTCGTGTTATGTCCTCAAACTCACCTTTCGCGCGCACACACGCAAATCCGCCATTTTGTATTGATGGCCACCTTTCTCTCACTCTCTCTCTCTCTCTCTCTCTCTCTCTCTCTCTCTCTCTCTCCCACTTTTTTTTCCAAACTACCTCTCACTTGTCTTCCTGTGTCTTTCCGACCTTTACGCACGCGTCGAATTAAGACGTCCAAATCCCACGGCTGACAAGGCGATACGTGCAATGGCGCCCCTCAAACGTCGGATTACGTACGGCGTTTGTCAGTTTAAAACGATTTGGATTAAACCCAAATCAGAGAAGGCAATTTCTTTTTTGCATTGTCTGTCTTTCGCAAAAGACATCAAAGTGTTGCTGAAGAAACATGTCGGAACAACAACTGCAGTAGCAGTAATTTTCCCGCCAGAATATCTGTTTGATATGTGCGCTCAAACAGTTGATGTTGCAGCTTAGTAGTAAGAATGCAAATTGAGTCAAGGAGGTCTCAGTTATATTTTACTCAATTTGTGTTCGGGTCGTTACCCTGATTTCGACCTTAAAAGAGACGATTTGTGGCTGCTAAATAAACCTGCATTTTCCGTTAGCGTCGGTGAGGAGAGGTTTAGCATTCTTTACAGATGACTTCGGTAAAGGGAATGTATTTATCCCTGATATATATATATATATATATATATATATATATATAACATAAATTCTAAAGAACCAGGAAAACCTACCTTCACGTAAACAGATCTTCAGGGTAATCTGACTCTAATTAGAAAGACTAAAACGTAAGTGCTCAATACGTTAAGTAGAGTCAGAATACCCGTTTAGGTGAAACCTAGGTAGGTTTTCCTGGTTCTTTAGAAGTTGTTATATATATATATATATATATATATATATATATATATATATATCAGGTATAAATAGATTACCTTTACCGAAGTCATCTGCACAGAATACTAAATCTCTCCTCACCAACGCTAACAAAAAATGCAGGTTTATTTAGCACCCACAAATTCTCTCTCAAAAACAACAAGCAAGTAGAAAGACTAAAACGTAAGTGCTCAATACGCTACTTTTCTACGTTTTTTCTTTGGACTTAAGGCACTGGTCGGCTGACCTGAGATGGAATAAATACATTGAGTCAATTGCTTCGTCCACCGCAAGGAAAGTTGGCTCCCTGAGCCAAGCCATGAAGTTTTTCTCCCCGGAGTCGATCCTCCAGATCTACAAATCAACAATTCGCCCTTGCATGGAGTATTGATGCCACATATGGTCTGGTGCCCAAACTGTTTGCCTCGGGGTTCTTGATAGGCTCCAGAGGCGGATATGCAATGTAGTTGGCCCTGCTCTGTCGTCTCGTCTACAGTCACTTTCTCACAGACGCCCCGTCGCCTCCCTCTGTCATGAGTTCAAGCGCCATACGAGGCTGACATCCCGCTCTCACCCCTTCACTGTCGTAACTCCTAAATATAGCCGTCTCTTCTACTCCAATAGCTTCATGTCTCCCTTCCCTATTCCTGTTTCCCTGTGAGCTATAATCTCCAGCTATTCAAGTGTAATGTCAATCAACATCTCCAGTTGCCTTGATCTATCCACTACCCTCATCCTTTCTTCTTTCACTCCTTTCTGATCTTGCTCTAAATTTTCTGTAACCCCTTGCGTCCTAGTGGTTCCCGCCTTGCTTGGGGTGAAATGCTTAAAAAAAAAATTATTTCGCTCGGTTCGGATGTTTTTAGTTCTTTCTTTTTTTTCCAATTTATTTCTCGGGTACCGATTTGTTTTGCCATATATATATATATATATATATATATATATATATATATATATATATATATATATATATATAAGGAACCCGGCCTTCTTGCATATCGTAGACCTAAGAACCTAAAAGAAATCATAGGTAGTAACCACATTTCAGGGGACAAGGTAATCCGTAATAAACTAAGAACAAAAACAAGAGGATTTTCCCAACCATGAAACAATAAAAGAAGTTTATGTTGCAACCATATTAAACACACGAATTCATTCATTAGCTCAGTCACTAAATCTACTTTCAAAATCTACCACGATTCTAACTGTAGAAGTCATAACATAATTTACCTCCTAGAATGCACACTATGCCAGAAACAATATGTACGAAAATCTGAATGGCCCTTTCACTACAGTATTAATAATTATCTTAATCGAATTAAGTCGAATCCCCATGAAAAATGATTACTTGTAGAACAACATTTCCGCCTGGAAAAACACGATTTCAAAACCTATGCCAAATTCACTATAACTGAGAAAATAGAAAAGTTCAGAGCAGATAACATTAGAAAGATTTTAGAGTCCCATGAAAATAAGTGGATACAACGTCTAAAAACACAATATCCACCCGGGCTAAACTATAAATTTAACAATATAGATAGTACTAATATATAACTCAACAAATCAAAACCTACCCACATTCCTCACCCACACAAGACAGACATGCTTACGGAGGTGTGGAGGCCTCACACATATACACACACACACACGAATATACACACTTATACACATCATACTCACTCACTCCCTAATGAGCCAAATGATAACACACACCGACAGCAATACACACGCTTACACATATCATACTCACTCACTCCATAAGAACCAAATAACACACACACAAACAATAAACAGAGACATATCCCCTCCTCAGGACCAATAAAACTGTCAAAATGACCACGGGAATTCAGAGAAGCATAGATCCATATATATAGTTGGATGATAAATAATTACTATTTTGAATATATTTATTCTTCCCAAACTAAAGTACAATTATATTTCATTCAATTATATTTTCACGATTATGTACAATGGCTTTTAACCACTTTTAACCAATGGCGTTTAACCAATGGCTTTTAACCAATGGCTTTTAACCACTTATTAGAAAACTCTTCGATATGTTTTCAGCAAAAATACGCAGGTTGTCATGTGAAACGTTTTCAACGAAGTTTTGAAGCTGGTTTGAATTTTTTCCCATCAAAGCATTTCGTTTTGCAGCGATTTAAAAGACTAATAAATATTTGATGCATAGTCTAACTGGTATATGGAGTGTTGGGGTAGAAAATTTGACTCACATATTTTGTTTTTCATGTTTTATTCATGATTTATATGGCTATGAGCAAGAGAAGTTTATTTAATAATATTTCATAACGCGAAGTGATTTTCGACTAAACATCTATAAAAACCTTGTAGAAGGTAGTCGTATAAATATACATTTAGTGTTTTAAGAAATTTATTTATTTATTTATTGTTTATACCAGGATAATGATACGGATTAGAAAGTCATTGCAAACTCCACAATTAATTGCTTAGCTTGATGGGTACGCTTTTAACTAGGGGTACCTACGGGTTTGAATGAGCCTAAGGCTGAAGAATCCAGTTTGCTCTACTATAAAATCCATAGCTATTTCCCTTCTGACTTGCATTAGGTAGTCGTTGTGAATAAGTTGTTTTTTTTTTTGTTTTTTTCAGGTGCCGAAGGAGCGCTAAGTGTAATTGTGTTCGGTAGTATTCCAGCTATGATGATCGGGTTGTCACTGCCCGTTGGCGGTGGTCGAGTATCTTGAGGACTTGTTGGCAGTTCCGACGAATGCGATGTTCCACAAGATCTCTTCGAGATTTTTTAGTTCATAATCGTCTAGTCATAGCCAGTAACAGTCTTCCATCTTACAGACTTGATTCGGGTAGTCCGGATCTAGCCTGCAACCCGGCGTGTCTGGCGGTATGTATTTTGCTAACATGTCTTCGACCAAACTTTTTCTTGGGGTGATATTTTCGCGTTTTTTTTTTTTTTAGGGGGGTGTAGGTTGCCATGTTCGAAGAGACATTTTTTAGCCGGAGATGGCTCCGGCTGCTTAGTGTCGCTATCTACGCTGCTATTCCCGTTCGTTATGTAGGCGTTGATGTTTTGCATGAGAGATTCATTCATACATTTCCAAAGTGTATTTCTGCATAAATGAATCTAACTAACTCGACTGGATTTCGAACTCTGACCTCCGATTTCTCATTTAGAACCACTATACATTACACAAACCTGCATATCTTCTTAATTATCTTTTTTCTTTATCTGGAACTCAGCTTTGGGAGTCCCTTGTAGAGATTCCCCCCTCATCAATCTCCTAATATATACATTGAATATTGTCGTACATAATCTTTTCTCCGTCATCTCTTATAATATGTTGAAGGAACAGTTTGTTACAATTCATCAATCATAATGAAAAAGGTACCCTTTCTTTTATTCTAAAATAGCAAATTACCTATGGCTCAAAATAATACCCCCTAACACACACACATATATATATATATATATATATATATATATATAGAGAGAGAGAGAGAGAGAGAGAGAGAGAGAAGGGAATGACCTCGTGTTACGTCGGGCTCGACGTACGTATGGTGTTTTGTGGTTACGTTCCCATAACATAATAAATCGTCACACAGCGCTATATGAGGAAGGCGACGTTTTTTCTTCTACGGCTGTTCACCATATTGGATTGTGGTACATTCGCTTTCGATATTTCCTTTGTATAGATTTTTTTGCTTTTTTTTTTTTTTTTTTGGCGTGGTTTGGGGAGTTTTGCCCTTCTTTTTGGCACCCAAGAGTAAGGCAGACTCGTAAGTGCTGATGTAGATAAGTTCAGACCTACGTCGAAAATCAGGTTGCGTAGGAACGGATCACCGAAATAAGTCGAGGACCCCTAAGTTACGCTAAGAATATAATATTTTGGTCATCTTGACGTGGTGAAATGGTTAGCAAGCTTATATTATTAGGTTGGTGCAAAAATAATGACGTAATAATCTCATTTTTTTACGTAAAAACGACATTATTACGTCATTATTTTTGCACCAACCTAATACTACATCTATTACAGCCGAATAATAAGTTTGATCCTCACGAAAATTATATATATATATATATATATATATATATATATATATATATATATATATATATATATATATAACGGTTTAACGTGGGATGTCCGAGCCCGTGGGCTCGGCCAAAAATATGCCCTTTGAACCCGTATAAAGTGCTTCACGGTCGGTTTACCTCCCCGAAAGAAACTCCGCCCTTCGGCGTAGCCTCGTTCGGGTTCCTCCCCGCCCGAAGGCAGAGAGTTCAACCGATCAGCCGATCAGCCGGTCGCGCGACTTCAATCTGAACGGTATTTAGTCACCCGCCCCAATGAGGGCATCATGTGGCACAAAGCCAGTTTAACGTGGAGTTTCCGAGCCCGTGGGCTCGGGCAAAAATATTACGTTTGAACACGTATAAACGTGTTCAGGGTCGGTCTATCACCCCGAAAGAGACTCCGCCCTTCGGCGTTGCCTCCTTCTGGTTCCTCCCCGCCCGAAGGGTGAGAGTTCAACCGATCAGCCAGTCCCCCGACTTAGTACTGAACTTTCTGCTTCCTCTCGGGGTGCAGTATTTATTACGTATGGAATAATCCATTATGTTATTATGAGTAAGGTCCAGTAACAATACACACACACACACACACACACACACACATATATATATATATATATATATATATATATATATATATATATATATATATACATACATATATATATATACATACATATATATATATACATACATATATATGCATATATATATACATATATATATACATATATATATATACATATATATGCATACATATATATATACACACATATATACATACATATATATACATACATATATATATACATACATAAATATATACATACATATATATATACATACATATATATATACATACATACATATATACATGCATATATATATACATACATACATACATATATACATGCTTATATATACATATGCATATATACATATACATATATATATACATACATACATATACATATATATAAAAATACATATGTATTTATATACATATATATACATATATATATATATACACATACACATATATATATATACATATATATATATGTTCACACATATATATACAGACATATATATACATATATATACATGCATATATATATACATACATATATATACACATACATACATATGCATCACATATATATATACATACATATATATATATATATATACATATATATATATATATACATATATATACACACACACAGACACACATATATATATATACATATATATATATATACACACACACACACACACACATATATATATATATATATATATATATATATATATATATATATATATATATATATATATATATAGTGCCGAGAAGTGGAGTTAAAATTATGCTTAGTTTGTGGGCTAGTTTATGTGGGGCGTTGCCTCTCCCTGATATGATTAGTCTTATTGGTATGTTCGGTGTATGTGTTTTTGGTTATCCGTATAATGTGGGTGTTTTTGGATGATCTTCACTAAGTTTTATCCAGGAGAAGTCTTCATTTTCTTAGTAGTTTTTTTATGCCTTTTATATTAGTTTGGTGCAAAAATAATGTCGTTTTCTCTCACATGTTACTATGTGAGAAAACGACATTAATTTTGCGCCAACCTTATAGCTTTGTTTTCATTTACTTTTTAATCTCTTGTGATTTTGCGTTTCTTTGTGTGTATGTTTTTGTTTTCCATGTCGACAAACATGAAAAATTTTTCCGAGTAATTTTTGTTTTTTAGTAGATTTAAGCATTTCTCTATGGGGACGTTTGTGTATAGAGATTTTATATCTAAACTAGCCATATATTTGTTTTTAATGTCTATGATTTTTAATTTGTTTGGTCACCTGTATTTTTTATGTGCGATGGACTAATAGTGCTGAGAATTTGAGTTAAAATTACATATATATATATGCGTGTGTGATACAAATTTTGGGGCTTTTGAATAATCAACCGAAGACAGAACGCATTGGACGGACGTTTCGTCCTATTTGACACTCCTCAGCAGTGTGCATCCACTATCGAGATTCGAACCTGGACCGTTACGATACAACGCATTTGTCATACCACTGGACAAATGGTCCTCGGTGACGAAGAAGAAACTAACTAGACTTCATATAGCGCAGCTACCCACTAAATTCTGGCGGTGATACTCACCCAATTATATACAGTGATTTTCTAAGACCGGCTTAGATGTGGCACAAGGCCGAATGTATGGGGTACCCAGTGAGGATCGAGCTCACTACTGAGTCGTAATTGATCTAGCAAGACAAGCTCTCTAACCATTACACCACGTCAAGGTGCCCAACCCAAGTATATATAACCTAATGGATAGGGCCCCAATTGCAAAGTCTTCTTTCCTCAAGCCTGCAGATTAGTAGCTGGATCAAGCAAGTAAATTCATCAGAATACCAAAACATATTAAACCAACCAGGCAAACAATTAATATTTATACTATTTCATTTCGATTATTTTTCTTTGTCTATATTGTCGATTTAGTGGACTTATACCTCACGAGTTATTATCACGTTTTTGTGAGCTCTTCTTCGGCGTGAGGCAACAGTTTACAAGCTTTGTCTCGCTAGATCTAGTCACTCAATACTTAATGGGTGATACTAAATATCGGCTTTGTACCACAACTAAGTTATGCATAGGAAATCACTATGAGCGCTTAATTTTTATTTAATGGTTACGGACTAGCAATTAAAAGGTGATTCCTTGCACCTCGAAGCGTTTAATCTCCCGATCAGAGGTTTCGCTGCCGAAGGTACTTTATTGTCACAAACAGGACTGGCAATTAAGAGGGGATTCCTTGTTCCTCGATGCATCCAATCTCCCGATCAGATGTCTTTCTGTCGGATTTATTTTATCGTTATGCCCAGTAATAGCAATTAACAGGGGATTTCTTGCACCTCGAAGCATCCAATCACCTAACCAGAGGTCATGCTGCTGGATGCATTTGATCGTCATGCCCCGGACTAGCAATTAAGAGAGGATTCCTTTCTTCTCGAAACATCCAATATCCCGATCAGAGTTCTTGCTGTCGGATGTATTTGATCGTCATACACAGGAATGTTTAAGCTGTTTTGTGCAGTGATGTTTGTAATTCCACGCCGTTGTGGATGAGAGTAGTAGCAATTTTATTTTTTGTGGGGTGTTTTTAGAACACCGATAAAACGCCTTGTTTTGGACTTGTTTTAAAGCAAGTTTTAATTCGAAGTTTGCGCTTAATAAAAATTACTACTATTATTTTTAAACGAAAGCAAGGTGAGCCTGATTCGCACTGTGTGGCTGTCTACAGTAGACATGTGTCAGGATAATTTTAAAACTTAGTAAATTATCAAATATGTGTGTATTTGTTTGCGTGTGTGTGGGTTTGTATTTGTTTGCGTGTGTGTGTGTTTGTATTTGTTTACGTGTGTGTGTGTTTGTATTTGTTTGCGTGTGAGTGTGTGTGTGTGTGTTGGATTGTTTGTGTGTGTTTCTGTGTATTTGTGTGTGAAATCGAGAGTTAGGGAGAGCACGCATGTTTGTGCAATCATAAATGATTGGTTTAAAATAGTTTTGTCAGTAAAAACACAAGGCGTATCTTTTCTTTAACTTTGTCTACAAAAATAGAGTTAGGTCTTCTTTATTTATATATTTTACTGTTTGCTTCTTTACTTGTTTTCTTCTTTGTCTATTTCAAGATTTTATTTAAATTGTTGAAAACAATTGCTTACCAGCTTTGGGAAAATAATTCCTAAGAAAGAAATGTTTCAGATTAAATTTCTCATACAAAAAAAAAAAAAAAAAAAAAGGTCCAACACTGCGATAAAGAATAAAGGTGACTCTATTTCGCTTAAATGTATTTGTTATTTTGGGGTTATTTTTTGGGTTTTTTTTCTTTTTCGGGTGGGTACATATAATGTCAAGAGATACACTGAACCAAACATGAAAAACAACGAATAAAAATAGCATAAAAATGCAGGAGTAGACAAAGTTTCAACAAAGAATTCGGATGTTTTTGCAACTGGCTAAAATACAAATTTTAAATGCTGTGTGTATCCGTTTATATTGACACACAGAAAAAAATATTGCCTTAAAGCTTCAGCTATAACATATCTCTCATTCTGGTTCTTCTACTTACGCAATACTTCTTATTTTATACACCGTGGCCATCCAGGACGTAGATGATCATACTTCTTCCCTACGTTGTATTTTTTACCTCTTAACAGCTTTCACTGCCATATTTCAGATTAAATTTCTAATACAAAAAATGGCACAACACTGCGATAATGAAAAAATATATTATTTCACTGGTATTACATAACATTTCAATCGAAAACTATAATTGTTCAATAATTTACATGTTTTATACATTTTCTTGTAAAACGTAATAACTTTACGAAAAAACCTTATTATGTTTAAATAAATTTCATTCATATATGAGCTTTATGTCTTTTTCTGTAATTCCTTTTAGATAACCCAAATAATTCGGGAAAATTAATTTACATTTGTTTTTATATCTTTATGTCTAAAACCTAACGAAAACACTAATTTTTCAATAACGAAACAGCTGTTCTGGCGCTTCTGCTCTGCAGTTTGATATTCGATTCTAGATAAGAGACAAAGAAATATCTACAATTTTATTGGTCCTAACCTGGCATCTTGGAGTCACTCTCTTTCCAATCGCCGTAATGTAGCTTACCTGTTACGTTTCAATGGTGATTAGTTTTTTAGTGGTTTTTTTTTTTTTCTGGTGGAAATTCCTCTTCGTTACCTAGACTTTATAAATTTAAACGCAGTACTAGATTGGCGGGAAGGTCTCGGCATTTTACTATTGAAATGGTTAAATATAACCGTAAGTTTTGTGGTAACAATTTCTTCTATCGCAATTCTCGCTTGCAGATTATTGCTCTGCAGTTAAGTTTCATTTTCAAAGATTTAAATGCTACGTTAATCGTTATCTACAGTCTTCATGATAGCTGTTTTTTTAAATGTTCTCTATCGCTTTCTCCTATTCTCTCCCGCCTTGCGTCTTAGTGGCTTTATTGCCTTGCTTGGAGCGGAATGATTAAAAAGAATCGCATAGCAATTCGCAAATAATAAAGAAACGAAATCTCGAGAGAGCTATGATCATCTTTGTCCTGAATGCTATTTAAAGAAAACATGGTTACTTAGGTTCAGGTGAAAGTAAGTTATAAGGTATGTCCATTCCACAAGAGTTGCTGGTGAAATCAATTGACGTGATTCCTGGGCGGCTCAAGCAGCTGGTATCGAAATCTGTTGCCCATATCGAATTTTAAAACTAGAGCCGATTCATTATTTTTTTTTTCTTTAGAATTCTTCCCTATATCTCGGACAAGAAAGTGTAACCTACTTCAGTTCAGAAAAGCCTGAGATCAGGCAGATAATTTCAGTCAACGTAGAAAAGCATAACCTCATTAGAAATAAATGTTTAGAGACAGATCCTGGCCATGGGGACAATGCTATACAGGATGCTTCACAGTTTTGGAAACAAAATAATCGGGCAGAAATCAAGGACCACAAATTTATTGAAAGGTATTAGGATCTGCAACCATTCAGTCTCAAACATGATCCAAAAATCTGCAACACTTTAGTCTCTACATCAGCCAAAATATCAAGAGGAACCCTAGAGTGCATGCTCCAGATATCTGCAGTTCAATTGAAGGTACAGTTGAATGCGAAGTTGTCAATTAACGTGTGCACATTCTTCCTGGGTGATCGCTTGAATCTTTTTACTCATGGTTACCTTCAATGCAACAATGCTGAAAGGATTGTCCTGATAGATGTTATCCTTGAGAAACCTGGGGCGTCAGGTCAGGCAAGAGAGCTGCCAATTCAGTTGAAGGCACTGTTGAATACAAAGCTGCCAATTAACGTGTGCACATTCTTCCTGGGTGATCGCTTGAATTTTTTACTCATGGTTACCTTCGATGCAACAATGGTGAGAGGATTGTCCTGATAGATGTTATCCTTGAGAAATCTGGGGCGTCAGGTCAGGCGAGAGAGCTGCCCATTCAGTTGAAGGCACTGTTGAATTCAATGCTCTCAATTAACGTGTGGACATTCTTCCTGGGTGATCGCTTGAATTTTTTTACTCATGGTTACCTTCAATGCAACAATGGTGAGAGGATTGTCCTGATAGATGTTATCCTTGAGAAACCTGGGGCGAGATGTCCATTCTTCTTCAGCTTCAACTTTTCATGGAGACATGCCATGGTAAAATTAGCAGAGTGATTAGCAACACCATCCTGCTGGAAACATTGCTCCTCTTCATCATGATCCTTCAGCTCCTCCAACTCTGAGAGGGCGCTGCTTTATTTCAGCATTTGGAAAACACCCTTTATGACGAATTCATAATGATCTATACATAACCATGTCTGTGATGAACAAAAGAAAACTGATGAATGTCTACATAACCTCACAATTAAAAACAGTATATTGCTTGACTGTTTACAAAGGAAGGCGAGAAAACAGACGAGAAGAAAGAACTAGATATCAATTTTATACATAAGACATTTAATATAAATAAGTTTAATGATGAATAAAAGATCTGATCTTTACAGAAGTATTTACGTTTTACTTTCGTCTCTTCGTTGTCAATGCACACAATACAAGTTGCGACTTCATTAATTTCAAATATCGAACATTTCAGACCCAATATCAAATAATATCTGTATTGTAACAGACTAATTTATCGACCCATATATATATATATATATATATATATATATATATATATATATATATATATATATATATACGTGTGTGTGTGTGTCTGTATGCACGCGTGCATGGGTGTATGCAAAATACTGGTAATACTTAATGTACACTCACTTTTGCAACCGTTGCATAAATATATATTTGCCATCCATACACCTTTTCAGTTACACGTTTTTTTTATTAGTTTTTGTAAATTTTCCAACGAATCCGTCTGGAGAAGTGTTGGACGAAAAAGTTAAATCTAAAGAATATTTTTCGTCATTTTAAAAATAATATATATATATATGTGTGTGTGTGTGTGCGTGATGAAATATATAGGGTGATTGAAAAGTGACTGCCTATTTTATGTATGAGTGCCCAGCCAGAAGACCTGACTTAACAATAAGTGACTTTTCCTTTGAGGTTGATTAAAGGAGCAAGTCTACTATGACAAGCCTTGACTTTGGAAGAACTTGAAGGGCAAAGTTGTGTTGTCCATTCCGCAAGAGTTCCTGGTGAAATCAGTTGACACGATTCCTGGGCGTCTCAAGCAGCCGGTAGCGAAGTCTGATGCCCATATCGAATTTTAAATAAAACCTCATGTTAAATGCTTTCCTCTTATAACCAATTCTTTTAAAAATTATAAGTATTTTAAAATGTGGAGTTACTTTTCAATCACCTTGTAGTTTTGAGATATTAGGTTGGTGCAAAAATAATGACGTAATAATATCGTTTTTTGACGTTAAAAATTACGTCAAAAATCGACATTATTACGTCATTATTTCTGCACCAACCTAATATATATTTATGGGTAAAAGCGCTCAATATCAGGGATAGGATATGTGTAAATATAAGATTTGACGCTGTAGTTAACACTGAGTGAAAACAGTGTATTTCACACCTGAACGCAATACAAATAAGTGGCTTACAGTCTGCACCTAGAAATCATCTATTCAAAGATTCTTATCTAGGCAATAGAATAACTCAATGTCCCATAAATAACAATATACTGACTGCTTAGAATATTTTTTGCATTTCGAGAACTAGATATTGTGATGGTCATAGGTTATGTCTATGTATTTTTGATATATTGAGAAGTGTTTAATATTAGGTTGGTGCAAAAATAATGACGTAATAATGTCGTTTTTTGACGTAACGTCAAAAAACGACATTATTACGTCATTATTTTTGCACCAACCTAATGTTAAATATGAAAAATGAATAAACTAACTATACAGGGTGTTTCAAAAAGAATACGCCAAAATCATCACATGATGTGTCAAAAACGAAAAAAATTACAAACCTCTAGCATGAACACATGTGTTGCATATACATTCAAGTTTCATTTCATGTTTTATAAGTGCTCAATGTGGCCACCACCGGCAGCGCGGACAACATCAAGCCGATATGAGAATTCCTCCCAAACGCGTCTCAGCATGTCACGGTCCACCGTTTTGATTGCAGCTGTTATTCGATCTTTCAAGTCATCGATACTTGCTGAAAGTGCTGGAACATAAACTTGGTCTTTAACATACCCCCACAAGAAAAAGTCACACACAGTGAGGTGCGGGGATCTGGCAGGCCAAGCACAGAGAGCAAGGTCTTTAGCACCTCTCCTCTCAATCCATCGCTGAGGCAGGTTTTCATTCAGATGAGCTCTAACCCCGAGATGCCAATGGGGTGGTGCTCCATCTTGCTGAAAAATGAAGTCATTCGAATCTGCTTGCAGTAAAGTGAATAGCAAGTTTTGGAGCATTTCGAAATAGTTTTGTCCTGTAACGGTGTTTCCTTCAAAGAAAAAGGGACCATAGACCTTGTCTTAAGACATAGCACAGAAGACGTTCACTTTAGGGGAATCTCTTTCATGCTCAACAGTTTCATGTGGGTGCTCTGTTCCCTAAATGCGCACATTGTGACGATTGATTGTGCCTCTCAAATAGAAATTCGCTTCGTCACCAAAACCTAAACGTGAAAAGAGAGTTTCATCACCTTCCCCCATCTCTAGCATTGACTCACAGAATGTCCTCCGCATCACCTTGTCATCATTAGTAAGTGCTTGGACGAGGTTTAGTTTGTATGGTTTCATGTGTAATCGTCTCTTTAACACACGCCAAACAGTGGTATGAGGGATGGCAAGCTGAAGACTTGCTCGACATACGGACTTACGTGGGCTGCTCTAAAATGCATCATGACTCCTCTCCACTTGCTGCTCTGTAACAAATGGTCTTCCAGGACTCTTTCCTTTGCACAGGCACCCACTCTCTTTAAACTGTCTAACCCACCGTCGAATGCTCTCACGATGGGGTGGATCAATGCCGAATTCTGTTCTGAAAGCACGCTGCACCGAACTCAAGCAAGCAAAACGCCTTCTACTGAGGAGTCGCCATTTTGATTGATCTTCCCACAATTCAGCTGTACCGGAAGTTATACTAACTGACACCCAATCAAACTTTAATAACTACTCTATCAAATAACCACTGATTCAGTCCACTACAATGCTACAGACCTGAAAAAACAGCGTAATGATTTTGGCGTATTCTTTTTGAAACACTCTGTATTTATACTCATTTGAGATTTTCGTTCTTAAAGCAAGACCATGTAAAGATCACTTTTTTATAACGATTACAACCGCTTCTTCCAGGATAATTGCCAATAACGCAAATAAACAACAACAAAAAAAAATGGAGGTTCGTTGAATATCTGATTTTGTTTTCAGTACACAGTACACGAAACTAAATACAGTGTAACCCGGATATAAGGGAGTTGTCGGGACCGGAGAAGTATTTTATATCCGGGTTTCTCTTGTATCCGGGTTTGGTCAGTTTTGTTTAGGTAAGTATGGCTCTAATTTGGGACCAGAGAAAATCTCTCCTTTATCCGAGTTTCTCTTATATCCGGGTCTCTTAAATCCGGGTTACACTGTATATTTTTATTAGTTGAATTATATATATTTTTTTAAATATTTGAATAGATTTTGGGTGGAGTTTAGGCTACTTTCGACGAAGAGATTTTAGGGCTTCGCTCTTTTACCTTTAAGCGTTCTATGTACGTAAAAGTTATAAGAATTTAGAAATAATAAAATTATTTTATCTTTATTCGTCATCTTAATTAGGTTACGACCATAAACTACATCAACGTCCAGGGTAAGACGATAAACTACGTCCAACAGCAAGGCCTCTGATCAGGAGGCTTTGAGGAGCGTGGAACCACCTCTTAAATAATGATGTTCCCAGGACCACGCTGACCCAGGGTGGTAGAACATGTTAGGGTCCCGGCTATGGGCAAATAGTTGACCTCGAAACTGAGGTAAAAAGCATTATAAAAGTGTGAAAATAGATTTTAATACCAGAAATACTCTGTAAAAAATTATTGCCAGAAATAAATTTTTGAAGAAAAAAAATATTACCAGCAATACGTTTTAGAAAAAAAAATTATCAGCAATAAATTTTTTTAAATAATATTAACAGCTATACATTTTTGAGGAAAAAACATTACCAGAAATAGATTTTAGACAAAACAAAAATATTACTAGGAACAAAAGTTGTCGGCATTAAATGACCCATTGAGGTTGATATGTCGTAGGACAAAACAAACCAAATCAAACCAAACACCATAATTAGGCATAATCTTTCTTCACATATGCAACCGATATCCGTAGATTGTTTACATTTATTTTGCTCCCAGTTTTTATTTTCTTTTAAAATCCTCCCCACTTAAGTTTTAATTACGGTTTAGTTAGACCAAGGGTGTCAAATATACGACCCTCGGGCATAATCCGGCCCGCCAAGAGCTTTAATGTGGCCAAAAACCAGCACCAGCGATGATTTTCTCGTCTGTAGTAGCTGACATTTAAGAGATTAGCCCAGCAGTTTATTCGCATTGTCTAACGTGCCAGACAGGAAACATCTGGCAAATCGGAATCAAAGGTTTGTATTGCCCGAGCCGACAGTAGGCCACCCGTTAAAAACCTCAAATGCCTACGCATACATACATACACACACATATATATATATATATATATATATATATATATATATAATAACGAGGAGATTGTGTTTAATATTATATTTAACATATTACCTGTGTCAAGTATATTGTGGCATTGCTTTTAAAATTCGGTTAGATTTTCACCATGTCGTTGTCAAAAAATCTAAAAGTTGATACAGAATGCAGAGTATTCCAAGAGAAGTGGACAGATTCATATTTTTTCACATCTGTAAATGGAAAATCTGTGGGTTTATTATGCATGCAGCAAATTTTTGTTATGAAGGAATATAACATACCCCGGCACTATGGCAGTCACCATCGTGATTAATTCAGAAATTTGCGATGGAAATCAAGGACGAACGAAGTAAAGGGATTATTGTCTGGTTTAAAGAAACAGCAGTCTATTTTCAGTCAATTATGGGTATTAGTGATGCGACTGTAAAAGCCAGCTACCTCATTGATAGAGAAATTGTTGTAGCATCCAATTCTGTGATGGTAAAATCTGTGAAGAATTGTTTGCTGAAAGCTACCGAAATTGTGTGTCCCGAAAAACGCCAGTCTTTTGCTAATCGAAGCTTGACAAGGAACACTATTTCTGGTCATATTTCAGACATTGCAAATGATACAGATGGCCAACTCAAAGAAAATGTGGCATCTTTTGTGGCCTTTTCAGTTGCTATTGATAAGAGTACTGACATTACAGACATTGCTCAGCTTGCAATTTTCGTCCGTGGAGTTGATGACAGTTTAACAGTTACTGAAAAGTTGGTTCATTTAGTACCAATGACAGTAATGACAAAAGCTGAAGACATCTTCAGTTCACTTGTTGATGCATTGGATAATGTCGGAGTAGACTGCTCTCATGCTGTCAGTGTTAATACAGATAGTGCATCTTCAATGACTGGAAGGAAAGCTGGTGTTGTAGTGAAACTGAAGGGGAAAGTGCATACTGCAAACGGAGGGATAAGCTCCTGGAATTTTCATTATATTATTCACGAAGAGGCAGTATGCTGGAAGTCACTGAAAATGGACGATGTGATGGAAGTTATTAAACTGTTAACTTTATACGGGCCAGAGACCTCAACCATCGTCAATTTGATACCCTTCTTAATGATAATGATGTTGTCCATGGTTTGCCATAACATATTGAATTAAGATGGCTAAGTTGGTGTATAGTACTGAAGAGTATTTTTAACTACGAGGGAAAATTGGACGATTAATGGAAATGAAAGGGAAGCCTGTGGTACAATTACAGTCACCGGAATGGGTACAGGATTTTGCATTTATAGTAGGTATGGATGACTATTTGAATAACCTGGTTTGTTTGTTTGTTTGGGTTTTATAGCATATCAACCACTGTGGGTTATTTAATGCCAAATCCAGTTTATATGAATTTTAAATGCCTATTTTGTATAGAATAAAAAACGTATACCTGGCAACATTGTTTAAAAAAAAACGTATAGCTGGCAACATTATTGTTTCAAAAACGTACAGCTGGCAACATTATTTTTTACAAAAAACGTATAGCTGGCAACATTATGGTTTCAAAAACGTACAGCTAAAATGTTTTTTTTCCAAAAAACGTATAGCTGGCAACATTGTTTCAAAAACGCATATCTGGCAACATTATTTTTAACAAAAAACGTATAGCTGACATTTTTTTTACAAAAAAACGTATAGCTGGCAACATTATTGTTTCAAAAAAAGTATATGGCAACATTGTTTCAAAAACATAGCTGGCATCATTATTTTTCTGAAAACATTATCTGAGGCCTTGCTGTTGGATGTAATTTATCGCCATACCCGGGACGCGGATGTAGTTTATCGTCATACCAAGGACATTTGAATAACCTGAATAGAATATTGCAATTTCTTAAGTGGTCACACATTACTATGTCAACATACGAGCCTTCAAGTCTAAAATTATCTTGTGGGAGATGCAGTTGTCAAACAGCAATCCTAATCATTTTCCATGTCTAAATAATCTTTGCAATGCTGGAAGTGCTGAGAACTTGGGCCAGTACAAAGATCTTTGCAATGCAAGACGTGCCGAGAACTTGGGCTTGTGCAAAGATATATGCAATGCTGGAAATGCTGAAGACTTGAGCCAGTACAAAGACCATGGCAATGCTGGAGGTGCTGAGGACTTGAGCCAGTACAAAGACCTTTGCAATCCCGGAAGTGCTGAGGACTTGGGCTAGTACAAAGATCTTTGCAATGCTGGACGTGCTGAGGACTTGGGCCAGTACAAAGATCTTTACAATGATGGACGTGTTGAGGACTTGGGCCAGTACAAAGATATATGCAACGCTGGAAGAGCTATGGACTTAGGGCAGTACAAAGATATTTGCAATGTTGTAAGTGCTGAGGACTTGGGCCAGTACAAAGATCTTTGCAATGCTGAACCTGCTGAGGACTTGGGCCAGTATAAAGATCTTTACAATGATGGACGTGCTGAGGACTTGTGCCAGTACAAAAAATCTTTGCAATCCTGGAAGTGCTAAGAACTTGGGCCAGTACAAAGATCTTTGCAATGCTACGAGTGCTGAGGACTTGGGCCAGTACGAAGATCTTTGAAATGCTGGAAGTGCTGAGGACGTGAGCCAATAGAAAACTCTTTGCAAAGCTGGAAGTGGTAAGGACTTGGGCCAGTACAAAGATCTTTGCCATGCTGGAAGTGCTGAAGACTTGGCCAGTACAAAGATCTTTGCAGAGCTGGAAGTACTGAGGACTTCGGCCAGTGCAAAGATATATGCAATCCTGGAAGTGCTATGGACTTGGGCCAGTACAAAATCTTTGCAATGCTGGAAGTGCTAAGGAATCGGACTAGTACAAAGATCCTTGCAATGTTGGAAGTGCTGAGCACTTGGGTCCGTACAAAGATCTTTGCAGTGCTGGAAGTGCTGTGGACTTGGGTCAGTCAAAGAGAATAGTTCTAGTTTGCTTAAACAATTCGAGTTGCCATTTGAACTATTTGATGGGCTGAAGACAGAATTCAAAATCTTTTGTAGTCCATTCTCTGTGACACATTGTGATGTGCCAACTGATATACAACACAACATAATTGATTTGCAGTGTGACTTAAACTTGAAAGAAATGTTTGCTTCTGTTGGACTCGAAATATACAAGGATCTTTTTCCTAACTATCTCAAACTGAGAGATCGACCTGCCAAAATTCTGTGCATATTCGGAACTCCTTACCTATGTGAGCAAGTTTTCTCAGCAATGAGTATCAACAAAAACAAGCCCTTGCAAGGTTAAAAAATTAAATGACATCCTGAAAATAGTTGCTTCACAGGAAATCTCCCCTAATATTGATGCACTTGTCAAGGCTCAAAGGTGTCAAGTGTCAGGATCAAACTAAGTTTACTAAATGGCTAATATTGTAAGAAAATTGAAATTAAAGCTTATCTTAGTCATAGCTTTCTGAATGTTAGAGTGTTTTGTAAAAACTTCAGTGTAAGCTAATTTGGTTCATTTCAAAGTATTGTATTGCATTATAATATGTAACAAGTTTTATTGAATAAAAAAATACAATTTTCCTCATCTTGGTATTTTCTATACATCTGCCCACTTGAGGTACAATTGAGCTCATGTGGCCCCTGAATCGTAATGAGTTTGACGCCCCTGTATTAGACGATATAAATTGCAGTTGCGAAGGTAAACGACATTAGAGTTACACCTTTCACTCTGATATTTCAAATAACATTAAATGAGTTATTTCTTTAATGTTTAATCGCGTGTAACTACAGTGTTTACTTACTACCTGTTACTCCAGGTTGTTTATGATTCGCCGAGATCGAAAAACGGACGGAAGGACGGACACATGTACACTGCGCTTTATATATATAAATACTACCTGGATCCCCCACCCAAAAAAAAATACATATTATACTTTTTTTATGTTTTTCCATATTTTCTTACCTATCATCCTCCAAAAAATATTAATTTGCTCTAAATGAGGTCTTTTTATACTCATTTCAAGATTTATTATGCTAAAGGAAGTGCTAGAAAAACATGGAGAGAATCGATAGATGCATTGATACAGGCTGTCCCTCGCTTCGCCCGCAATCTGAAATCATTTTAGATGTGGATATCTGATGAACCATATGTCTCAGGCAAATAAAATTAAATAGGTTTAAAAAAAAAAAGATTTATTTATCAAAATTCGAACAAAGGCGTGTAGATTTTATAGCCGATTTCACAATGCTTCACAAATGTTCTAAATGTACACGACCTGAGACACGACACACGTCAATTCGTTTGTCCTACTCCTACCAAACACACTGTAACATGTTTTGCGTAACATGCTCCAATGCCTCAGTTATATTCTACATAAGTTCCTTCAGGCTTGTAGAAAGAAGAGGATACACACTTGACATTTCGTAGAACCCCATGGTAAAAAAAATATATAAAGTGTCTAGTCAGGTCAACGTTGTGGACATTTCAATAGCACATTGTTATTATCACTGGTAAGGCCGATCCATCTTCCTGGCAGATTCTCACTGTGATAAGTATGCACGGTTAGCTTAGTTATACACCTTTTTTTTTTAATTTGAGATGGTTTGAACGTGTATTGTCTATGTTATTAAACTATAAAATGATGCCATTTTTTTTTGTCGGCGGTGAGTGGTGGTTAACAATATATCAATTTCGTATGGGTCATCTTTTCCTAGGATATTTTAAAATTTTTATGTTTTTTACTCAAGCTTGGATGTTCACTATTTGCCCAGAGTTGGGACCCTAACAGTTGTTGCCACACTGGGTTAGGGTGAACTTGAGTAAAACTAACATGTGGTCCGACGTTTCTCAAAACCTCCCGATCAGGGACGAAACTTTTTGGTGACAGTCTGTACTGTATAGTCGATGGCGGTCACATAATTATTGAATTATTTTTTTTTTGAACTTCCATAGAAAAAATAATCAAACAGTTGCCAAAATTTAAGATTAAATAAAAGTCGTTTATATCCATGATATGTCATTAAACTTCATATTTTTCAATTCTTCAAAAATGTTTTTATTTAATGAAACATCAGCAAACTGCTGGGAATAGCAACACGATGAATTGCACTGAAAAATTATTGTTGATTTTGTTTTTTAAATAAATATTCAGTGCAGTTTTCTTTTTTATCAGATGATTATTTTATTTTTTATTTGATCTGTTTTTAGGTCAGACTATACTTACTATGTTTTCTTTTGCCCCAAAAGAACGCAGATGTCTGGTGAACTGTGAGATATCTTCAACATATAAGCTTGTTTTTATTTCTCCTTCGAAAAAAAAAAGAAGAAAAAAAAAAAAAAGAAAATCAACACGATCAGATCATTGCCAGATCATCGTAAGACAGTAGTTAGTCCAGTGTTTAAACAATGCGCCGCTATTCCGATAGCTAGCAACCCTTCTTGACTAATATCTTTATTTATAATCATACGAATGTAATTACTTCACTATTTTGATGAAATCAGATGAAACAAAAATCAGATGATGTAGGATTGCAATACATTTCTTTGATGAAGAATGTAACCTAAATGATGGAAGGGAATTCTATGGAACATTTGAGGACATCTACACACCAGAACTGCAATCTGACTTCCAAGATTCCCATCCGGTAATCTCCAGTATCCCAGATGACGTGGCTATTTTATTAATCAGTGCATCGATATTCAGATGTCTAAACTTTGCAACATTTTCGGCTAATTTTCATCTGTAATCATACGAATATAATCATATATTTTTCTATCTGCGGTGTGCCTTTTGGACGTTTTTCGTTACGAGGGGTTGTAAGGCGATGTTTAATTAGTTTCGAAAAATAGTCCTCTGTACGGGAAATCATTATTTGATTGTTTGTAGATTGTAAATCCAGGACAAAGCCTTCGTTAACAAATATTTATTCCATTATATTTGCCGACTTTGATAAAATTCCACTTGAAATTGTTTGTTTTATTTGTTTAACGGCATATCAACGCCGTATGTGTCATTTAATGACGAAATTTAATTTTCTTGGAAACTTAGAAGTAATAAAAATAATATATGTCATTCTGTTTTCACAATTGAATACATGGTAAATGATACGCAACTTTTGTGCATATATTTGTTTTTGTGGAAAAGAGTGTGTGTGCGTGCGCCCGCGCGTTTCTTATTTAAAATAATTAATGTAGGCACACAAAGGGACATAGACACAATCACATGTGTCGTCACACATTAAGAAATGTACAAAGTCCGACAATTATTTTAAAACATTTTTTTTATGTTTATACGTTCTTTTTATAGATATAAATATTTAAGTAAATGCTCTGTTTATAATAAACAGTATTAACAACATTTACTGACCTGAATGTCCGAGAAATTTGGATACGCATCGAGCAGATATGAATGTATGGGAGAAAATTATGGAGAATCGTGGTTTAAAAACAGAAAAAAAAAATCGACATTGGTAACCGAAACGCTCCACTGTGGCTCAATCGGTAAAAGCACGTCAGGCTATATGACGGTTCCGTATAGGATAGAGGTTCGATTCCTGTCGGAGGAAGCATATTCTCTATGGAAATTTCTCGAACATTCAAGCCGGTAAATGTCGTTTATTACAAACAGGTTTTACTTAAATATTTGTATTTATAAAAAGAACGTAGAAACATAAAAATATATCTTAAAACACATATGTGTATATATATATATGCGTGTATATATATGTGTGTTAATTATTTTCAGATAGTGTGTATCTGTAATGGAACAAATTGAATAAAAAGAAACAAGAGCAAAAAACTATTCTTACCCGACGTAAGGACGCATCGGCTAAGAATAGTTTTGCCTCTTGTCTCTTTTTATTCATATATATATATATATATATATATATATATATATATATATATATATGGGGGGGGCAGTATCAATCCGTCTGCTCCTTTCAGCTATGGGTTAAGTAGTGTTGCAGACGGGATCTAGCCGTTGTTGTCAACCAGTCTAGGTGAAGGATAACTCTCTATTCAAATGGTAGCAGTTGCAAATAATACATTCTCAGAAAAAAAGATGAAACGGATGAATTGTCGAAAAAAATAATAGTCATTTGATTTGAATAGATATATTTACGAAAATTCCACAAAAATATATTAATATACGAAAGAGTAAATTTATTCAATAAAAACGCCATTGGATTCAATCACTGCTTCCAGAAGACTCGGAATATCCTGCAACTCGTCTGGACGGTTTCCTTGGTGAATGTTGCCATAATCCTTGCCTTCCGCTCATCTTTGGTGTTACAAGGAGTTTTGTTGCTCTCTCGCTCAACTGCTCCCCACGCGTAATACTCAGGGAGGTTGCAGTCTGTTGAGTTAGGTAGCCAGGTGTAACGGGTGATGTTGGCGCAGAAATTGTCTGGCAGCCATGACTGGTTTCTTCTGCTTGTCTGGCATGGTGCCGAGTCCTCTTGCCAGATATACGTTCTTCCAGCAGCCACCCTCTTGACCCAGAGAAACACTACCTACTCAATGAAAGACAACGTGCATGCGCAAAATTAAAAGTATAAAATGACGACAATTTACCCATCGTATCCCCTCTCTTTCTTTTATATATATATATATATATATATATATATATATATATATATATATATATATATATAAATATATTTAAACATATGATTCCAACACGCTACATAAGAGGTCTCATGTTTAAAAAACAAGAGCCGAAAACTTCAATATAATTATTTGAATTAAAGTAAGCTCTGTTCCATGTTCAAGCGAAATTTTTTTTGAAATAACTTATTTCTGAAATTTACGTGTTTTAATAGTATATTCATAATTGAAATCAAAATTTCCATGGTAACAGCCAGGGCGAATTGTTTAAAATAGGTAGGGGTTTTGGGTGTTAATAATTTGTATCAGTATAGAGTTACTTTCATGGATGTCAAGTCATGGTAGGGTGGGGGTGTCTAAAATTTAAAACGGAAGATGTTTTCGCCTAGTCTGGTTTACGTGTCTATGGAGATATTTTTTATTTTATTTTATTTTTTTATGAAAGGTATTTGTGTATATAAAAACTGCCGTAACATTTGTTTTTTGACGACTTCATAAAGGGTTACCTTTTTTTGTAGGGTATTTAAACTATTTATTTGGGATATGGATTATGAAAGTTATTTTATTGTATGCTTGTTTTTAGCTAATTATTCAATTCATAAATTTGATGATGTCGGGAAACCGTTTACTGATGTCTATTGTTTAATAGATTTTTATTATTTAGAAACTTAATAATGTGCAGTTTCTCATGGAGGCACAAAAGACATGGGTCATCCGAAGTTTTACAAGTTCTAGTCCTGTTTATAATTTTCCATTTTACTTTAGGTGTCCTATGTATTTCCTTCAGATGCTAAAATATTTAGATAGAGAAGTCTGATTTCTTTTATTTATATTGTTGAAAGAGCACTTATGCTGCCTCCATCTGGCTTTAAATTCATTCTTCGTGGACCCAATGTATATCATATTAGTAATAGGACCCTCAGTGGATGAGATAGTACATTGGTATACCACAGATTTGATGCAGCATTTATTTTCTAATGGTCAGTCTTCTGGGTTTCTACAATCACACAATTTTTCACTGTTATTGTCTGATTTAAGTGTAGGGTTTTTTATTAATACTATTCAGACATGGGGGTTTGTTCAGGGTTTTATTATTGTGTT
Source organism: Acanthosepion lycidas (assembly GCA_963932145.1). Taxonomy (NCBI): domain Eukaryota; kingdom Metazoa; phylum Mollusca; class Cephalopoda; order Sepiida; family Sepiidae; genus Acanthosepion; species Acanthosepion lycidas. The sequence goes on along the minus strand of OZ010607.1, from coordinate 37,055,350 downwards.
TTTTTATTATACATTCTAGATTTTCAGTGCAGCTGTAACTCAATTTTAGGGTGTTCTTATTAAATATATTACTAAGCCTACTATTGGTGGGGAAGTGTTTATCAATTAAAGCTAAGAATTTCTGTCCTAGTTTAATACTAACCATTTGGTTGAACGGAGGGGTATACCAAATGATTTTTTTTTCCTGTTTTTTTTTTCTTCTGGCCAGTGCAATTGTCTCTATAGTTAATGTTTGCATTTTTGTAACCACTATTTTTTAGGGCAGCGTTATAGAAGCCATTGTGTTGTTGGAATATTTCTTTGTTAGCGGAGTTAATGCTAATTCTATTTTCTATAGCATAATGAGAAGCCACGTATACTTTCTTAATATGTATATATAGAAAAAAACAACTAAAAAGTTGCAAATTAATAATGTTTTTTATGAAAATATTTATTTATATTTATATATATATTTTATATATATATATATATATATATATATATATATATTTATTTATTTATATATATATGTCGTTTTGATATTTCAGATCGACCTCGATCTTTCTTCAGAAATAACTGTTTTTAGACTTGTAAACAAACCTCTAAAAACAGTTACTTTTTAGTTATATATATATATATATATGTGTGTGTGTGTGTGCGCGCGTTTGTGTGTGTGTATATGTGTGTGTGTGTATGAGAAATTCTTCATTGTTCTCCTATATATCATATAGATATATAATATATAATAAACAATACGAAATACAAAAGGTCTTAATCGGTTTTAATATCAATCAGGGTCAGTTGATCTAAGAAGAGTTACTCTGTTTTTAGTGATCCTAGTAAGTCATGGGATCACCCTAAGCCATAACAGAGTAAGCTTTGTACTCGGTGTCATCACTGAAGTTCACAAGATTTAGGTTCCTTTGTAAATTGGCATATGGTTGACCCTTATAGGTAACAAGCCCAGAATCGACCCTCAAAGGATTCCGGTCTCTGAACTTAGAATATTCACATATAAGGTTTACTGTAAGATGTACCAAGCGGACAAGCCTCAAGGGGCAAAGCGAGAATTATTTTTTTCAAATCCTCGCTAGAATAATTAACGTTTGAAGAACATTTCCGAAATATTCATGGCAGGTATACGCAGGTGGGCTAATGGGGTAAAAAATCGGAGATCGGATTTCGAATTCCTGTGTGATTCGTTACAGTCACGTGCAGATATCCTTCGAGAGGCACGGTAGAGTAATGGATATTGGCTCGGATTGAGGAATCGGAGAGTCGAGTTCGAATTCCATTCGAATCGATTACATTCACTTACGTGGTAAATGTATGAATCCTCTTCTTCTCCCCTCTCTAGCTATGGGTAAATAGCTGAACAGACCGTATATTGTGCTTTCTATGCAGAAATAAATGCAATCTATTATGAGCACCTAAGTGTGTATCACCCATGGCACATAACCGACCCTTTGGAAAGATATAAATCCATTCTTCTCATGTGTGTGTTAAGTATGTAAATATGTGTTAATCTGGAAAACGATATTGTTATTCTAAAATAAATTGTTATTGCAATATTAGCTAGAACAAAATGAATTATACTCACTATTCACAATAGATTTCGGTTTTAAATAATCTACAAAAGGTGGATCAGCCGTTAAAAAAAACGAAACAAATCGATCATACCTTCACGACTGTGATTAAATTGACAGCATTTAGTAGTCAATCAAATGTTATTGTTTATTTATTTTTAAGCAATTCACCTCAAACAAGGGGATAATGCCGCTAAGACACAAGGGGCTACTGGGAGTGAAAGAAATGACAAGCTTTTGAAAGAAACATGAAACCCAACATCTAACCAGAAAACAATAGGTAAACCTCTACTTCTGTTCAAAAGGCCGGAGTGGTGTGTGAACCGGGCGATATTACGTCTGAAAAACATTTCATGTATAAAGAAGTACTTAGAAAACGCTATTGTATTCATATTGTCAACGGAATTCCTAGTTGCTAAGGACATTTTTTGTTGTTAATAGTGACTTTGTTTTTGATATTAGGTTGGTGCAAAAATAATGTCGTAATAATGTCGTTTTTTGACCTATTTTTAACGTCAAAAAACGACAATATTACGTCATTATTTTTGCACCAACCTAATAAATTACTTTCGTTTTTGCCTCGAAGAAGTCCATACTGGACGAAACGCTTCGGCTCATAATAGTTTTCCTATTGTCTTTTACCTTTATACATATTGTCTTTTTCTACAGGTTCTGAGAAAATTTTTAATATTATTACATATATATGAGAAACGTTGATATCAATATATGTTGACTTGATTGTATGCCTCTCATGCCAAATATATTTTAACCTTGATTTTATAATTATTAACGTATATCTTAACGCCATTTTATTTTCAAATGAATTTTTCTTGTGTCCTAATTAAATAGAATTTAGTCAATGATGTACCCCAGTGAACTAAGAACGAACTTGAATTCTTCTTTGCAGTTAAATAACCAAAACATATTATATTCATATGATGCATGAGAAAGAAGAGTTGCTTCATCCTCTGGAGACATGATCAATATGAAGAACATTTAAGATATGTAAGCAAAAGAAGACGAGGTAGCACCTCGCTGGCAATGACACAGTCGTTTTTAGCGTTAAAAAAGAAACAAACTTGTGCTTATTGAGCTTTTCATCGACTGATCGTAGAGGAGTCTTCAATTCACGCGGCACGATCAACCGTATCTTAGAAAATTCGAGACAGGCTGGAAAATGTGTCAATTGCGTAGTGAAAACACTTTAATAAAAAAAATCGAAAAGAAATCGTAGCATTATATATATATATATATATATATATATATATATATATATATATATATGTTAGGACCCACACAGCAATGACTATCGATTTTACGTTTTCAAACAAATTCTTACTTGCTGTAAATTCGTGATGGCTGCGACTCAGTTTCGTTTACTTTATCTACAAATACCGACAGCGAGGGGTTGGCTTTTAATCGGGCTAGAGCATTATATTACCTTGTGCAAATGTAGTGAATCTTTTGCAGTTGTCCTTCCCTAAATATATTGTTGAATTTAATACGACGTTTTTAATCCACCGAGGGCATATTATTTTTATATATTGCGCTCTCTGTAAGTAAAAATACCACTTAAAATGTTTAGTCATTTACTTCACCCTCTGTATCCTGTCTTGCATGATATTTGGAGCCTGTCTTAGACATCATTAACTTCATTAGGCGTTAGGTCGAATTCTGTGCCAACTTTCTCAGGGAAATTAGGGTCAAGACACTCAAGAACATTTCTTTTGAGTTTGTAAGTCTATTTGTGTTCTCTTTTATTATTCTGTAAGGTTTTCGTCCATGTTGAAAAAACTAGAGCAAAGCATTTCCCTGATATTTTCTATGAAGTTTGACCGCTGCAATGTGGTCTTCATGACATAATTATTTCTCAATTTCTGTTTGTGTGCTGGTCTGTATTCTTCGATAAACTAACCACAGATGAATTACTTAGAGATAAGATCGCCCTTTATCCTGACCATATAACCACTTCACCGTAACATCTAGATATATGCATATATACACATGGCACAAAATAGATAAAAATAAAAGAAAAACGCTTCGCACAAAAGCAACCTTTAGACTGGCGAGACTTTAGTCCTATAACCCAGAGAAAAAGTCCCCAGGACTTACATAATTTTACCTGCCATTTGATTTCAAGTAATACCATTATTGATTTATCAAATATGGGCAACATGAATGAGACTATTAATTCCTGCCACGGACTTACACTCCCTGTTGCAGATGCGGCAATGTTGGGTGCCTATTGCACTAATATTCTTAAGAACATTCATAGGAAGTTTTACTCTACACATTCTTTTTCTCAATCGCTAAAAGTAGAACTTCTACATAATGTTTATGTATATATATATATATATATATATATATATATATATATATATATATATATATATATATATATAACGTAACGTCTGTTTGTGTTTTCTTTGGTAGTTTCCCAATCGCTAAAAGTAGAATATATATATATATATATATATATATATATATATATATATATATATATATATATATATATATATATATATATATATATATATATATATATATATATATATGATCGAAATAAAAGTATAAAACTCAATATTACGAGACATATTAAAAACGGGCGAAGCAACCGGTTTCGCTCCCGCTTTACTTTTTTTTTTCCTCTCGCAACTTCATTTTATTGTACATTTTCTGTGTTAATTTTAAATAAAATCTCCCGTTGTAGCCTGAAGTGCGGGAGCGAAACCGGCTGCTTCGCCCGTTTTTAATATGTCTCGTAATATTAAGTTTTATACTTTTATTTCGATCATTAAATTTTGTAGCTACAAAAATATCTATATATATATATATATATATATATATATATATATATATATATATATATATATATATATATATATATATATATAACGTTTCTTTGAGTGTTTACTTTGTTAGTTTTGGCATGCCTTATTTAGACAGACGCAACCACATTTATTACACCTCTTCTCCTTCCAGCTATGGTTTAATTAGTAAGACTTGTATCACTGAAACATTATTATTCACTCGCAACAGAGAATACAATCTTACAATCCTAAACAGTTTTCGATGACCTGCCTACTACAGGTTGATAGACCATAAAAATAAATCATTCCATCATATCCTCCTAGCGAGGTTAGATGTCCGGACTTTAAATGTAAATAAGCAATTATTTTAGTTATAAAATACAAAACAATCAATGATCAAAGAGTGACTGCCAGTCAAGTCTTGAGGTCCCATTCTACCTTACTATTTAACCCATAGCACGTAGGAATTATATAGGAATAAAGTGTCGCTTCCGACACTTGAGTTTGAACATAGATCGCTAGTAAGCAAACAGAGTCGATCCCATTATGAATTAAGTAGAGCACATGACCATAGAGGAAACGCATAGGTAAGAAGTAGCGAGTGTCTAATGGATCTCTAATTCTAGTCTATTACTATAGGGTCTTCTATTCTCTACTCTATTCACAATACTATTTCTCTATTTCGATTACTATACGGATTACTATTCGAACGGGTAACGGATAGCGTGACGGATTGACGAATCGGAGAGCCGAGTTCGAATTCCAGTCGAATCCATTACATTCACTTACGTGCAAATACCCGTAGGAAAGTTATAAATCCTCTTCTTCTCCACCCATCTATGGGTAAATAGCTGGACAGACAGGGTTATATAGCCTTGGATGGCAACTGGACTACCGCAAAAATAAATAGGAAACTACTGCTGAAAAAATCTGCCTCGTTAGTTATATATCAAAAGATACATGATCGTCTAAGCGTGTATCACGCATGGCACATAACTGACTGACTGTTAGTGCGAGTGTTATTCGAAGGCGTCTGACACCAGCATTGTTCAACGGCGTTACCATAGTTGTACCTGCAATTGCAAAGTCTCTACTACAACGGGCATTACAAAAGTTATAACGAGTATTCGTTGACATTACAAAAGTGGCAACGAGTCTTTCGTTGATATCACAAAACTTTTCCGATAATAGTGCAAAGGTTGAATTTGAACGCGGCTTCCCGAATTCACATTCGGCTTCGTTATCTATGCTATGTGTTACATTAAGCGTACTCCTTGATTGGCAATTAGGTCTCATCTTTTTACTGTTGAACTATCTAGATGCAACCGCCACTTCTAATCTTTTCTTTTCTCGCACCTTCCACCTGTGTAACTCCGTTCCGTTTTATTGTTTCTCTGATAACTACAATTTTCAAAAATCTAAGTGCAACTTCAGTTTGGTTTTGGTTTGGTTTGGTTTTACGGCATATTTCTATTGCTGGTAATATATTTTTTTTCCCAAAAATGTATTGCTGGCAATATTCTTTTCCTTCAAAAATCTATTTCTGGTAATATTTTTTTTTTCAAAAAACAGTATAGCTGGTATTATTTTTAACTTTTTTTGCAAAAATGTATCCTTGGTAATTTTTTTTTAAATATTCCAGGTAGTATTTTTTTTCTTTAAAAAAAAATTATTGCTGGTAATATTTTTTTACAAAGTATTTCTGGTATTATAACCTATTTTTACACTTTCATAGAATTTTGACCCAAGTTTAGAGGTTAACTATTTGCCCTTACCTGGGACCCTAACAGGTGCTACCACCCCGGGTAAGAGTAGACCTGGGAACACCAGAAATTAAGAGATGGTTCCACGCTCATCAAAACCGCCTGACAAGATGTCTTCCAGTTGGACGTAGCTTATCGTCTTACGAGATGTGGATGTAGTTTATTGTCATACCCAGTACAGTGTAATGTCAATCGCCATATTTCGTTTTCTTAAATATTGTTTCTTTTCCCCCAATCCTCTCTATGATCAGTTTTCTCATTGTCTTTCACTTTCACTCGTTGTACCCACACCCCTGCGTCTTAGTGGCATTATCGCCTCCCTTTGGGGAAAACAATTAACAAGTAATTAAAAAGAAACACCATGACATATTACTTTTATACTCTTTCTGCAGAGTCATGTTTCCTTGCAGCGTTTAAATTTTCAAAAATGTTTTCTCCGAATTCTGTGTTTACATATATCAACATGGCTCTTGAATCTTTTTGAAAGTTTGCATAAATTCATCAAAAGTTTTCCATTGATAAATATTACATAATTATTTTCCGATGCCCTCGTCTTGAGACACTTTTTGTGGTTCATCTTGGTATTGAAATGTAATCTAAATTCACCGACGTACGTTGAAACCTTCAGTGATTTCTTCTTTGGCAGCACCCTTTCCAACCTAAGGTTAGTTTTGTCTCTTAGCAGATTTATTCTTAGTAAAAACCGTCAGGGGTTTATGACGGCGTTTTAAAAGCACTAACTCAGAACTATCGTTAAAACTAGCTTCGAGCGAATGAAACCTGTAGCTTTTAGGAAGAACCATCCTTCTTCGGCGCTTACGTCATGAGCATGACGCTAAGCTACATCAAGTCGCAAGGCCTCTGATCAGAAGGTTTTGAGGAATATGGAACTACCTCTTAATTGTTGTCAACTTTAACGCGGGGTTGTAGTCTCTGTTGGAGCCCCAGCTTTGGCCAAATAATATCCGATCTAGGGTCAAAACACTATGAAAGAGTAAATATACCAGAAATAGATTTTCGTATAAGAAATTATTACCAGCAATACATTTTTGAAAAAAAATATTACGAGCAATACAACTTGCTCTCAACAAAAATCCTCTTTAATTTTTTTTTTTTTTAACATACAACGTGTGTTAGCACGTGCGATACCCTGTCTTCATCAGCCGCCGACCAGGGGTGATCTCACGGTTTCGGTGGCTATGGCGGGACCGCTACCCCTGGCGCCACCAGCAGCGTTTGCCACCAGGCAGGGTATGAAAATAAGCTAATTGATCGTTCCTTTTTGTAAATTCTATCCGTAATGAAAGATTCCTGAACGCGTTTGCCGTTATGGACGCGCTCGTTAAAATCATAATAGACGACCTCACAAATATTTCATTTGCGCATGTTAGGTCTTGATGTTGCGCGCATTTTATTTGCTTGTTGTTTTGATCTGGACCAAATCCAACTTGACGCGTGTTGAACAGTTTTCTTGAATACGATGCGAAACGCATTTCAACCAACGGCCAGTGATGCCTATTTTGGAAAGGAAGGAAATGACCGAATGGCCCAGAAACCAAAAAAATACATCTATGAAACCTGATCTACAAATGATTTCTTACAAAGAATTCATACTCGATTCATACGGGGACTGTCCTAAAAACCTTGCCGGCATTAATAATTCATTGTGGTTGATATGTCTTAAAAGAAAATAAACTACAACTGCGACAGCTTCGATGCTTGTGGACTGGCGCTCTATATTCACGAAAAAAACAAACAAACTGTAAGCCGAAACCACTCAAGAGATTTCAACAGAACCAACAATCAAATCGATATCTCATGTACTTTTCTCTTAAAGTTATGTTATGAGGAATGTTGGGATAACTTTTGACTTACCCTCGTAACTGAGAGAATAATAACAAACAAGTTGATGAAATTCCGCACGACATTAGACAAAATATTAGTAAAGAAACACCCCATCAATAATGGTTAAGAACTATAACAGTTAGTGGGCATGAGAAACCGTTTTCCCTAAAAATTTGTTTTCATAGTAAGATTTTATTAGGTTGGCGCAAAAATAATGACGTTTTTTGACGTATTTTTTAACGTCAAAAACGTCATTATTTTTTCACCAACCTAATATATACAGGGTGTCTATAAAGTCTCTGTCAAATTTAAAAGAATTTATGACAAAGACAATTGATAAGATATCTTAATCAGATTTTTCTATGTACGATAGGGTAATATACAGGGTGTCATTAAAGTCTTTGTCAAATTTAAAAGAGTATATGACAAAGTCAATTGAGGAGATATCTTAAATAGATTTGTTCTATGTACGGTGGAGTAATGGACAGCGGTTCGAATTGAAGAATCGGAGAGGCGAGTTCGAATTCCAGTCGAATCCATTACATTCACTTACGTGATAATACCTTTGAGAAAGGTATGAATCCTCTTCTTCTTCCCCCCACCTATGGGTAAATAGCAGAACAGACCGGGTTTTATAGTCTTGGGTGGCAATTTGTCTACTGCAAAAGGATATGGCAACCTACTGCGGGAAAAATCTGCCGCGTTTATCACTAGTTATCAAAGTTTTTAATCACATTGCATTTGTGTATTTCAGGTATCTATTTCCTGAAAGACTTACTGTTAAATGAACCCCTAAAAATGGCTATTCATCAAGGAAAGGCACAATATGTGTAATGGTTTATTGAAACAAAATCCGATCCACAGGCTCGGCGAAACCAAAGAACTTTTTATGTGTTTATTTTCAAGATATCGGGTAACAAACAAAGATACGTGGCGTCACTAATTCAAAGCAAACGATCACTGATGCCATTTCTACCATTCATGAGACTATGCTACAGCGAACATGGCAAGAAATCGAGTACCGTCTGGATATGCTTCGAACAACTAATGGCGCCCATGTAGAATGTCTAAAATTATTTTTAAAAAAAGACAAAAACTTCAAGAACTATTCCTCATTTTGTAACAATTTTGATATACAGTGTGTCCATAAAATTCGTGTGCACTTTAAAAAATTATAATTTTATTTGTATTTGTGATAGAAATAATTTGTAAAAAGGATTATAAAGAAGTAAATCTATATAATTTAAGGTTTTATTAAAATTTTATTTCAGTTTCTACATGTCCTCCTTCGTTAGCAATACAAAGGGGAATACAATTTTGCAGTTCACGGAAAACATTTGCCAACTGATTTGCAGTAATGGCTGAAATTACATTAGTTATTTTTGCTATACTTAAAACTAGGTACATTAAACTTTATAATATTTTTTACAGATTATTTCTATTGCAAATACAAATAAATTTATATTTTTTTAAGTGCACACGAACTTTATAGACACCCTGTATTTGTTCATTTGCTTTTTTCCTAATTTTTTAAAACTCTAAAAAGGCTTTATGGACACTCTGTATCTCAAACAAATGTTACACTGGCTGCTCGGTCAATGAATGCGGAGTGTTTCCTTATAAGGAAAAAGCTAATATTATGATTCCTATAGTAGGTCGTTTTAGTTTGACACATCTCAAATTTATTCTTCTAAAACCATCAGGTGTTGAAGATTGCATCTTAGGGGCATCATCACCTTGTTTAAGATGAAACGTTTAAAATTTTAATTAATGAAAACTAAAAGCTTAATAATTGCTAATTATTTAAGAATCGCAAATTTAGTAGTCATATCTAAGCCCTTGATATTTTCAGATTAAAAATATAGACATAAAAATATATAATTTAATAAAAGGTTCCTCTTATCTTATTTTAATCAACACATTTATTTTCGATCTTAATTTCTTTTCCTTTTTTAACATATTCAGATTTTTTGTGTAGTTCTTAGGTTTTAAACGATTTTTTAGAACGTCTTACTGATGACCATGCATTTTGTTTTCTTGTAGTTTATGCTTAGTCCTTTCTTCTCACTCTCCGTTGCTACCTTCTTTAAGGGACATTGTAATTTCATTTCCGTACCTGCTATCAGTTCTGTGTCATCTGCACATCTTAATTAAGAAAGAGACAACGTTAAGGTTTCATGACTATAATTTATTTCACCAGAAAATATGTTTAAACTTTGTTATTATGCTCGTAGTTGACTTTAATTTTGACCGCAATTCTCTTATGTTAGGAGCTTCCATAATTTTAAGTTTTTACTTAATAATATCTTCATGAAGCACTGATGTATTTTCGAATAATATCTGTCTAAACTGTGAATGTGGATATGAGTGTTCCTTTAAATATTCAGAGATTGAACAATGATCGTTCAAGTGAAACGTATGCCTTCTCTTGATTAAATCTCCTTCATCAATTTTCTATAGCCACCAAGAAATTAATTCGTGGACATGAAAATGAATGGTGAACAGAAAACAAAATTGGCAGTGAGAGAGGTGTGGAAAGAGGAGGGGAGAAAAACAGCAGGGAAAACGAATAAAACAAAGATAAGACAGCAAACAATACACGATAAAGGTCGGTTTTTCATATACAAAATGATGCACGGAGAAGAAGGAAACTTAAGGAAAAGATAGATAGATAGATAGATAGATAGATAGATAGATAGATAGATAGATAGATAGATAGATAGATATTAATATACTCAGATAGATAGATAGATAGATAGATAGATAGATAGATAGATAGATATGGTGCAGAGTAAGATAGATAGATAGATAGATAAAGAGAGAGAGAGAGATAGATAGATTGATAGATATTAATATACTCAGATAGATAGATAGATAGATAGATAGATAGATAGATAGATAGATAGATAGATATTAATATACTCAGATAGATAGATATATAGATAGATAGATAGATAGATAGATAGATAGATAGATAGGTATTAATATGCTCAGATAGATAGATATTAATATACTCAGATAGATAGATAGATAGATAGATAGATAGATAGATAGATAGATAGGTATTAATATACTCAGATAGATAGATAGATAGATAGATATGATGCAGAGTAAGATAGATATATAGATAGATAGATAGATAGATATAGATAGATAGATAGATAGATAGATATTAATATACTCAGATAGATAGATAGATAGATAGATACTAATATACTCAGATAGATAGATAGATAGATAGATAGATAGATAGATATTAATATACTCAGATAGATAGATAGATAGATAGATAGATAGATACTAATATACTCAGATAGATAGATAGATAGATAGATAGATAGATAGATATTAATATACTCAGATAGATAGATAGATAGATAGATATTAATATACTCAGATAGATAGATAGATAGATAGATAGATATTAATATACTAAGATAGATAGATAGATAGATAGATAGATAGATAGATAGATATATAATATATATACCCAGATAGATAGATAGATAGATAGATAGATAGATAGATAGATAGATAGATAGATAGATAGAAAATTATGAACCCAAGTGAGAAAACACGAATAATAATGGATTGTCCAAAATAATTAAATGTATTTAATTTATACAAGATGTATTTTCGATTTAATCTCGTTGCCCTTCTGTCAAACCTGATTATATTGAAAAAGAAAGAATTGTTGGGCAAGATAAATGAGTTTATTTATCGTTGATCAACGGATATAATTGATTAACCTACGTATATTTATATACAATAAATGCTTCCCTACCGCCTTATTGTGTGTGTGTGTGTATATATATATAGGTACACATATTTGATTTATCTGTCTATTAACAGCCTGTTTCAACCTTGCCGATTTTTCAAAATGAAACCTTGTTCATTTTGAACATTCTCGATGGGGATTGTTCAATTTCATTCCTTTTGTCCATTAAATTTCCACGATAAATTATGTAGGACTGTCGGAACCATGATACCATTCTTTTGTAAAGCGTGAAAATATCAATAGCTCGAGTAGTGTTCAAAATAAACAGAAACCATTTTCGAAAAACAGCTAAGTCTGAAAAACGAACCTAATGTGTAAGTAGATCAAATTTACATTTGTCTGTGCATTAAAAATTAAAAATCGCTTTTAAACGTACACAAAATAGTGAAATGTTATATGTAAAAAAAGTCATATATATATATATATATATATATATATATATATATATATATATATATATATATATATATATATATATATATAGTGTTTTAACAAGCGTATCTTAGATGTGAAACAATGCCGATATTAAAGGGTACCCAGTGAGAATCAAATTCTCTACTCAGTCCTAATTGTTCTAGTGGGACAAGCTTGCTAACCATTACATCACCTTGAGGTATTATTATTATTATTATTATTATTATTATTATTATTATTATTATTATTATTATTATTATTATTATTATTAATGGATTAGGTCCGGAAAATATTGATTATATTATACGTAATTTTTATAGATACAATTTATTTAAGTATGTCATTAATTAACACAGGATCACTTAATTTTCATATACACACAAATATATATATTAATATATATATATATATATATATATATTATATATATATATATATATATATATATATATATATATATGTGTGTGTGTGCGTGTGTGTGTGTGTGTGTGCGTGCGTGTATCAATGAATAAAAATATCCCACACCATTTGCACTATATATATATATGTGTGTGTGTGTATGTATGTATTAGTGCAAACGGTGAGTGATATGTATATTCATTAATATATATACTTTATAGCTCTATTGTCGAGCACCATTTCAATAACACCAGTACTTTATGTGCAATTCATATATATATATATATATATATATATATATATATATATATATATATATATATATATATGTGTGTGTGTGTATGTGTGTGTGTGTATATAAATATAAATAAATATATCAGTACGATGTAAAAACGACGAAGTTTCCCCCACCACTTCCACAACAACACCAATACACGCAATTTACATAAACCCAAATTTTTTTTTAAAATTAATCAGTTTGTCTGACGATCACTAAAGCGTGAAACCCAGGTTGACAAACTTATATCTATCTAGCCAAATAAATATATATATATATGTATATATATGTAAATACATACATACATACACACACACACACACACATATATATATATATATATATATATATATATATATATATATATATATATGTATGTATGTATAGATAGATAGATAGATAGATACATACATACATACATACATTTATACATATATGTGTGTGTGTTTGTGCGTGTACGTGTGTGTGGAGAGAGAGACAGAGTCAGAGAAAACGGCTAATTATATAATAATGAATAAATACCTTATTTTACATACATCTATTTTTCTAACTGCCCGTATTCTTACTAACCAATCTTTACTATTTTTGTCTCTCGTTCCAGTAGAGGTTGTAGTGATGGCGTATATGGCGTTTAGCATCTGCTAGAAATAGCTTGCCTATCAAATGAAAATTGTATGCCTGCCGTGTTGACCTCACAGCAGCATACGCCCTGATCAATATGATTTCCTCTTCTCTTGCTTTTGAAACCGTCTTTGAAGCCGTGATTCCTTGGAATGTCTACATCTAATAGAGGAAATATAACTGTCCAGAAAGTTTTATTTATATCTGCCGAAGGCCCCTATTCCGAATCATTTGAATCCCAATCAGAAGTACAACAAAGAGGAAATGCTAACCCTGATCTTTTTAATACCTTCCTAAATTATTCTCAGCATATATAAAATAACAGATTTGAATAAATGGACATTCATCGCTTAAAAATCCGATACCGCAGCCACATCCAGAACATAAATCTTGGAATGTTTGAGTTAAAGGGAGATAACTGAGACATCCGGAAGAGGCACGACACGTGGAACTAGAGCAATGCACTCCGGTGAACGAAATGAAGGATTCGGTTTGAAATACCAATCATCTGAAGAAATTCAGAGCGTACAACGGCCGAAATTTTGCGAATATGGTAATGAAGATGAAGGTAACTGTCTTAATAATGTAGATAATGTAAGTAATCACAATCATCTCAACGATATAGTCAGATATAGGACATGTCTACTGGTACAGGAGTCGGCAAGCCCCGAGCCACATACGGCCCGCGAAGGATTTTTGTCCGGCCCTTCAACTTAACCGTAGCAAGGAATTTACATTTTTTGTTGAGTCTGTTAGTTGTTAATTTGTTATTCCTGCAGGCCTTCTCCTGTTATTTCAATCTTGTTCAAATAATATAACATTAACCTCATTGATTTTCTTTAAAGCTTCAGGCCAAGGCAACCTCCTGCACAGTGCGGTGTGACGTCGAGACAAATTATTATAGTATATTTGATAGCATGGACCTCCTCCGAAACACTGCACAACTGTCTGGCTGGCTCTCACCAAAAAGTTGCCGACCACTGTACTAGTAGATCTACTTGTAGAAAACGGCATACTGTTTTCTCTCCAGTTGCTAGTGTAGTAATGGCGATGTTGTGCTTATTCTGATACATATATCAAGTTATTTAAGAACTATCGTAAAAAGAAACTCATATATTCTGCCAAGTGTTACAATAAGTACGGTAAACTTTTTTTTTTCAAAACAGAAACAATGATCTAGAATAGAAACGAAACAGTAATGGCAGATACACTTAATCAAATATAATTTTTAGGTACATTTTATCAAACAACGACCCTTGTACAATTCTTTCTTATTATTTTATTTTGTAATAAACTGTTTTCTGTGTAACTCATACTAAATAATTCGGTTTTATTTCCTGGTTGTATCCATTGTCATGAGGATCATGCGGATCAACCTATTTTTTTATTGGTTTGACATTGTAGAAAGACGTGTTAACATCTTCCAAAAAACAGCCTTCACAATCAGGACATATTTCATAGCTGTGAAAAAAAAAATACTCATCCTGTTGTATATTTCAGGTATGGACAGTTTATCGATCAGTGAAACTTACACAATTCTTTCTTATTATTTGTTTGTCATAAACTATTTTCAGTATAACTAATGCTAAATGGTTCAGTTTTATTTGCTGCCTGTATCCAGTTTCAAATGATTTACCTTTCACACGATTTCTTTTCAAATCTACTTTTTTTTACAACTACTACGATTTATGTGAGAGGAAGATGGTAAAACGACTTGTTACTTTCAAGTAGCATGACCATGTACCTTTGTTTCAATGTAGTTTAAGGAATTGCCTTTAAAAGCTTTATCTAAGAAAATGATAATTTATTGATTTTTTATACTGAACTGAAATTTATTACATGTTTCATAAATGAATTATTTTAACAAATCTTGTTTCTGATCACAAGAAATGTTCTTAATCCATTTTGTTATCACCAGTGTCATTTTCATAAAGTATTATTAAACTTATTGCTGCTAATTTCACTTATGAAATATGTACATAATGCTAAATTACATGTTTACTTACAGAGAGAATATAAACAGAAAATAAAATGCTCTCACAAGTGTTCCAAGAAACAGGACTCAAGATAATAGACTTTTGCAAAATTAAACTAAGATCTTGAATTGAAAAAGCAGTGATGGCTTCAACACTGACTCCATCATAAAAATGAAAACATCCTATATCATTCTTTATCAAGTGTTCTAAGAAATAGGACAAAAGTTAAACCTTTCCAAAACAGAAAATGTGATCTTTAATTGGGATGAAAGCAGTGATGGCACCTATCCTGAATCCATTATAAAAATGAAAACATCCTCTATCAAGTGTTCTAAGAAATAGGACTCAAGATAAACCTTTCTAAAACAGAAAAGTTGATCTGGAATTGGAATGAAAGCAGTAATGTCACCTACGCTGAATCCATTATAAAAATGAAAACATTCTCCAAGTGTTCTAAAAAATAGGACTCAAAATAAATATTTCCAAAACAGAAACAATGATCTTTAATTGGAATGAAAGCAGTGATGGCACATACTCTGAATCCATCATAAAAATGAAAATATTCTCTATCAAGTGTTCTAAAAAATAGGACTCAGGATAAACCTTTCCAAAACAGAAACTATGATCTGGACTTGGAATGGAAGCAATGATGGTACCTACACTGAATCCAACATAAAAATTCAGCTTATAGAATTAGTAAATACTAACTTCTTCAAACACCTCGGTGTTTGGATCAGTTATAATAAATTTAGCATAGGAAATGGTTTAGTGTTACCCAATGCCACAATATTCTAAAAAGAAACATTAGCTAAATAACACAAATTATGTTCTTAAATAGTCACGTTAGATCGAGACTTTGGATGCATAAGCATTAAATCCTATTTCCAAAACAGTTATATACTCACATAGATATCATATTCAAACAAGCCCGATCTTTACTCTCTACCCAATAGAAGACAATATTACAAACATGAGAAAAAACTTCCACAATACAACACACACCGTTTAAACCAAAGTATCTGTACTGGATTTTCCTTTAATGAATACGGAATGTTTTCATATAACGAAACAACTAATATAAATCTGATGAAAAAAGAGTTCAGCCAACATTTTTCTACGAGCCTCATATTAAGGTTCCAAGAGCCGGATTTGGCTCGCAAGTCGCCTTCTGGCCACCTCTTGTATATGCGCACAATTTCGGAAATATCCTCAATACATACACACACATTTCCCTGTCTTAGAACACTACGATCGAAGAATGGTATGATCCTCTAAAATGGGCAACTTTCCCAGTGAAAACCTCGAGACTTGGATATTAAGAAGACCTATGTCGACCTTTTCGCAAATGTAAAACCCGGCCGATGCCGACGTTTTGTGTAAATAGGAACTATCTTCATATTTGCATCTCTCGACTAAATGAGATTTATGTTAACCTTTTCAACGATAGTGTGAATTGAACTAATGCCTAACATTTTGACTCACATAAATCTAGCTCTATGTCTCCCTATCTCTTAATTTATTGTAAATTTTGCCGTCCAAATCATTCGACATTAATACCGAAAAATGGTTCCGATGTCTTCAAAATAACCTATAAACTGTACTGAAAGCAGTTATGTCACCTAACCTAAATCCATCATAAAAATTCAGGATGCTGAATTAGCAAATAGTAAATACTAAAAACAAACTCAGTGTTTGGATCAGTTATAAAAAATAGTATATATTTTAATATTACTTAAATTTCGTCATTGATTATTTATCTTGGAAATATTTATAACAAAGAGAAAAATAAATGCTCTCATACATTTAATGGCGATTTTATCCTTTTAATTCATTTCTTATTGAATTATTTTATTTTTTTAAACATTACACCTCAAGCAAGACGGTAGTGCGACTAGCATGCAAGGGGTTACAACCCAAGCAAGGCAGAAGTGTCACTAACACACAAGGGGTTACAGAGAGTGAGAGCAAGAGTAAAGAGGGGTGTTTGTGGAAAAAATAAAGAGAAGGACGGGGAACTAGATAAAGGCATTAGAATATGTTGATTGACATTACATTTGAATATTATAGCTATCAGGGAAGCAAGTAAGAGGAAGGGAGTTCTACTGGCGGGAAGTGCGAGGGAAGAAGCTGTTGGAGTAGAAGAAGCGGTTATATTTAACTGTTTCGACAGTGAAAGGGTGGGCCCGAGATGACAAACCAGTAGCACGCTTAAATTCATGCAGTTGGGGTACCAGGGAAAATAACTTGTCAGAGCAGTTGCCGTGAAAATATTTATAGAAAAGACAGATGGGAGTCACATAACATCTGTGAGAAAGTGACTGTAGACGAGATGCCAGACCTGGGCGTATCATATTGCATATCCGTCTCTGTATTTTGTCTTGGACCTCGAGATGAACAGCGGGGGTACCAGACGATATATTGCAACAGTATCCAATACAAGGAAGATTGGTAGATTTGAAGGATGGACACAGGCGAGAAAAACCTTCTGACGCGACACAGAGAACCAATTCTTTTGTTTCTTCTAATGCCATTAAAATAACATTTGATGGACTGTTTACTCCAACATCTAGTGTAAAATATGTGTGTGTTTGCATGTATGTTTTTATGTGAATACATCTGATGGTCACTCGTTGTCGTAGTGGAGG
>OZ010607.1:37019757-37032257 GCA_963932145.1 Acanthosepion lycidas | reverse complement strand
CAGGACAGGCCTGGTTCTATAGCCTTGGATGGCAATCGGTCTACCGCAAAAGAAATAGCAAACTACTGCAAGAAAATATCTGCCTCGTCATTCTTATATCGAAAGATACATGATCACCTAAGGGTATAACACGCATGGCACATAACTGATTGATTTCCTATGTATTATATCCTTTTCGAACTTTGTAG
Source organism: Acanthosepion lycidas (assembly GCA_963932145.1). Classification (NCBI taxonomy): domain Eukaryota; kingdom Metazoa; phylum Mollusca; class Cephalopoda; order Sepiida; family Sepiidae; genus Acanthosepion; species Acanthosepion lycidas. The sequence goes on along the minus strand of OZ010607.1, from coordinate 37,032,069 downwards.
TCCTGGCTATAATGATAAACTACTTCCGGCAGCAAGGCCTCTCATCGGGAGATTGAAGGTTTTGAGGGGTTTGGAACCAGTTCTTAATTGCTGTTGTTCCCAGGCCTAACCTGACTCGGGGTAGTAGCGAGCATTAGGAATTGACATAATCCACTACAGTTGTTATATCTTGTGAGTTTCTCATTACTTTTTTTTATATATTCAGCTAATTTGTTAAAGTCAGAATTTCAGAATGTACTTATTGTCTTGCAACCTTGCAAATGACCACAATAATGAGGCACTTAGTGAGGATCAAATTCACTAAAAAGGACAGATAGAAAAGTATTTTGCTTTTATACTTAAAGTAAGAATTTGTTCAAGTTGAGGTGGATTGGAAAACATTTCCTTATTTTTTAGGCATTTCACCCCAAGCTCCATTGGCATACAGGGGGTTACAGAGAGTGAAAAGACTGTGTATAGAGGAAATTGAGGAAAGGATAAAAGAAGAACAGGGATCAAGGTAACAAAACATGGCGATTGACATTGCATTTAAATGTTTGAAGATTGTAGGGAGTTCCACAGTCAGGAAGTGTGAGAAAAGAAACTGCTTGAGTAGAAGTGGTGGTTGCATTTCAAGTGAAAATGGGAAATATGTCTTTGATTTAATGCTAAGTAACTGTAATTATTTTCAAATTTATCTTTGTCTGGCACAAGGCTACAACTGTAAGGAATTGACATAATCCACTACAGTTGCCATGTCTTGTGAGTTTCTCATTACTTTTTTTTTATTTTCAGCTAATTTGTTCAAGGTAGAATACAGGACGTAGTTATTGTCTTGCAACCTTGCAAATGAACACTATAATGAGGCACCTAGTGAGGATCAAATTCACTAACCATGACAAAAAAGGACTGATACAAAAGGATTTTGGAGGCATGGTGGAGTAATGGGTAGCAGCTCAAATTGAGGAATCGGAGAGTCGAGTTCGAATTCCAGTCGAATCCATTACATTCACTTACGTGCTAATACTCTTGGGAAAGGCATGAATCCTCTTCTTTCCCCAACTATGGGTAAACAGCAGGACAGACTGGGTTCTATAGCCTTGGATGGCAACTGGTCTACCACAGAAAGAAATGGCAACCTACTACGGGAAAAATCTGTCTCGTCAGTCAGGTATCGAAAGATACATGATCGCCTAAGCATGTATCACGCATAGCACATCACTGACATGAAGAAAGTCTTTGTTTAAGTTTCACTGTTTTGTATATCTTTGATTTAATGCGAAGTAAATGTAATTATTTTCAAATTTATCTTTGTCTGGCACAAGGCTACAGTAAGGAAATGACATTATTTACTAGAGTTGTTCTGTCTTGTGAGTTTCTCATTACTTTTTTTTATATTCAGCTAATTTGTTAAAGCTAGAATTTCAGAGTGTTCTTATTGTCTTAAAACCTTGCAAATGACCACAATAATGAGGCTCAAATTCAGTAACCATGACAAAAAAGGACGGGTAGAAAAGTATTATGATTTTATATATGAAGAAAGAAGAACGGTTCGGATTCAGGAATCGGGGAGCCGAGTTCGAATTCCAGTCGAATCAATTACCTTCACTTACGTGCTAATATCCTTGTAAAAGAAAAGGTATGAATCTTCGTCTTCTCTCAGTTATGGATAAATAGCAGGACAGAAAAAATGGCAACCTACTGCGGGAAAAATCTGCCTCGTCAGTCATGTAACGAAAGATCACACATGGAACATAATTGAATTGATTAATGATCATAAGTTGAAGTCGTGTTTAAGTTGGTGAATGCTTGTCTTTTAATCTTCAGAAAAAAACATCTTTGCGATATCTTGCAAATATCATATTTTGCATCATATTATTTTTTGCATATATTTTACAGATTCCGACACTTGACAAAAAGAAAACGAAATAGGCAATAAAAACCAAAGTTGTATATGTAGATATCCGACAGTTTCTCTCTACCCTTTTCCAGGATGGAATATGAGCGCAGAGCAGCGATAGTAGCTTCTTTTCGCGTCGGGAAGAAGCCTGCGGAAGTGATGGCCTGGTTTGGTTTCAAGACGACCATGGTATATGTACATTTGGAAGAAATGGAAGGCGTGTGAGAACAGGGACGAGTTTACTGCCAATCGAAAGGCCCACAACGTTCGTTCTTCGGCCATTAGGACCGACGAGTTCGTCACCGCCGTCAAGGAGACAGTCGACAATGATGGAAGCCAGAGCTACGCCAAGATCGCCGATGACATGCACTGTCACAAGTCGACGATCTGCCGAACGATCAAGAAGGACATTGGTTACTCCTCCTACCGCAAGTCTCACCGTATGCTCATCATGAATGCCTCCAAGGAGTCGAGGAAGGTCAAGGAGGCGGCTTTGCTGAAGGAGTTCAAGCATGGGTCCGCCGAGATGCTGAGTTTCTTCTCTGATGAAAAGAATTTCATCCAGGACCAGAAAAGCAACAGGCAAAACGAGAGGTGGATCGGCAAAGAAATCGAGGAGGTTCCCATCGTGAAGCATACAAAATTTCCCTCCTCCATCATTGTCCTTGGCGTCATCTCCAGCGAGGAGGACGCCATGCCTCCGTTCTTCTTTCAAAAGGAGCCTGAGAGCCACTGCTGAGATCTACGAGGAGGTGCTGAGGAGCCTGGTGAAGCTCTGATAGAAGAGATCGCCCGTACGTCTTCCAGCAGGACTCACACAATGCCAAGACGCCCCAGTTCAATGTTCCTCACCACTGGTCGCCGGACATGTGACTGCCCTACTCACCCGACTGCAACCCCCTTGAATATTTCTTCTAGGACATGATCGAGGCCAAGACCAAATAGCACGCCCACAATACGGTTGTCTCTATGAAGGCTGCTATCGTGGAGGCGTTCGCCGCTATGGACAAGGACATCGTCGCCAAAGCGTGTGACTCATTTCGTGCTCGCCTTGAGATGGTCGTCGCCGCCGGCGGTGACATTGAAAAATAATCTAGTATGTAAGCAACTGTTGCTAAATAAACTGTAGGTTCTCTGCATATACGGCTTTTGTTTCTATTGCCTATTTCGTTTTCATTTTGTCAAATGTCGGATTTTGCTGCAACATCCTGTATAATCAAATACAAATATACGGATGCAAGATTATATGTGTACGTGTATTTATATCTATGAAGTTTTGTCCATGTCTATATGTTTATTTCCCTAAACGTTACATTTAATGGATTTCATTTGACGCTCCTTTTCCTTTTTTCAACAGTATCTTATTTCGTCTACCGGCTTTCAAGATTCCCGAAGTCTTATTAGAGAAACATATTCCCTCCGGCGTTTTTTTTTCTAATAGAATTTCCTGAATATTCCCAGCTTCCCAAAGAATATCAGGATTCAGACAAATGCATCCGAAACACTGTGCAGAGACCACAATGATTCTTGATAATGACTGCGATAGTCGAAAATCATTGGACGAAAATAACAAAATATGAACGTCTCACAATTGCGATTACAATACACAATACATTATCCGTGTTATGGTCCAGGTTAGGAGCAAGGAAGAACAACACGGACACAAGAGTAGAAATAACGAAGGCATATCACACGAAATAATAATACAAGATGTGTAAAGTGTTAGTATGACTGTCAGTCTGGTTTGGAGTGAACTACTATCGGCTCGACTCGATTTGACTGTCTCTCTCTTGAGAGGCGTAGTATACATAGTGTTAGGAAGAGTTCGTTCTGTAGTTATAGCTAAGGACCCATGGCATTTAGCTAATGAAATATATGTGTCGCATTCAAATAGAAAAAAATAATGGAAGAAAAACAATAGGGCTGTGTAGATAACTAGAAGAGAAAAGTATATAAAAATTTTAGAAGGAAATCTTCATCAATATTAGAATGTGCCATAATGGTGTACTTGAATAGTATAAGTCAATGAAAAACTTTTTTAATATAATTAACTAACAAATTTCAACAGACACCAATATTAATCATTCAATCGCTAAACAGATAATTTTACTATGTCCATAGTTTTTGAGTTGTGCCAACTGAACTAAAATAATGGATTAAAATTCTTTTCTTCTTTCTGATCCTTTGGCTTTGTTATGGTCCAGGCTAGGACGAAGGAAGAACAACACAAACACTAGAGTAGAAATAACGAAGTTATATTACGCGAAATAATAATACAAGATGTGGAAGGTGTTAGTATGGCTGTCAGTCTGGTTTGGAATGAATTACTATTGGCTCGACTCGATTCGATATTTACTTGCCCCCCGCCACGAGGGAAATATGTGGCGCAAGGCCGAGTTTTACGTGGGTGTTCCTAGCCCGTAGGCTCGGCCCAAATAATGCTCGTAGAAAATGTAAAAACAGAAACGGGTTGGCTTACCTCCCCGAGCAAGACTCTGCCCTTCGGCGGAGCCTCGTTCTGGTTCCTCTATGCTCAGAGGCAGAGACATCGATCGTCAAGCCGAGAATGTCGTCTCGATTCGGTATCTAGACACTCCCCCACGAGGGTTGCATTATGTCAAGATATTTTTGTGTTATTTTGGTAAATATATCTGTTAAAATGAAATGTCAGTGTTATTTTCATTTTTGTGTAATTTAGATAATTAATCCAACGAACCTTGTGTACATTTACACACATACGCACACACATACATTTCGATAGATAAGATTTATATATATATATATATATATATATATAACTATTGGGGATTTATATTATTGAAGATAATATCTGCCTCATCACACCGAAAAAGAACTACTTGGATTATCCTTACCACTTACGTATTTGATATCATATATATATATATATATATATATATATATATAAGTGTCGCGTTATATCACAGCTCATCAGTGTGGCTAGACATCCGATCGCTTCAAGCCGGAAAACCCCACCGATTCGGCATCAGTCAGAGATTCTAACCCCTTAGCTATCAGCGCCCGTCAGAGGAAAAGTCGGATTTTTGCGTATATATTTTTTCATAAACACGCCATTTACCTAGAGAACACAATCCGGCTGGAATGTCTTGCATTGTCAGCAGTAATCGTGATTGTTTACAAATTCGGCCTTTTCACCTCACAGTGCTCGACTGAATTATTATTTTTCCGGAGCTAAAATCGTCATCCGCAGACAGAATGTTTCGCTGTATCACAGCTTCTCACTGTGGCCCGACATCTAATCGTTTGTTCTAAAATCTTTTATCCTATCTTAAAAAACAATTTGATGTCAGAAAAGCGATAAAATCAAGCACAAATGGGAAATTTATGAATGAGGGCGGTTGGGTTGTGCCTGTAGAAAAGTCGTGCACCGGAAAATTGTAAATTTTAATCTCAAAGTTTTTAAATGATCAGCAGTTCCCATCCTGGAATCATTATAAGAGACATTTGTGTTTATGACTCTTCTCTCCTATATATATATATATATATATATATATATATATATATATGTATATATATATTGTGTATATTTAGGCAGCAATTTTTCATTAATGCACGTTTCATTAAATAATATAGACAAGTTTTATCCATTTATTTTAAGTAAGTTCCTTTCATATTTTCTGATAAGCTTAATCACATTATCGTTGAAAGACGAAAGGAAAACAACATATTGATAGATGTTTAAATCCAATCTAAGCTTTCGGCTTACACAGGCCATTATCAAAGATGACAATTTCAATAAATCCCTCAACAACGGACGAAACAATAATGATAGCCGCCCATGCTGCATGAAAATTTACAAGTAACGACAAAGTCGTATATACGAGACGCGGAAGCGAAAATCGCGTCTCAGCTCGTCCTTTCTTCTATCACACCTATCTGATCCTGCTCCAAATCTTCTGTAACCCCTTGCGTCCTAGTGGCTCCCCGCCTTGCTTGGGGTGAAACGCTTAAATAATAAAAAGAAGTTGCATAGGCATGAATTTTATATTTTTTTACATTCTCTGGAATATAAATGTATAGAAACTAGCTCGGGCACAAATTGAGGGTTCATTTTATATATTGATTGTAATATAGAATTGATCCCCTACTTTATATCTAGAGTAATATCAAAAGGCAAAAATAATAAGATGATTTATAACTAGTAATAAAGTAATGGTTAATTAAAAAGTACCTCGATCCAGTGAATTGTGATATAAAACAATAAACAAACTGGAATAGAATGAAATAACAGTAATAACGAAGATATCGACCCAATATATGCATGTATAGCTGGCCACTATTATTCGAGGATACCCGTATACTGTGGCGGCTAGCCAATCCCTATTGCAGGCGCGTGCTCTGGCGCATTTGTGTTTATTCAACACCCACAGAGCCACCTGTGGTTTTTCACTGCAACTCTGCTGAGCAGACCTTAGTTACAGTTTCTGGGAAAGAGCATGTTATCTAGCATCATCAACAATGTGAACAAAGCCAGCACGCTCAAGCCCTCGGCCACGATGACTTTTTATTTCGTGCTAGCACCGCTATCGACGTCTACCCAATTTCTTGGGTCAACCTGTGGTATGTTTTTCAGGCAAAGGTGATGAACGCTGGGATCGAACACTCCAGTCCGATAACATCAGGAACTCTCCTTCCTTTATGGTGAGATTAGAACCCGGGTCTCATGTTCAGAATGCGAACACTCTAACCACTCGGCCAATATAGTGTGCTATAATGATTAGCTGGTAATGGCCTAAGTTGAAGATCATCACCTATCTTTTTAAAATAGATGTGATTTTACAAGGCGTCGTTAGAAAACTATTTAGTACTACTTGTAAGATTGAAAAGTAAAGATCTCAAAATGGTTATTTCAAACAATAAGAAGAATATCTGTTGATATTTGCTCAAGGACACATGGCACAGTGGATAAAGGCGTTAGTTAGACCCAGTGACAGGACCCAAAGAGTGTGAGTTCAATACCCGGTTAAGGCAGTGTAGAACTTGAAGAGAGGAATTAACAGATAACTGAGATTCATTAAACATAGCACGTGGAACTAGAACAGTCTACCCCAGTGAGCGAAATAAAGGATTCAGTTCGACATTCCAACCACCTGAAGAAGGCCGAAACGTTGTAATAAATATGGCGACAAAGATGAGGACAATAGTCCCAATAATGTAAATAATAAAAACAATGCATGCTTGTTTCTGACTGGTTTTAAATAAATAAATAGAATTTGGAAGCCAGAAGAAATCGGATTTTCTTATTAAGATAAAGCTAAAATGCGGCCATTTTGAAACCTAAGTTATCAGCCAACTGCAAAATTCTTACAGTACGACGGAATCTATTTTTAGGAGAATATTTACTAAACTACTAATTCAATCAACACACTTACCGTTAAAATTTGACTTATCGTCAAATTCCTAAGAAATACCAGGTGCTTGGAAGTGCGGTTCGTTTAATGGGCGTCTGTTCGGAAATGGAATTCGGGGTGCCGAGTTCTAATTACAGTCGTGTTTTTTATATTCACTTACGCACAAATACCCTTGGGAAAGGTACGAATACTCCGCCTATGGGCTAATTAATAGAACTTGTATCAATAAAAATCATTAACATCACCAAAAACATTCTTACAATCTAAAAAAAAAATCTGGCTTTAAATAACCTGAAAAGGGTTGATAAGCTGTAGAAAACGAATCAATCAATTAAATACTGATTAGCTATCCAGGTATTTCTTTTAGATGTATTTACATTCTCTGGAATATAAATGTATAGAAACTAGCTTGGGCACAAACTGAGGGATCAGTTTATTTATTTATTTTATGTCCACATTGGTTGTTGATAAGCTGTAGAGAACCAATCAATCAATCAATCAAATACTGATTAGCTACACAGTCATACCTTTTAGATTTATTTACATTCTCTGCAAAAATGAATGTATAGAAACTAACTTGGGCACAAACTGAGGGATCAGTTCATATATTGATTGTAATATAGAATTGATCCCCTACTTTATATCAAATTAGTTATGAATCTACTTCTTTTCTAAATATTAGGTCGGTGCAAAAATAATGACGTAATAATGTCGTTTTTTGACGTTAAAAAATACGTCAAAAAACGACATTATTACGTCATTATTTTTGCACCAACCTAATAGTTACGGGTTAATTAATAAGACATGTGTAGGTAAATCGTTAATTTACTCCCCACCCCCAACTAAAAAAATTCTCCGCCACCCATTCTCACTAGCTCGTCGAGTAGGTTCCTGGCTGTCTTTCCCTATATCTCTTGCCGACGATATGACTTGGGAGAGTTCAATTTTCCCGGCTCCCCTTCTTGATTATGCGTCCAAGGACTTTCCGAAATCTTCCTCTTTTTCATATTCTTTAAGAATTACTTTTTGCTTACTCGCTCCGTTCCTAGAATACCCAGTATCATTTTGTAGGTCCATATTCCGAGAAAAAAAGGTAAAGTCTGAGATCAAAACCAATCAGAAATCAACGGAAAACTATCATCCCCCCCAAAAAAATTATGCAATTCACAGTTAATAAAGAAACAGTATCAATGGGAAGGTATGATTGCCTATATCCTGGTCGGGATATGGGTTGCAAAAAGAATAAACCTATTATTAAAGTATATTATAGCATGGCCCGGCGTTGCCCGTACTTGATTAAAAAATCGTACGACGCATAGAACAATCGCTATCATTTGACTTAAAATATTTTTGCCCTTCCTTGCCTTTAAAGGAGTGCCCTTTGCCGTGCTGATGTTACTACGATTAAAGCAATAGTGTTGACAAAGTCGAATATGTCATTTGTGGCTCAAAGTCAGAACTGGTAGCAGGGATAAAAAAAGCCGAATTTCAATGGCCTTGCACCCATTCCAGAATTTGAGGTCAAATGTTTTCTTCAACTCCACTGCACGCACTGACCTGTTTCTTCCCGCGCATAGCGTCACCTTAAATTGATCTGCATTTAGGAAATACCCAACAGGAATAAACATTTTTAGATTTGCACTCTGTTTGGGGGGCGCTCAGAGTTGAAACTTTACATGGTGACTCCCAATGACCTTCTCATAAATCCGGTCGGTTTTCGCTGAAAACCGACATGGGGTTCAGGCGCAATCTGAGCGTATCTGTTTTTGGGTTATAGCGATTTTCAGCGCTGTTTAGGGGTCAGTGGCCATGAAACTTCTGGATAACATTTCTAATGATAGACTCTAAGAGGGTGTCAAATTTGGTTGAAATGAGATCATTCCATCTGTAAGCAGATTTTTTCGATTATCGATTTTTTCGATTATCGATTTTTTCGGAACCTGAGTCCGAACTCAAAAATCGGCCTCCGTCCTGTCCTTACGGCAGCCATTTTCAAACTTGTGGTGAAAACCGCATCGAAATCGGGTGAGAAATGCGGCCTCCGCGAGGTAACAACGCCCACGACAGACACACAGACAGACAACAAGAGAAATATAGATAGTAGATAGATACAATATCATTATTTTTGGTAAACATGTTATATGATTACTTGATACGTTTTTCAATAAATATTTATATTCTTGAAATAAAGTTTGTAGCTATATTAATTCGGTTCTGATTTACAGCCATTTTATTTGGATATATATTGCTGATGATGGCGGTGGGTATTTAAACCAGGTCAATTTCCAATGCTGACTTTCATAAAGCAGGAAAGTTTGTGAAAATCTATCGCAGTCATTCTTAAATAAGTTGCAAATAAATAAATCAATAATTGATTGAAATGAATCATAGAATAGATAAAATAAGAAATAATTAAACTTTTGCATGATATCTGGATGTTTGAAGTGCCATGTTGCGCATGTCCTTGCATGTACTTCCGGCAAGGAACCTCGTCGCCACATTATGACTTTCTTTTTATCCGAGGGCTTTTGGCTATACATTTAGTCATTTTCAAGGATTAAATATTTTAACACTTAAATAAGAAATATGCCGTAATAAAAAAATAGTATTCCTGATGAATTAAAAATCGTAAATAATTAAATAGGCCACACTACAACATGTTTGACACGCAGACTCACTCTACACCTTTCTGACCATAGCTCAATTTGATCGCATTTAAATATTCATGGAGACACTGTATGTAACATACATGTTGACAACACTGATATAATAACATCAACATGCAAAAAAGGCTAAAAATAATGGAAGCCTTATTAATAAAAAAACAAAAAAAAAACAATAAATTATATTAACTTTGAACATGGACACAATATCTTGACCGTGTTTTGAAGAATGTAAACACTTTAAAAAAACATGCATACAACAAACTATTTTTTATTTAACAGTTAAAATTTTGAATCCTTGAAAATGGCTAAATGTAGAGCCGAAAGCGCCCGGATAAAAAGAATATTCGGACAGTTTCTATATAATTTATCATGCGAAAAGAAAAAAAAATTATTAGATCGAATGAGAAATTGTATAAAAAACTAAATAAAAGCACCTCGTCTCTCGTATTCAATAATATATATATATATATATATATATATATATATATATATATATATAGTGGCTGTCGACTTACAAAGCGAGTATGACCATCACTGACATGTCTAGTTAAGCCCCGCCAACGAGACTGCATTCATTTGTTATGTGAACGACAGTGGCTCATAAAGGCAACCATAAATCTGCATTTCTTGTTATATATGTGGCATGGCAACCCGAACAAGTCACGTGTTCAGCTGGATGATAATTTCCTGGCAAAGCATTCGGTCTTATCATATATATATATATATATATATATATATATATATATATATATTTATATATATATATATGGGGGGTGCGCGTGTGTGTGTGTAAGATGTCGTTCGACTGATTGATGATTCATTTTGTACAGCTTATTAGCTCTTATTTAAAGCCAAGGGATATTTTTATGTTATAAGAATTTGTGGGGAGATAATAATGATTTAGAGATACAAGTCTTACTAATTAACCAGTATCTGGGGGAGGAAGATGTGTATTCATACCGTTACCTAGAGTTTTTTGCGTGTAAATGAATATAACGAACCCAACTGGAATTAGAACTAAGCACTCCGATTAATAATTTGGTCCCATTATCCATTACACCACCTGTATATCAGAATGTACAAGACCTAGTATTCCCAATAGGTCATTTATCTAGATACTGACCTGGCTCGAATTTGCTTAACTTTAGTTATTATACATGTACCAGTGTTTCAATGTAATATGACAGTAAGCCCAAGGTCTTCCGACAAATAGCACAGCCATTTTAAAAAATGTCCTCGGACAATGAAGCTTCAAACCGCTTGAAAGCATTTGCCCTGTGACATGCGATACTTGCTAAAGTGTCCTTTCACATTTCTATAGTAAGTCCTGTTTCCAGATCAACATCAACTGCCGCTTTCTTTTCTTTTCTTACGTTTTTCTCTCGTTCAACTGCGATTTTAGCTTCGGGGAAACACGGCCCTATTCGTTGATAGCCAACTGTTTGGTATTGTTGATGCGAAGTTTTGCGAAATATCCTTGAATGAGACCTCATTTTGAATGTGACGGTTGCACAATAAGGAATCTCACTCATCAATACTCATATTCATTTCTCGGGATATCGCGATTGGCCGATTACTAACCGGAAGGACCTCGTAAATATATGCATACATAAGAAGTGGTTATTCTTTTTACTTCCGTGGCAGTAAATGCATCTTTTTTTTTTTTTTTTTTTTCCTAATTTCGCAGTCTGTATCACTCTAGCTGTGTTGGTATCGATCCATACTCGTTTGTACCTTTTCATATCAGTGAGAGCAATCTTTCGTTTCCTGAACTTTAGCTTCGATTGTTCGTGCTATCTATGAATAAATTCATCCGTTTTCTCTTTCTCCACCGAAGTGCTATTAAACTCCCCTGAATCGAATAAGATCACAGCCTTACAACGCCTGGGCGTTGATGTTGTCGTTTTTGTCGCATGTATTTTTTTTTTTTTTTTTTTTTTTTTTACGAGGAGATTTTGGTTGGCTGGGTTTGTTTAGCGGCATATCAACCTCTATAGGTTATTTAATTTCGAAATCTAAATAGTTTTAAACAATTTTATGTGTCCAACTAAATACATATTGAACGGCATTGTATACTTTTAACTACAGATAAAATATATCGTTGGTCATTTTACTTTGAATATGTATTACTGGTAATTTTACTACGAATTGATATTGTTGGTAGTTTTACAATAAATAAGTATATTGTTGGTCAATTTTCTTTAAATTTCTATTATTGGTAATTTTACGATAAATAGATACTGTTGGTTGATTGATTTTGTTTAGCGGCATATCAATCTCTATAGGTTGTTTGATGACGAAATTTAAATATTTTTACAAAATTTTATATTTTCACAGTAAAGGCATGTCTTAGAAAAAAAATTGTAATGATAAAACG
>OZ010607.1:37002257-37014757 GCA_963932145.1 Acanthosepion lycidas | reverse complement strand
CCAACGGAGTCCCGCTCTGTCTTGTCTTGAAGTCAGAAAGCTACGTTCGCTTATCCGAACTTGCTTTTGTGTCAAATCCAATTCTTAGTTTGTGAACTGTTTTGCCATATTACTGTTGATTCGCATTATATATATATATATTGTTTGTTTTCTTTATATTATTATTTCGCTGTTCTTTTCTTTTCTTTCTTTTTTCTTTTTATTGCTCATTGTAGACTTTGTCAATTTTGTTTGTGGAACTGTTCTTTTATTTTTTTTTTTGTATTTGACCATGGCTACGTGGTTGTAATGGGGTGTGTGGAATGATCTTGGTTTGGGACATACTTAGTCTGGTCTCAAGTTTTGAGGTATTGTTTTATAAAATCCATACATAAAGAATCTAAATGCCTCCATAAAAAGATCAGTATATAATTCATTCCGTAGAAAATACTTAGAAGGGATCCTGGAAATATTTCCCCATCAATAAACACACGTCAAACACACTTTATTATATGCTCAACTTTCATAAAATTCAATCTTTGTTATTTTCGAAAACAAAAGATATATAATCCTACCATCCAACGCTCTGTCAACAGAATTTGAAAATGAATTAGTTATCCCAAACATTACTTGCTTTACCATTACTTCAAAGACAATCTAAGAAGGTGTTAGAAAGAAAAAAATATATCAAACACTAAGTCACATACCGGGATTTACGATAGTCCAATCTATAATGTAGAAAGAGTCATATTGGAGAGAAGCACCAGCCAAATGTCAATCCTGCATCTACGATGATAAGAGAGAGCTACTTTTGGACTTGTAACGTACAGAAGTAATACAGACCAAAACTACGGTAGAGTGTGGGTGTAGTAAAACAAATATATGTAGTGAGTTTATTATTAGTATCAGAGATGCAATCCCTGAACAGGTATATAAATTGATAGACTGAATTGTTGTTTTTTTTTATAGAGGATTTAGTTGTATGGTTGTAGGGTTATTAGTGACTATGAGGTCAATTGGTTTAAATTTGTTCATAATATATGATGAGCTTAACTTGTTTATTATTATTAACCAGGTTTAACATTTCTACCGATTATGTTTTTGAGTACTGTTTCATTAAATTTATAATTATTATGCATTTAGTTACAATAGTATAATAGCATAATGTTTATTTTGACGTACACAGTTATTATTAATATTATCAATTTTGTTAGTGGTATTATTAAGTTTATTGAGATACATTTTAATTTGTTGATCAATGACGGAATTAGGGAATCCATTATTAACAAGTGCTTGTTTGACGTTATTTAATTCCTCATAGAATATGGTTTTGGAAGAAGATAACATTTGTGTACGTTGGATTAGGATTTTTTTAATTTTTTTTTATTTATTATTATTATAACGGCTAAATTATACCATTGGGGACATTTACTGTAAGTGTAATGCTAATGATTTTTCCATATAGAGAAGTAGAAAAATTATGCGTACTGGAATCAATAAGTACAGTGTAACCTGGATATAAGAGAGTTGTCGGGACCGGAGACGAGGTCTCTTATATCTGGGGTTTCTCTTATATCCGGGTTTTTGGTTTATATTGTTTAGGTAAGTATGGTCCTAATTTGGGGCCAGATAAAATCTCTCTTACATCCGGGTTACACTGTACAACAAGGAATGGAAGTTTATTATTAATACTAATTTCCAGTGTAAATTTGAGGACGGGGTGACTTTAAAATCTGTTTTTAAAGTTGTATGATTCGATCAAATATAAAACAAAAATGTCATCTATGCATCTTATGCGTGTCATTAAGTATTTTATTTTCTAAATGTGACATATAATAATTTGAAAAAAAGGGCATCTAAAGGAGATCCCATCGCAATGCAGTCTATATGAGTATAAATATTACCTAGGGTGTCACAAAAAAGGGAATTGAGTGGTACATCCTAATAATAATTTTCAAAAGTAGTTGGTTTGATATTGATGGGTGGGAGAGAAATATGATTTTATACATCAGAGATAACGATGTCAATTGTTTCATGAATGGGGACATGACATTAGTAAATAAATTTTGCACATCCAAAGATGGGATTTTTTTGGTTTTACGGCATGAAGAAAATGTATGAATTCATTTGGAGAGTTAATACAATATTAGGTTGGTGCAAAAAATAATGTCGGTATTTGACGTAATTTTTAACGTCAAGAACCGACATTATTTTTTGCACCAACCTAATATTTACATTTGGTAAGGCTTTATAAAAGGTAATATACTGGTATATATATTTGCTGGTATAAAGCGTTTGTTTAAACATTAAATTAGGTTTCTCTGCAATATGAAAATTTGGTCCAGGTAATAGGAATTCTATTTCATTTGGAATGAGTTGATAATCCGATAGGTTAATGAAGTCGTCGTTGATTTTTGGCAAAAGTATTTTCCCCCTGATATAATTTGTTTAGATTTTGAGATGTCTTGTTTATGAGATTCGTTTTTCTTTTGCGTTGTTATATAATATATATATATATATATATATATATATATATATATATATATATATATATATATATATATATATATATATTTAAGGGTAGTTGGTTATATATATATATATTAGGTTGTGCAAAAATAACGTCGTTTTCTCACATAGTAACATACGACATTATTTTTGCACCAACCATATATGTATGTATATATATATATATATATATATATATATATATATATATATATATATATATATATATATACATACATACATATATATATATACATATATATTATACAAGCAACTACTCCTATATATATATACGTGTGTGTGTGCGCGTGTACATATATATATATATATATATATATATATATAAAGTATATGTGTGTGCGTATCTCTGTGTTTTGGGATGTGTACACACATATCATATGTATATTGAGAGCATACGTCATATTTTATATATATGTGTGTGTTTGTGTGTTTGTGTGTGTGTTTATCAAATATATATGAATGGGT
Source organism: Acanthosepion lycidas (assembly GCA_963932145.1). Lineage (NCBI taxonomy): Eukaryota > Metazoa > Mollusca > Cephalopoda > Sepiida > Sepiidae > Acanthosepion > Acanthosepion lycidas. The sequence goes on along the minus strand of OZ010607.1, from coordinate 37,011,784 downwards.
GACTTTTTTAGTCTATATATATATATATATATATAATCCATCGGAATATAATCATCTGATTCTGAACAAAGTATCTAACTCTTATAAAAATGATAATAACTCCAAACACTTATCCTCCATACACAGAGAAACCGCTAAATTTGCATTTAAACACAACATTGCTGATAAAATGGGCACTACTCACTTAAAAGATGCCTACCTACTTTTTAAAGACCATAAACCTAACTTTCAAAATAATATACAGTCCAGATTAATAAATCCCTCCAAATCAGAATTAGGACTAATTTCTCGAAACATTCTTAAAAGAATAAACGTATCTATATTAGAAAATTATCCCTTAAACCTTTGGAAAGATTCATCTGACACCATTAAGTGGTTCAAAAATATAAAATCTAAAAATAAAGCCACCTTTATCCAATTAGACTTTATCGATTTTTACCCTTCCATTTCTAAAGATTTATTAGAAAATAGCCTAAATTTTGCTAGAAACTATACTAAAATCACCGACGAGGAAATTAAAATCATAATGGATTCCAGAAAATCTGTACTTAAACTTAACGAAACTACTTGGTTTAAAAATAACAGTGACAATTTCGATGTCCCAATGGGAGCGTTTGATTCTGCTCAAATAGCGGATCTAATAGGGATGTATATTTTAGATATTCTGAGCAGATTTCTTAACCCCCAAAATGTAGGGCTTTACAGGGATGATGGTCTCATTATTATACCTAACTCTAATGGACCTCTTACATCCCAACTCCAGAAGAAAATAATTAAGGCTTTCAAATATATAGGTTTTAAAATAGAAATATCATCTAACCTGAAAATAGTAAATTTTCTAGACGTAACATTTGATCTTGAAAACAACACATATAAACCTTTCCAAAAGGAGAACCAATCGCCCATATACATAAATATCGACTCAAACCACCCTATAGCAATTATGAAACAGATCCCTAACACTGTAAATACTAGAATAAATAAACTATCCTCTAGTAAAAGCATCTTTGATCAAAATAAATCAACATACAATCAAGCCCTATTAAAAAGCAAATTCAAACAAACACTCACTTATATAGATAAATCTACTAGCGACACGTCTTCTAAATCTAGAAATGGAAATAGGAAAATTATATGGTTCAACCCACCCTTCTGTAAGCTGTCGAACATTAATATAGGAAAATATTTTCTTAAACTTATAGATAAACATTTTAAAAAAGATAAGCTATTAAAAAAGTTGTTCAATAGAATGAATTTAAAAATTAGTTATTCCTGCATGAACAACATGGAAAAAATTATTAGATCCCATAATAGTAGAATTTTAAATGAATTTTATAATCAACTTCAAAAAGATCCTAATACAAGCCCAAAGACCAAATCTACCTGTAACTGCAGGGAAGGATCTGTCTGTCCAGTAGAAGGAGTATGTTTGTCCAAAAACATAGTATACGAAGCTACGATTTTCCCCAAAGAAAATACTGAACATAAGAAGATCTACATAGGTATTTCTGCAGGAAGTTGGAAACAACGATTTTACAACCATCGTCAATCCTTTTATAATGAATCCAAAAAAACACCAAACTGCACTTTCAAAGCACTATTGGGAGTTATTGGAAAACAAATTAACCCCACAAATAGAATGGAAAATCATCTCAAAAGCCAAAACTCCGATTAATTTCAGAGACCGATGCAATTTGTGCATTATGGAAAAAATACTAATTATAAAACATAAGGATCCGGACATACTATTGAACAGACATAATGAGTTGATTTGTAAATGTAGGCATAAAAATCACCTCAGTTTAAAAAAGTATGTGTAGATATATAAATAGAAAATATAAATTGTTTTAAATGAATATATGAAAATACTGACACTGTGCTCTTTGATAAATGTGTTGGAACTTACAATTTTTTTTTTTTTTTGTGAACTTATTTAGATATATATATATGAACATTATAGATAAGGGTAACTATGTATTTATATTGTGGACACATATGTATGGTAGTATGGATATATATGTATAAATAGATATACACGTGTGTGAGTATAGATATACTAATATGAAGCATGTTTGAATACTGAATATTTTTTTTATATTTTTTTAACGTGTATGCTGCATGGGTGTGGATGTATATGTATAAATGTTTTATTGTTTGTTTTGTATGTATATGTATATTATATATGTATGTACAAGTATATGTGTGTGTACATGTACTTAAACATGTGTGTTTTTATGGTTTTAAACTACTTGTAATCTATATATGTATATAGACGTAATTACCTTAGAATTTATATTTGGTAAGTGTACATATGTATATGTATGTATATATATATATATATATATATATATATGTATATATGTACTCTTTTTATATTTTGTTTTGTATGTAGGGTTTTGTGCTTATATATAAATGTATATCTATTTAAGGGTGTGTATGTGTATATGAGTATGTCTCTCTCTCTCTCTCTGTATATATATATACGGATGATTAAATGGTTAGATTAATTTTTTGATATATAGATTTGAATATGGATATATGAACTGTATATGTATGTATATGTGTATATATGTGTGGATGTATATATGTATGTGTGGATGTATATATGTATATATATATATGTATATGTGTGTGTGTGTGTGTATGTATATATGTGCGTACGTACATAAATTGATTTTAAATGAAATATTGGGTCTTTCTAATGACATTTTAAATTTATTTTCTTAATTTTGTAATGTCCTTCTTTTGTAATATTCTATAGTTTAAATTTTGTTTTCTTCTGAAGGGAGTTTCATTTCTAAATTTAAAATTTAAATTTAAATATACCATTCTTTGACTATTAATAATAGTAATAATATTAGCTAAATTCCTTTAAAATGAAACACTTCCGAAATAACATTGATAAAATTAAATTTTAACTGTGAAATCTATATATATTTCAAATATTAAAATATAGATAAAGATTGCAAAATGTATATATAGTTTATGTGCGAGGTTAAATGAATTTTTGTGTAAATTATCTAAAGTGTTTCTATGGTTTTATTTTTTTTATTTTTTTTTTTATTTTTTTTTTTTTTTTACTTGTTAATGATCGTATGTATATGTGTATATATATGTGTGTGTGTGTGTGTATGTATATATGTATATATATATATGTGTGTGTGTGTATGTATATATGTGCGTACGTGCAGGAATTGATTTTAAATGAAATATTGGGTCTTTCTAATGACATTTTAATTTATTTTCTTAATTTGTAATGTCCTTCTTTTGTAATATTCTATAGTTTAAATTTTGTTTTCTTCTGAAGGGAGTTTCATTTCTAAATTGATAATTTAAATTTAAATATACCATTCTTTGACTATTAATAATAGTAATAATATTAGCTAAATTCCTTTAAAATGAAACACTTCCGAAATCACACTGATAAAATTAAATTTTAACTGTGAAATCTATATATATTTTGAAATATAGATAAAGATTGTAAAATGTATATATAGTTTATGTACGAGGATAAATGAATTTTTGTGTAAATTATCTCAAAAGTTTTTTTTTTTTTTTTTTTAATGATCGTATGTATGTAGGGATTCACATGAATGCATTTGTGAGGCATATATGAATAAATGAAAATTAATATTACCCTCAAATTCTATTAAATAATGAAACCTAATCTTTAATTTAGTTTACCAATGTAATAAATAAATTGCATTCATAAATTAATTTTGAATATTAAAATAGATGTTATATATATATATATATATATATATTTCTTTTCTTTTTTTTTTTTTTTTTTTTGTGGAAATACAATTAGTCGGGTGAATAAACTATTAAGATTTTAAATATTTCTTTATGTCCTAGATAAATATGTTTATTACAATAATAGTTATATTTAGTCCTGAAACTATTTACTTAAAAAATTAAATATTTAAGTTAATAACAAAATTTTTTTCAGACATCGAATTTTCTATCAAACATTGTAAACTATCTTTTACATAATTTTGTTAAAACAAAATTATAACAACTCCATCTCTCTTTCCCCCTCCCCCCTATCCCTCTCTTTACCGTAAGACTCACTTGTATACATTTTCTACAATTCATTTCCGTTTTATTAACCATCTAAAGAGGTCAAGTTTTCTGTCACTCCTCCTACTCTAATATAAAACATACTTAAGAGAGATATAAAATTAACCCCTCCCTATACTTTATATTGTCTGGTTAACTACCACTCTCAACCCCCTCTATTAAATTACAAAAATTACACTACCCACCAATTTCTAATCCCATTTTTTTTCTCATTTCGTTGTTGGAAGATTTACCTGATGATCCTGAATCCTTAAAAAAGGATTTAGGTGAAATAAATTATCGTAATGGTACATTAAAGTGATTTGTTTTTCATTACATATTTATATATATATATATATATTTATATATATATATATATATATTTCATAATCAGATGTATATGTGTGCCTGTAATTTTATGAGGGTGTATGTGGAAGAAATATATAAATAGTAGTCTTTTTTATACGCCATATATTAATGGAAATATTCTCAGAATTTTTTCATCGACGCCCTTTATTGATATAACTTTGATATAACAATATTATTCCCTTATCAACGGATGTAATGTTTCTTTTTTGTTTTTGTACTTTCCATGATATTTCGTCGCCAGTCATCCTATTAGTCTTATAGCAAAGTTCCCTCACACATTCTATAGGCTAAATCGAAATAAGGTTTAACATATTTTTTCTTGTGATACTGGATTCTAGTTAAAAAAAAAAAAACAAAAAAAAAACACACACACACAAAAAAAAAAAATGGTTTGATGAGTGAAAGAATTAAGAAAAATGTGGAAGATCTCGATATACTTTGCAAGGATAAAATGAAAATAGATATGTAAAGAAAGAAGATGAAAAATGAAAAGGAGGATAGAAGAACAAGAAATCCACCCACAGCAGGCTTAAGAAGACACTGAAGGAAAAGGAGAAGAAAAAAAAAGAAAGAAAGAAAGAAAGAAAGAAAGATAGATAGAAAGAAAGAAAGAAAGAAAACCAGGAGAATGTGAATGCAAATCTAAAAACTTAATCGAACACAAATAGAAAAAGAAGAAGAAAAGAAAAAGAAAGACATAAATATCAAGTCAATCAAAAGGAAGTTGAATGTAGCAGAAGATAATAAGAAAGAAAGAATGAAAAGAAAGAGCGAACAAAAGAAAGTAATATCAAGTAGAACAAAATATGGCCGGAATTAGTAGAAGAGAAAGAAAGAAAGAAAGAAAGAAAGAAAGAAAGAAAGAAAAAAATATCAAGAAGAAGAAAATGAATCTGAAAGAAAGTGGAGGGTGTGAGAAGTAACGGCAAAAAGAAGTGGAAGGCATAGAAAGAGGCTAAAAGAAGAACGACGAGAGGAGGAGGTGAAGAAGAAGAAAGAGAAAAAGAAGAAGAAGAAGAAGAAGAAGAAGAAGAAGGAACCTATAATGTCAACAATGTTGAAATTAAGGATGATAAGAATAAAAAGAATGAAAAGAAAGAGCGAACAAAATAAAAAAAGAAAGTAATATCAAGTAGAACAAAATAAGGCCTGAAGTAGTAGAAGATAAAGAAAGAAAGAAAGAAAGAAAGAAAGAAAGAGAAAATGACGGAAAGAAGGAAATATCAAGTAGAAGAAAATGAATCTGAAAGAAGGTGGAGGGCGTGAATAGTAACGGCAAAAAGAAACGGAAGGCATAAAAAGAGGCTAAAAGAAGAACGACGGGAGGAGGAGGTGAAGAAGAAGAAGAAGACGAAAGAAGAAGAAGAAGAAGAAGAAGAAGGAACCTGTAATGTCAACAATGCTGAAATTAAGAATAATAAGAATAGAAAGAAAGAAAAAAGAAAGAAAGAGAAAAGGAGAAAGTGAACGTGTACTATAAAATTTAAATTGGACACAAAGAAACTAAAGAAGAAAAAGAGAATGAGAAAAAAGAAAAAGAATTATTACAGAAAAAAATTGAAAGGAAAAGCGAAGAAAGAATGAAAGCAAGAAATATCAACTAGAACAAAACGACAGCAATGTAAAAATGAAGAAGAAGAAATAGAATTGAAAGAGTGAAGAAAAAGAAAGAAAGAAAGAAAGAAAGAAAGAAAGAAAGAATGAAAGAAAGAAAGAAAAAAAAGAGAAATTCCAAAAATATTGATCCGTATTATATTAAGATGACGTTGTTGATAAGTAATAAGAGGTTTTATTTGAAACCTAACCCTGTCCCAGAACACACTAGAAAATGATGTTACTGTTGTTCCAGGTGAGTTAGGTCACACACTTTCTTTTTATTGGATTCACAAAGCTAACTTTCGTCTCGGTCACTGGTCATCCGATTTGCCTGTCAAATCTGGACATCTCCAAACGGTAACCTATCGATCTAATTATATGGCCCGAGGTTAAATCTATTCATCGAGGCGGAGAAACGTGATTGGTCGTTGTATATTACTTGACCTGTCCATCATAAACGTCGAGAAAAACGTGAGGAAATTCGTTAAACGCCTTTGGAAGGACTGAACGCTTTCTCGAAAGATAGGCGAAAATATTTTTCTGAAGAAAAAGTTACTTTGCCATGATCATGTAGCAACAAGCCGTAATGTACCTCGTTCTGGGTAAGACGATAAACTACGCCCAACAGCAAGGCCTCTGGTCAAGAGGATTTGAGGAGCGTGGAACCGCCTCTTAATGGTAGCAGATTCAGGGTCCCAGTTATGGGCAAATAGTTGACACACCCAAACTGGGGTCAAAACACTATGAAAGTGTAAAAATAGGTCTTAGTATCAGCAATTCATTTTTGTAAAATTTTATTACTAGCAATGAATATTTGAAGGAAAAAGTATTTCCAGCAATACATTTTTGAAAAAATGTCTTGCCAGCAAAACATTTTTAAAAGAAAAAAAAATATTACCAGCAATACATTTCTGAAGGAAAAAATATTACTAGCAATACGTTTTTGAAGGGAAATATTATTACCAGCAATACATTTTTTAGGTAAAATATTACCAGCAATCCATTCTTGGTAAAAAATATATTACCAGCAATACATTTTGGAAAAAATTATTACCAGCAATAAAAATCTTGTCCGCATTAAATAACCCATTGAGGTTGATATGCCGTAAAACAAAACAAATCAAACCAAACTATAAATTTTGAAGGAAAAAATATTAGCAGCATAAAAATCTTGTCAGCATTAAATAACCCTTTAAGGTTGATATGTCGTAAAACAAAACAAACCAAACCAAACTATACATTTTTTAAGGGAACAATATTAGCAGCAATAATAAACTTGTCGGCATTAAATAACCTATTGAGGTTGATATGTCGTAACACAAACCAAATCAAACCAAACCAAACCTTATTTACCCACTGGCTTCTTGTTTCAATTACTTTACGACCGTCATAGCTTGGTTTTCCTGTCTGTATTCTAGAACTATTTTCTTGACAGTTTTTCTAATTAGCTCTCCTCCTCGACTGCGGGAAATAAAGCATACTACTAAACTGGATCAACGCATAAATAAAGCTAAAGATAACCAAAAGTTCTATTCTTTTCTTGCACTTCTCACTTTTGGAACTGCCTTCAGCTATCTTGCTTTCCTGTCAGCTACAATCTTCAGAAAGCCCATGCATCGAAACCAAAATGGGAATCCAAAATAACAATATCTTATAAATATACATACATACATACATACATACATACATACATACATACATAGATACATACATACATGGTGGTTGACAGCTCGTGTCCGAGTAAGGCCATTACGACATATCTTCTTGGATCATATGTACTGACACATTCGTACTGCACAGCACATCTACTGATGTGTTGTGCAGTACGAATATGGCTCTTTAGCCCAGCAAGGGGCGCACATACTCTTGCACAAATAGGGCACTTAAGAGGTCCAACAGCGAGTGGTACATTGTGATGCAATTTAAAACGTCGCAGGAAATCGCTTCTGGAGCCGCATGTCTTACCACAAATATCAAATTTCAGTTACTGGACGTCCACGGTTATATAATCACTTGCCATCTTACGTCGGTGCTCTCTCAAGTGACTCCTTAGACCAGCTATCAACAAAGACACTCTACCACCATCTGTACACATCAGATCGACCTTCCTCCGGGTGTCTCCAGGAAGTTCAATGGATACGCCTTTACGCACACTTCTTTTAAGCTTTGCAAGCCTCCTCATCTTCAAAGTGACGCCATCTACTACTAGCATCTTCATTCTAATCATTACGATCAGATACACATTCTTCCAATGCTCACAAGGAATGATACAGTTCTTAAAGCGCGTCTAAGGTTTGATGACATTTCTCATACATACATATATACATACATACATACATGCATGGTGGTGGTTGTCGACTCGCAAAGCTAGTATGGCCATCACTGACACGTCCAGTCCTTCACTTAAACTCGCCACGACACATCAACACTACCCTGCAGTCATTGATTGTGTGAACGACAGTGGCATATAAAGCCAGCCATCAATCTGCATTTCTTGTCACATATGTAGCATATCACATCTCCAGGTGTTGGAAGGAGACTTTGATCATCATCACTTCCAATATGCCATTTCATAGGCCTTGTCAGACCGGGAATTGCGCACACTAGTGCAGGTCGGGCATTCAAAGCATTTCATTACGAATAGACTGTTGGTGTTGGTGTGACCGCTGCTAACTGAGCACACCAGCCCTAGACAGACATATCCGATTGCATTGGGCACATGGACAGGTTGGCACCTCATGACAATTCAGGGATCCCTTCCAAACATGTCTCTTCAGTTCTGCATATTTTTTGATGCCTCATAGTAGTTACACCCACACACACACGCACACAAATATATATATATATATATATATATATATATATATATATATATATATATATAGAGAGAGAGAGAGAGAGAGAAACAAAATAAAAAGATATCTGCAACCTCATATATGTGCGTTACCTTGCATACACAGGTAAGTGAATAAATATTTACTCAATCTCTATCTATAAAAGGCAGGATGTGTGTGTGTGTGTGTGTGTGTGTGTGTGTGTGTGTAACGAATGCACGGCCGCAATTTTCGACAGATTTGCACCAAAATTTACATGCACATGCTCCAAGTTAGAGGAAAGGACAAGACCGACTTTGCATTTCCCAACTCCCATCGATAGTAGAAATAATCGATTTTGTCATGCTTCTACGGCAGTTTTGATGTAATTTGCGTCTATTTTATACTGGCCAGAGTGAGAGCTTATAGCTGGCTGCCATGAAGAGGCAAGAAGATTCTATTGACCAGCGTAAGAGCCAACAGCTGACTAACATGGATGTTGACTAGCATGCTAGCATGCAAAAAAAAATCGATAGCTGCATTCGTCACAAGTGGGAAAAATTTAAATCTGCATGGCACTTTACTCCAATTGGCTCATTCGCTTGCTTAAACTCAACGATGATTCTGATTCCGCAGAACTGGGTTGGGCGTGAAAAAGTATTTGTTGTTAACATTCTTTTTTTATTCGGT
>OZ010607.1:36959757-36997257 GCA_963932145.1 Acanthosepion lycidas | reverse complement strand
TCACTTGAGCAACAGGAGAAGAGGAGACATGCTGCATGGGTAACAGCCGATCCCTCATAAAAAAAAATTGTCCGGGCATACGCTCTCAGGTAGCAAGTTAGATAGATTTTTTTTTTTATATGCGTAGGTGTGTATGTTCGTGTGTGTAGGAGTGTTGTTCATTTTATTTTCAGCTCGGATTTCCATAAGCTACGCGCCATAGAGTCTCCGCTGAAGAATTAGTGTAGAAAATAAAATAAAAAAAAGAAGAAAAGACGACTACAAAGAAATTTTAAATAGGAAAGAAGAAAGCAAGAAAAGAAATGGTAAAAAGAAGTACTGGGCATTGTCGTCAGAAAGAGACACAGTATTTTATAACTATAAAATATAGAAAATAACAAATAGGCTAAAATGAGAAAGATATTGTCAGATCAGTCGATACTAAAATAATGCCTAGGTGAAATGCAACGAAAAAAAAGTTTAGAGAAGCATTGAACTATAAGTGAAAATCGATTCAAGGATTATGGGATATTGGAAACATCTGGAAAGAATTTAGAGAAAAGAGGTCGTCCGGTAACTGCGTGTAGAAAGAATTGGGATAAATTAGACGAAGAAGTGAAGATTTTATTTTTTTAACAAATCCGAGGGACGAAAGAAAAAAATTACATATATATATATATATATATATATATATATATATATCCTAGCTCCTCACTCTCACTCCAAAAAAAAAAAAAAAAATGAAGGCCTAACAGAATTTTCAGTTTTACATTTGTTTTTTTTTTGTTTTTTTTTTCAGTTCTGGATTATTATTATTATTAAAACTTTAAATCGAAGACAAATTATCTTGATAATTAGGATTTATTATGATTAATTGTTTTAATGTTATTTTAGATTCTTTAAACGTACAATGATAGATAGGGAAATCTTTGGCTAGTTTTGTTTTTTATCGTGATAAACAGAGAGAGAGAGAGAGAGAGAGAGAGAGAATGAATTTTGTTTATTTTTATTGTGTTTTATCGTGATTGATAGCTTTTTGGCTAGATTTGTTGTTTTTTATTTTGTTTTTTATAGCAGAATACATAAATAGTACGATACATAAACATTGACATCTTATTTTAACAGATATATTTACCAATATTACGCAAAAATATCTTAAAATACTAAAGAGTAAATTTATTCAATAAAATCGCCATTGGCTTCAACCATGGCCTTCAAGACGACTTCGGATCTTTTACAACTCTCCTTGTTTAACTTGGTGAATGCTGCCATAATCCTTGCCTTCAGTTCATCTTTGGTGTTGCAAGGTCACTCATAGGTTGATAGGTCACTCAACTGCTCCTTACACATAAAAATCAAGAAGGATGCAGTCTGGTGAGTTAGGTGACAAGATGTAAGGGGCAATGTGGTGGAAGAAATTGACAGCCATGATTGACTTGCTTGTGTAGCGTGGTGCAGATTCCTATTGCCAGATGTAGGCTCTTCCACTATTCACCCACTTGATCCAAGGCAGCACTTAACCCCTAGAGGCATTTGATGTAGGCCTACGTGTTGGGTCTGAGGCTTTGTGGGAAGGTATTAGGTTGGCGCAAAAATAATGACATAATAATGTAGTTTTTTGACGTATTTTTTAACGTCAAAAAACGACATTATTACGTAATCACCTAATAAATAGAGGCATCACTAGTAATCACTTCAAACGCCTTCATAATTATCATTAAATTCATCCAACGCTTTCCGAATCATCTTCATTGTCCTCGGATAGACACCAAATGTCAAACAATACATCATGTCGTTTACAAATTTACGGAGGAGTGAATTGCGTCATCGTGCTCTTTTTCTCTCAGATGGTACCAACTGACAGTTGACAAAATAAAAAATATACAACGCGCATGCGCTAAATTAAAAATGGCGAAATTTATCCATTTGACCCAGTAGATTCATACTTTTCCCAAGGGTATTTAGGCGATAATGAATGTAACGATCCCGACTGGAATTTGAACTCGGCTCGATGATTCCTCCGTTTGAGTAGTTAACCATCACACCATTTGAATGTCTTGACATATTGACATCGATAATAAATATTAAATTCCCTGGTGTATAAACAAATCGCATAAAAGAAACAGAGTTAAGAAAATTATATTCAGAAGTCATACAATAATTTACATTAATGTAGTAAACGTACTATTGCTGATAGAAGCCCATAGAATTAGAGCAAATCGTGAAGTATGAACGCAATAGATTAGTTTACTGTTTTGCGTGAGGAGATTGTCATCTAAAGAGCACGAGACATGCTCAGTCCTGGGTGTGCAGATAAACTACATCCGGCCGCAAGACCTCCGATCGAGTGATTGGAGGTTACAGGAGCGTGAAACCGCCTCTTAATTACTGTCTTTCCTAGGTTCACCCTAACCGTTGAGGGGTAGCACTTGTTAAGCTCCTAGTGAACCACCAAACAAATTCACTATGAAAGTATAAAAATACGATTTTACAGTAAAGTTACCAACAATATATATTTTTATATAAAACAATACAATTTTAAATCAAAATGACCAGCAATAAAATTTTCTAGAACTACCAACAATATATTTTCATCCAAAATGACCTACAAGGCATTTTATCTGCAGTCGAAGGAATGCAATTTCATATTTAGTTGAAGCCATAAAATTGTACACGAAAGTTTAGTGACTTAATTTTTCCAGCATCCTAACATTTTTTAGTAAATTTTTCATTATTTTAAATTTTCGTAGGAGTTAAGGAATATAAAAATTGTCCATAATTTTTATTGTCCCAAACGTTTTCGGCCACTCCTATAGCCATTTTCAAAGGTGTTTGTCTCTGGTGTTGTTATGTTTTCCTTGTGATTTGACTGTTACGTTGTAAATAAGGAAATAAAAACTTTATTGAAACAAAACAAAGTTCAGTTGACCATTGATAATAATTTCAGAACAACGTAACAATAAACAATTTTTTTCTATCCTCTGCCAGTCGCAATGATGGAGAAAGCATTACCCGAACCGTCGCTTTCTCCATCATTGCGGCTTGCAAAGGATAGAAAAAAAATTGTTTATAGTTACGTTGTTCTGGAATTATTATCAATGGTCAACTGAACTTTGTTTTGTTTCAATAAAGTTTTTATTTGCTTATTTAAATTATACAAAATTTACATTATTCGGACTATTGTCCTCATCTTTGTCGCCATTTTATTAATCCGACCTTGTGGTTGGAATGTCGAACTTAACCCTTTAGTTCTAGTTCCACGTGCCATGTTTAATGGATGTCAGTTATCCTGTTAATTCCCCTCCCCGAGTTCTCCACTGCCTTAACCTTGAACTCACACTCTTTGGGTTTGTCACTAGATCTAACCAACGCCTTTATCCACTGTCCAATGTGTCCTTGAGGACATCTGTGTATGAATTTCTGGGTATAATAAACCTAATGTCTCAGCAACCATATTTTTTACCAGTGATCATATTGCAATTTTTGCAGTTATCAGTTACCTTACCAGAGCTCATATTGCAATTTTTGTTGTTATTATCGCTTTTTCTCTGGCACTCCTTATTAATGGTTCCCATATTGTATTCATTTCTATGCTTGTTCGGCTCAGGAGATTTTTGTGGACGAAACGTTGTAATACATATGGCGACAAAGATGAGGACAATAGTCCGAATAATATAAACAAATACCTCATCTCAGAAATATAGACAGATACCATAAAATTGTGTTCAAAATTGTCGAACAATCACGTGGTCAAGATAAACACTCAGTTGTGGAGCAAGCTGAGGTAAAATAAAAGTAATCCAACCTTGAGGAAGAGAGCTATTTATGGTGCAATGGAGCATCTCATTGTGCTAAAGTGGGATAGTCCATTGCTTGGGCTGTGATTGGCTGCTGGTACCTGAGTGGAGGTATTTCTATATAAATACCAGCTTGATTCATCAGTTAGTTTGCAGGGTTTGTATTAAGTTACAACCTGCTTTATTTTTGTCTGCCAGCTGGACGCTAGCTGGGAATCTTACGCCGGTAAGTGCTGTTTATTGTCTTGTTATTCTACAAAAATATTTACATTGCGGCATTAAAGAACCCATTGAGGTGTTGATATGCTGCTAAACAAAGTAGAGCAATGAACGATACGTATTAAATACGATAATCTAATTAAGTTGGTGAAAGCAGACAAGGAAAGAAAAATACAAAAACTCCTACAGAAGACAGTGAAGAAAAGCGAAAATAAAGAGAATATTAACTGCAAAAAAAAAACAAAAAAACATAATGCATGGTTGTTGGTAACAGGATGAGTCAACGATGCAAATTGCAAATCGGAGTTTTAAAAAATACAAAATAATTAAATTACTAGGAAGAGTTTTAGCAGCTTGTGGAAAAGGTGACGCTGAAATCCGGAGTTGCATTTGGACAACCAATGATGCATTCCAAAATCTAAGCAGTGTACCAAGGAATAGAAAAAAAAACTGTGCTAGAAACAAGGTAAAGACTACTAAAATGTACGTGATATAACCCTCCTCCTGTATGGCATTGAGTGCTGCGCAATCTTCTCAAAGATGCAGAAGATAGTTGATGCAACAGAAATGTGATTCTACAGAAGGATTATGAGGGAAAATGACTCGATTACGTGAGTTCTAGAGAAAGTGGAAACCATCTCTTAACTTATACTTAACATCAAGTAGAGACAGTTGAGGTTTTTATGGCGCATAAAAGAAGGCTTGGAAAATCAGATACTCATAGGGCAAATTGAAGGCTAGAAGGATAAAGGAAAACAACTGATAACATACTTAGTGAGCTTGATTAAACGTATTGCAGAACAAACCTTATGAGAAATAACAGTAAGACAAAATTTATTAAACGCTAAATAAGACAGGAAGTTGTGAAGAGCTATGATCGCCTACGTCCTGACGGGACATGACACATGAAGAAGAATAAAAAGCTGTTGTCACGCGATTTTGTCTGTTCGTTTGCGGGATATTTGACAGATAATTCTTGACATAAAATTAAACGAATAGGAAGGAAGATCATACTAGAACCTCGAAGGCATAAACGGCGCTCTACAGTGTTTGCGTGTTGGCTTCTGTCAGGCAACTGCTGCTGGCTACATTCCTACTACTATTGTCCATGAAGATGGATAACATTCGTTGCCGTATTTTTCTGTAATTTTACTGAAAAACAGAAAATTTAAACTGTTACATAAGATGAAATCTTAAAATTTATTTCTTTGGATGTATTTTTTAATTTCTTCTTTTGGTTGCAATTTAAATATGTTTTTTTTAAATATTGTTTGATCAGTAGATAAACAAAGCCAAGCACGTTCAGATTCTTGGTCATGATGACTTGGAACTTCGTGCTAATGCAACTGTCGACGGCGTCTAGACAATTTTATTTACACAGTTTCACTCACGTGGCTTGAGATAATCCTTGGTACGTTTTATTTTCTTTCAGACACTTTGTAAAAGTGACACATAGTATCATAATCCCCCGAGAACAATATTATCAAGAGGAAACCTCACTAGCAAATCTCTCTATATATATGTATATATGTGTGTGTGTGTGTGTGCAAATATATAGAAAAATTGGAAAGAATACGTTTGGTAAACAATCAGAAGTACTTTAGTATTTTTGTTTTTATTTAAAAATAAAACAGTGCTCAATACAAAAGTAGAACCTAAATTATAATTTTTTTTTTAAATATGTTCATATTTTTAACAAAATAATTATATATATATATATATATATATATATATATATATATATATATATATATATATCCAAGTATATGATTGGTGTATATGGAATGAATTCCAATAACCAACAATTACTATTCTTAAAAGAGTGCTCAATACAAAGTAGAGCAGATATAATTATTTATATAATTTTTTATTTTTTTGAAAAAATAAATAATTATATATATATATATATATATATATATATATATATATATATATATAAGAAGAAGAAGTAAGAGTCCACGTATGCTTCTTATAGTATGTAAAATCGATAGGTTGGTTAATAAAACAAGAGCAAAACAAAAAGGGTACCAATGTGATCAGTGTGAAAAACAGTTATTAAATATTAATTATTAACCACAAAACAGAAATGAAATTAGGGTTTCAACAAAAAAGTTTTGCACACGAGGAATCATGCAGGTATCAGATTTTTACTAATAAAACAATCTAAAACAGGATTCACACGAGCCACAAGGACAAGCGTTGATGAGTTTTTCCCGTCTCTCAGTTGATTTCTCGCACCGCTGCTGAAGGACTCAGGCGTGCCCGAAAATTCAGGACTTAGAACCATAATTTTCGTGTTTCCTTTCTGCCTTATGATTAATAATTATTATTTAATAAATGTTTTTCGTACTGATCACAATGGTACCCTTTTATTTGCCCTGTTTTATTAACCAACTTAACTATTATATATATATATATATATATATATATATATATATATATATATATATATATATATATAGCAACGTTTGTAATGCAACTCAGAGTTTCATGGTTACCCAATTCATCAGGCGCAAATGTTAAAAATGTTTAACATGATAGCGGTGTTTAACTATATTATGGCCTGTTTTGTTTACACCTTAAATTAAATAAATATTTAATTGCTCATCTGTATATGTACGTTATTACACGCATATGTAGTTGCTAATCTCTCGTTATTTAGTTCATTTTCACACTTACCTCTCTCTATATATACATATACACATACATATATATATATATATATATATATATATATATATATATATATATATATATATATATATATAATTATTTATTTAAAAATATGATTCCAACACGCTACATAAGAAGTCTCATGTTTCAAAAACAAGAGCCGAAAACTTCAATATAATTATTAGAATTAAATTGAGTTAAAGTGAGCTCTGTTTCATCTTCAAGCGAATTTTTTTTTTAAATAACTTATTTCTGAAATTTACGTGTTTTATATAGGAATCAAAAATTCCCATGGTGACAGCCATCGTGGATATTTGAAATAGGTAGGGGTGTTGTCTGCTAATGATATGTATCAACATAGAGTTACTTTCATAGATGTTAAGTCAGGGTAAGGTGGGGGTGTCTAAATTTAAAGCGGAAGATGTTTTCAATCAGTCAGGTTAGCTTGTCTATGAAGATTAATTTTTTTTTTTATTATTATTACATGTTTGTTTTATTACTTTATGAAAGGGTTTTGTGTATATAAAAACATTTGTTATTTGACGACTTCATAAAGGGCTATCATTTTTTGTAGGTTGTTAAAACTTTTTATTGGGTCCATGGATTAAAAAGTTAATTTATTGTATGTTAGTTTTTAAGCTAAATTGTTCAATGTGTGAATTTGAAAAAAAAAAAAAACCGTTAACCCATGTCTATTGTTTAATAGATTTTTATTATTTAGAAACTTGATAATGTGCAGTTTCTCATGGAGGCACAAAGATATATATATATATATTTGCATTGTAAGAATTTATTGTGGTGATCCTGATGATTGTTACTGATTCAAAATCTGCAAATTAACTAATTACTGGGTAGGGGGATGTGGATTCATGCCTTTCCCGAAGTTAATTTGCGTGTAATCTATTACACCACACACACGACGAAGCTTATAACGCCTGGTATTCCCAGCAGTCACCAATGTTGGTACTGATCGAGCCCGACGTTGCTTAACTTCTGTGATCGTATTAGAAACCATGTTACAACGCGATATGGCCGTGTCTTGTATATTTTATTTGTGTGTAAATAAACCTGTCATTTTTATAAGTACTTTCGTAGTATATTCATGAGCTAAAAGAATAAAAAATGTTTACTAAGTATAGATAGTTTTTTATGATTTCAAATCACAAGCGATAGGAAACACATTGAAACCGTGGCTTTTCTATATACTCTCGTTAAATATTACTCTCTGCATATCCACACATTTACCCACAAGATAGACACTGAATAGTTACATGATAATACAAGTTACATGTCCACGGTAGTGTTGAAGCGGCAATCACTCCATTCATGGATAAAGATTTATAAATTTCAGAGAATAAGACCTTTGTGGACACAGCTTACCAAAACGAAGTGACTCTGAAAATAAAACCAAGGATTACATTTTGGACGTTATTTTCTAACAAGTACACGTTTTCAGCTGCATAAGAAGCCAGTTGCCTGCAGCTGTTCACTGAAATTCTTCGGATAAAAGATGTCTTTCTTTATCAGATGGAACCATGTTGAATATAAACTATGACTTATTTTCAAAAGGTTTTCGCGCGGTCATGAGTAAAATAGATTCATAGGGAAAAGGAAATAAGATGGTCTGAAAAAAAACACGTTCTAGACGAGAGATTAAATAAATGGTGTATTTAAGATTTTTCTTCTTGGTTTTATTTTCTTCACTTTTTTTTTTTTTTTTTTTTTTTTTTAGTATACACATCGTGAATATTCAGACAAGATGGTTGATAAAGAAGATTAAGTGATTGCAAACCCACTTAATACTCTAATTTTCTCTTTACTAGTTTTAACCAGTTAAAATATCCCGGTTTTCATAATTTGATGAATCTTAATTCTTAAGCCAATGATTAAGCTAATGGCGAGATTTACGACAATAAAATGTCAGTAAAAGTTCCCCTATCGCATCATTAAATATTTGAGCTTAACAAAATATTGCAATAAGAATCATAAATATGGAGGCAAGTTGGTGTAATGGTTAGCTAGTTTGTCTCGCAGGAAAAATTACAAGTAAGTTCGAACCTCACTGGAAGCGTCATATTGTGCGACATCTAAACTGGGCTTAGAAAATCAGCATAAATAGCAGGTCGTTGTTTTTAAGAAGAGGGTACAAATGAAAGGATCTGTAATTGACAACATTTTGTTTTTCTGAAACAGCATTTAAATACTTCTATCTTCTTTCTTTCTTTCTTTTTTCTTTCTTTCATTCATTTTCTCAGTGAAACCAAGTAGCGTCTCCAATATGTGTTTTGTTTTTTCTACATAATCAAAACAAGATAGTATATTCTTCGTTAGGTATTCTAATCGCTTTTTAAAAACAATAATCATTGCCATGGGACTCAACAATGTTTACAGTAACAGCGGAGTGAAGTTAGTTTATAAAAATAATATTCCACTCTAAAAGTATCTAATAGCTTTAAAATAACCAGCAAAAGGTTGATAATCGGTAAAAAACAAATCATCCAATCAATTAATCAATTGGTTGTAATGAATGATCTAGTGCAGTCGGTATGCATAATGGAATTCCAGGGAACTGTACCATATTCCACTTTTAGCACTGGTGCATTATTGTCTTCATACCATTCTTTTTCTGCAGAGGAAATACTCCGGAATGCTTATTAATAGAGACCGGAATGTGTGTCACTGAAATTGGTATAGCTAAAAGTGCCTTACAAAAGCTGAGCGGAAAATGACTTACAAAAGATGAGCGAGAAATGCCTTAGAAAGCTGAGGGAAAAGCGCCTTACAAACGCTGAGCAGATTATTAAAAAACAGAATATATATACATTAAAATTCTTGCCGGGAGACGCATTTTCTTTAGAAGGACGTCTCGAACTCCAGCCAGGTAGACATAATTTTCAATGTTTGAAAAAAACAAAAGTATATATTCAAACTCATGTAGCACTTGAATATCACGTTTACAGTAATAAGAAACAAATAGTGAGACAAAGTCCCAAATGTTTCTGACATTCGAATTATAATCTTTAGCAAGTACTATGTAGCCAACAGCAAAGTCACGGGAAAAGACAACAGTCAAGGCATCGAATCATTGATCATGAAATGCCGTCTTCGATGGACATGACATTTACTAAGGTTGGTACAGTCAAGGTTACCACATGAAGTATGATTCAGTGATCAAGGTTTCCACATGAAAATCCTTATTGTGGATTTGGAATTATCGAGGAACCCAAACCACGACAGGCCCACACCCGGTTTTGGTCGGCGTCCGTATAAACAGAGTCGCAGCGAGTAGTTGGGCAGAGAGAAGACGGCAGACGCGGACAGACGCAGACAGAGTTGAGCTGTGAGCTCTGAGACCAGCCTCGCAGGAAGATGACTGAAGATCCACGCATTCCGACTTCGACTTCTAACCAAGAACAATTTACGTCTTAGACACACACCACCAAAACAAGTTTTACGAATATCGCCTGAAGATTCAAAAAACCAGTTATCGAAAAACAACTTAAGAAATTAAGACTCGCCTAACAAACGCAAAGTGCCACGTATCCATAGAAGCGGTTCGGGAGAAAGACGCAGTCCTGTATTCAGCAACCAGATATAAAAATAATTGTTATTCTTTTTTTAACACATTTGAAACTTTCGAGTTGTTACTTTATTTTCTTTTACATATACTTGTGCGATGTTACCTTTGCTCGAATTCGGCTTGCATTACGGACCGGCGAATGATTGATTTCGTCTACCTAAGACCAAATCACAACGTGGTAGGTCAGACATTGGAGGCAAGCTGGGAACGATAAAGGTGATACCGAATCTAAAAAGATTCCCATCCGAATCAGCCAAGAGTTAGAATGTCACATTTGGCGCCGCAACCAATACATTGGTCGTCACAGAATAGCACGGGGGTAGAGAGGGCTTGGTGACGTCACACGTGATCAAGGTTTCTACACGAAGTATGATTCAGTGATCAAGGTTTCTACAAAATGTATGATTCAGTGATCAATGTTTCAACAAAAATTATGATTCAGTGATAAATGTTTCCACATAAATTACGATTCAGTGGTCAAGGTTTCTACATGAAGTATGATTCAGTGATAAAGGTTTACACATAAATTATGATAGAGTGATCAAGTTTTCTACATAAATTATCATTCAGTGATTAATGTTTCTAAATGAATTATGATTCAGTGATCAAGGTTTTCACATAAAATATGATTCAGTGATCATGTTTTCTACATGAAGTATGATACAGTGATCAAGTTTTCTACATGAAGTATGATTCAGTGATCAATGTTTCCACATAAAGTATGATTCAGTGATCAAGGTTTCTACATGATGTATGATTCGTGGGTCAAGATTTTCACATAAAGTATCAATCAGTGATCAAGGTTTCCCCATAAATGATGATTCAGTCATCAAGGTTTCCACGTGAAGGATGATTCAGTGATCAAGGTTTCTGCATAAAGTATGATTCAGTGATAAAGTTTTCTACATAAAGTATGATTCAGTGATGAAGGTTTCTAGATTAAGTATGATACAGTGATGAAGGTTTCTACAAGAAGTATGATTCAGTCATCAAGGTTTCTACATAAAGTATGATTCAGTGATAAAGGTTTCTAGATTAAGTATGATTCAGTGATCAAGGTTTCCACATGAAGTATGATTCAGTGATCAAGGTTTCTACATAAAGTATGATTCAGTGATAAAGTTTTCTACATAAAGTATGATTCAGTGATAAAGATTTCTACATAAAGTATGATTCAGTGATAAAGGTTTCTAGATTAAGTATGATTCAGTGATGAAGGTTTCTACAAGAAGTATGATTCAGTGATCAAGGTTTCCACATGAAGTATGATTCAGTGATCAAGGTTTCTACATAAAGTATGATACAGTGATCAAGTTTTCTACATAAATTATCATTCAGTTATCAAGGTTTCTACATAAAGTATGATTCAGTGATAAAGGTTTCTAGATTAAGTATGATTCAGTGATGAAGGTTTCTACAAGAAGTATGATTCAGTGATCAATGTTTCAACATGAAGTATGATTCAGTGATCAAGGTTTCTATATGAAGCGTTATTCAGTGATCAAGATTTCCACATAAAGTATGATTCAGTATTCAAGGTTTCTACATAAAGTATGATTCCGTGATCAAGGTTTCTACATAAAGTATGATTCAGTGATCAAGATTTCCATATGAAGCATGATTCAGTGATCAAATTTTTCATATGAATTATGATTCAGTGATAAAGTTTTCTAGATGAAGAATGATTCTGTGATCAAGGTTTCTACATGAAGTATAATTCATTAATCAAGGTTTCCACATGAAGTATGATTAAGTGATCAAGGTTTCCACATGAAGGATGATTCAGTGATAAAGGTTTCTAGATGAAGTATGATTCAGTGATCAAGGTTTCTACATGAAGCGTTATTCAGTGATCAAGATTTCCATATGAAGTATGATTCAGTGATCAATGTTTCCATATGAAATATGATTGAGTTATCAATGTTTCCACATGAGGTATGATTCAGTAATCAAGGTTTCTACATAAAGTATGATTCAGTGATCAAGGTTTCTACATAGAGAAGGATTCAGTGATCAAGGTTTCCACATGAATTATAATTCAGTGATCAAGGTTTCCATATGAAGCATGATTCAGTGATCAAATTTTTCATATGAATTATGATTCAGTGACAAAGGTTTCTCGATGAAGTTTGATTCAGTGATCAAGGTTTCTACATGAAGTATAATTCAGTAATCAAGGTTTCCACATGAAGTATGATTTAGTGATCAAGGTTTCCACATGAAGTATGATTCAGTGATCAAATTTTCCACATAAATTATGATTCAGTAATCGAGGTTTCCACATAAAGTATGATTCAGTGATCAAGGTTTCCACATGAAGTATGATTCAGTGATCAAGGTTTCTACATGAAGCGTTATTCAGTGATCAAGATTTCCACATGAAGTATGATTCAGTAATCAAGGTTTCTACATAAAGTATGATTCAGTGATCAAGGTTTCTACATAAAGTATGATTCAGTGATCAAGGTTTCCACATGAAGTATGATTCAATTATCATGGTTTCCACAGGAAGTATAATTCACTGATCAATGTTTCCACATGAAGTATGATTCAGTGATCAATATTTACACAAAATAGGATTCAGTGATCATATATTTACACAAAATATGATTCAGTGATCAAGGTTTCCACAGGAAGTATGATTCAATGATCAAGTTTTTTCCACATAAATTATGATTCAGTAATCAAGGTTTCCACATAAAGTATGATTCAGTGATCAAGGTTTCCACATAAAGTATGATTCATTGATCAAGGTTTCCACATGAAGTATGATTCAATTATCATGGTTTCCGCAGGAAGTATAATTCACTGATCAATGTTTCCACATGAAGTATGATTCAGTGATCAATATTTCCACACAAAATATGATTCAGTGATCAAGGTTTCCACAGGAAGTATGATTCAGTGATCAAGTTTTCCACATAAAGTATGATTCAGTGATCAAGGTTTCAACATGAAGGATGATTCAATGATCAATGTTTCCACATAAAGTATGATTCAGTGATCATGTTTTCTACAGGAAATATGATTCTGTGATCAAGGTTCCCACATTAAGTATTATTCAGTGATCAAGGTTTATACATAAAGTATGATTCAGTGATCAATGTTTCCACATAATATATGATTCAGTAATCAATATTGCTATATAAAGTGTGATTGAGTGATCAAGGTTTCCACATGAAGTATGATTCAGTGATCAAGTTTTCTATATAATCTATGATTCAGTGATCAAGGTTTCCACATAAAATATGATTCACTGATCAAGGTTTCCATATAAATTATGATTCAGTGATAAAGATTTCCACATGAAGTATGATTCAGTAATCAAGGTTTCTACATAAAGTATGATTCAGTGATAAAGGTTTCTGCATAAAGTATGATTCAGTGATCAAGGTTTCTAGATGAAGAATGATTCCGTGATCAAGGTTTCTACATGAAGTATAATTCAGTATTAAGGTTTCCACGTGTAGTATGATTAAGTGATCAAGGTTTCCACATGAAGTATGATTCAGTGATCAAGTTTTCCACATAAATTATGATTCAGTAATCAAGGTTTCCACATAAAGTATGATTCAGTGATCAAGGTTTCTACATGAAGGATGATTCAGTGATAAAGGTTTCGACATAAAGTATGATTCAGTGATCAAGATTTCCATATGAAGCATGATTCAGTGATCAAATTTTTCATATGAATTATGATTCAGTGATAAAGGTTTCTAGATGAAGAATGATTCCGTGATCAAGATTTCTACATGAAGTATAATTCAGTAATCAAGGTTTCCACATGAAGTATGATTAAGTGATAAAGGTTTCTAGATGAAGTATGATTCAGTGATCTAGGTTTCTACATGAAGCGTTATTCAGTGATCAAGATTTCCATATGAAGTATGATTCAGTGATCAAGGTTTCTACATGAAGGATGATTCAGTGATAAAGGTTTCTAGATGAAGTATGATTCAGTGATCAAGGTTTCTACAAGAAGTCTGTTTCAGTGGTCAAGGTTTCCACATGAAGTATGATTCAGTGATCAAGGTTTCTACATAAAGCGTTATTCAGTGATCAAGATTTCCATATGAATTATGATTCAGTGATCAAGGTTTCCATATGAAATATGATTGAGTGATCAATGTTTCCACATGAAGTATGATTCAGTAATCAAGGTTTCTACATAAAGTATGATTCAGTAATCAAGGTTTCCACATGAAGTATGATTTAGTGATCAAGGTTTCCACATGAAGTATGATTCAGTGATCAAATTTTCCACATAAGATATGATGCAGTAATCAATGTTTCCACATAAAGTGTGATTCAGTGATCAAGGTTTCCACATAAAGTATGATTCAGTGATCAAGGTTTCCACATGAAGTATGATTCAATTATCATGGTTTCCACAGGAAGTATAATTCACTGATCAATGTTTCCACATGAAGTATGATTCAGTGATCAATATTTACACAAAATATGATTCAGTGATCAAGGTTTCCACAGGGAGTATGATTCAGTGATCAAGTTTTCCACATAAATTGTGATTCAGTAATCATGGTTTCCACATAAAGTATGATTCAATTATCATGGTTTCCACAGGAAGTATAATTCACTGATCAATGTTTCCACATGAAGTATGATTCAGTGATCAATATTTCCACACAACATATGATTCACTTATCACGGTTTCCACAGGAAGTATGATTCAGTGATCATGGTTTCTACAGGAAGTATGATTCAGTGATCAAGGTTTCCACATAAAGTATTATTCAGTGATCAAGGTTTATACATAAAGTATGATTCAGTGATCAATGTTTCCACATACTATATGATTCAGTGATCAATATTGCTATATAAAGTTTGATTGAGAGATCAAGGTTTCCACAGGAAGTATGATTGAGTGATCAATGTTTCCACATAAAGTATGATTCAGTGATGAAGTTTTCTATATAAAGTATGATTCAGTGATCAAGGTTTCCAGATGAAGTATCATTCAGTGTTCAAGGTTTCCACATAACATATGATTCAGTGATCAATATTTCCACATAAATTATGATTCAGTGATCAATGTTTCCACATGAAGTATGATTCAATTATCATGTTTTTCACATAAAGTATGATCCAGTGATCAAGGTTTGCACATAAAGTATGATTCAGTGATCAATGTTTCCGCATAAAGTATTATTGAGTGATCAAGGTTTCCACAGGATGTATGATTTAATGATCAAGGTTTCCACATAATGTATGATTCAGTGATCAAGGTTTCCACAGGAAGTATGATTCAGTGATCAATATTTCTACATAAAGTGTGATTCAGTGATCAAGGTTTCCACAGGAAGCATGATTCAGTGATCAATGTTTCCACATAAAGTATGATTCAGTGATCAATGTTTCCACAGTAAGCATGATTCAGTGATCAAGGTTTCCACATAAAGTATGATTCAGTGATCAATGTTTCCACAGGAAGTATGATTCATTGATCAAGTTTTCCACATAAAGTATGATTCAGTGGTCAAGCTTTCCCCAGGAAGCATGATTCAGTGATCAAGGTTTCCACATAAAGTCTGATTCAGTATTCAAGGTTTTCACAGGAAGCCTGATTCAGTGATCAATGTTTCCACATAAAGTACGATTGAGTGATCAAGGTTTCCACAGGAATTATTATTCAGTAATCAAGTTTTCCACATAAAGTATGATTCAATGATCAAGTTTTCCAAATGAAGTATGATTCACTGATCAATGTTTCTACAGGAAGTATGATTCAGTGATCAATTTTTCCACATAAAGTATGATTCAGTGATATCCCTTCTGTTTTCTTCTTTGAAGATGTAAGCACCAACTGAAAACAACACTGAAAGCTACTGGACTTGAGCCTAATTCGTTTCTAACTCTCCTCTGTGAGAGCAGCCTACTGGTGGTCTTCCGTCAAGATCGGAATCAAATACATGAAATCCAACAAAAGGGAAATGGAAGAGATCAAATGTCACGTGACAAAAGCTCGACAAAATCAACGTCGTTTTCACCAACATTATCATACAATAACATTGACTTTTCTATGCAAGAATTGGTCTACTTCGTCATAACGCCATCACCATAAAAGAAGCGATCAGCAAGGAAGTAATTAAATTCTACGAGGGATAAAACCGGTGACGATGTATTGTATACGCTGTTAATGTCATGTAAAATGTGATACAAAAAGATGGCTTAGTTATTTTATATTGAAACCGAATTTTCCTCACCTTCTATATAAGCGATTTATTATCTGTCTATATTACTGAGATGATGTATTATGTACACTATTTTCATTATTCTGACTATTGTCCTCATCGGTGTCGCCATATTTATTACAACGTTTCGGCCGTTGTACGCTCCGTCCTTCTTCAGTATCTGTCTATATTTCTGAGATTAGTTATTATGTACACCATTGACATTATTCGGACTATTGTCCCGATCTTTGTCGCAATATTTATTACAAAGTTTCGGCCGTTGTATGCTCCGGTCTCAAGAAAACATGGCACAGTGGATAAAGGCGTCGGTTAGATCCAGTGACAGGACCCAAAAGTGTGAGTTCAATACCCGGTTAAGGCAGTGGAGATCTTGAAGAGGGGAATTAACAGGAGATAACTGATAACTGACATCGATTAAACATGGCACGTGGAACTAGAGCAGTCTACTCCAGCGAGCGAAATAAAGGGTTCAGTTCGACATTCCAACCATCTGAAGAAGGCCGGAGCGTACAACGGCCGAAACGTTGTAATAAATATGGCGACAAAGTTGAGGACACTCGTTCGAATAATGTCAAAAGCTATTTATTTATTAATAAAAGATTATTTTGCACACTATTTGCTTAGGACTTCGAATTACATCAGGATTGCATCACTCTGAATGTTGAATAAGTCTGGTGAGACGACACATCAGTGTCTTACTGGTCTACTTTTGTATATTTAGTGAATACATTTTATTTCCGTATGCAGACGGATTAATCTCAGTATCATTTCTGGATAATTTTAATATCCTTCACAAATAAATCATACTTCATTAGCATTTCCAACAGTTCATTGCATATTAATTAACTTTAAATTGTTCCGAATTTTTCACAGATTCATTCAAACATTTCCAGGCCTATTTGTATGAAAGTGAATGCGCTTATCTACCATCAATATTTTCATGTCATGTCTCTTCAGGTCAGAGACGGTCATAAATCTCCATAGATGCCTTTTCTTTATTAGAAGTGAATTCTCATGACTTCTTAGGAAATATAGTGGTGTGGTATAAAGTTGCATCCGCCATATTTTAGAACTTTTCTTTTCTTAGATTAGTTGGGGCCTAAAGCTCGAGAACCCAGTCTATCCTGCTATTTAACCCATACATGGGAGCGGAGAAGCAAACGCACCAGAGTCACCTGGAATTTGAACATAGTCCGCCAATTCCACTTCCTGCACCGATATCCGTTACACTACCGGCAAATCTACATTACGACTATTAAATCTGTTCAGTCGTCCTGGGTAAAGCGATAAATTTCATCCGTCAGCAAAGCCTATCATCGGTAGAATTGGGGTTCTGAGGATCGTGGAAGCACTTCTTAACTGCTGTTGTTAAAAGATCCACCCTGAACCTGGCTGGTAGCACCAGTTAACGTCCCAGCTATCGTCAAATGATGACACCCCGCCAAACCAAAAAAGTGTTGGCTTTTTTCTTCTTTTTATTATTAATGCTTCCATTATATTTAGTCATATTTTACATGTGGATGATGTTATTATATCTGTGTTATCAACGAGTATGTTGCGGATAGAGTTTAGTTGGGTCTCCACGTGTATTTAAATGAGACCAAATTGAGCTATGGTCGGAGAGATGTAACGTGAGTCTTCTTGTTAAGCATGTTGTAGTATATCCATTATAATTATTTATGAATTTGGATTGATCAGGAACACAGTCCATGAAGGAGCATGTTAATTCGTAAATAAATGTCTCTTAATGGTTTTATCGCCTTGCTTTGGGTAAAATGTATAAGATATACAAATAGCGTGAGAGAAAAATATATTAAAATATATTAGGTTGGTGCAAAAATAATGACGTAATAATGTCGTTTTTTAACGTTAAAAATAGGTCAAAAAACGACATTATTACGTCATTATTTTTGCACCAACCTATTATTATTATTATTATTATTATTATTATTATTATATTTTTATTTTAAGAGATTATAATAAAAACATTTTGAAATCGCTACACATTTTCAATGTATTTTTATTATAATCTCTTACAATAAAAATATAATAATAATGTATTGCTCTACTTTTTATTGAGCACTTTTTAAAAGTAAATGCTACGAACAGTGGATGTTTACTCCATCTGTTCTTTCTCACATTTATGTATGTATCCATTGCTTCTTCCACTGCGAGGAAAGTTGGCTCTCTGTGCCGCGCCAGGAAATTTTTCTCCCCGGAATCGATACTTCAAATATACAAATCAACCATTCGCCCTTGCATGGAGTATTGCTGCCATATATAGTCTGGGGCACCTTCTTTTTACCTCGGAGTTCTTGACAAGACCCAGAGACGGATATGTAATATTTGGCCCTGATCTGGCGTCTCGTCTACAGTTGCTCTCACAGACGCGCCGTCGCCTCTCTCTGTCTTTTCTACTGTCTAATACTGTCATGGTAATTGCTCCGATGAGCTGCTTTCACTGGTTCCCAGACTCCATTAATTCAAGCGCCCTACGAGGCTGGCATCCAGCTCCCACCCTTACACTGTAGAAACTTTTAAATGTAGCCGTCTCTTCTACTCCAATAGCTTGATACCTCGCACCTCTCGCCTGTGGAACACCCTTCCTAATTATTGTTTCCCTGAGAGCTATAATCTCCAACTATTCAAATGTAATGTCAATCGACATCTCCAGTTGCCTTGACCTACCGACTATCCCTCTCCTCATCCTTTCTTCTATCACTCCTATCTGCTCTTGCTCCAAATCTTCTGCAAACCCCTGAATCCTAGTAGCTTCACCCCTTGCTCGGGGCGTAATGCTTATATATATATATATATATATACATTAAGAAATGGACAAAGTCCGACAATTTATTTATTAAAGACATATTTATGTTTAACGTTCTTTTTATAGATACAAGTATTTAAGTAAATGCTCTGTTTATAATAAACAGTATTAAATAACATTTATCGGCCTGAATGTCCGAGAAATTTTCATAGAAAATATTCGTTCTTTGACAGGATTCGAACCTGCATCCTATACGGAACCGTCATTTACCTTGACGTGCCTAACCGCTCGGCCACAAAGGATCGTTCGGTGGGCAAGGTCGAATTTACTGCTTATAAACTTCAATCTTCAATATAAAAAGAACGTTAAACATAAAAATGTCTTTAATAAATAAATTGTCGGACTTTGTTCATTTCTTAATGTATGACGTCATTTGTTAACATTTGATACTCCATGAGCAGTTATGAATGTACGAGATTCATGGAAGATTGAAGTTTATAAGCAGTAAATTCGACCTTGCCAACCGAGCCTTTGTGGCCGAGCGGTTAGGCACGTCAAGCTAAATGACGGTTCCGTATAGGATGCAGGTTCGAATCCTGTCAAAGGACGAATAATTTCTATGAAAATTTCTCGGACATTCAGGCTGGTAAATGTTATTTAATGCTGTTTATTATAAACAGAGCATTTACTTAAATACTTGTATTTATAAAAAGAATGTTAAACATAAAAATTTCTTTAATAAATATATATGCATGTATGTATATTCAATGTTTATTTGTGCCGAGCTAACTACTGTGCAACTGAAAGGGAAAAGTGGCTAAAAGACATTAATTCTTGTCAATATGTTTTGTTTTATAAAAACTTTCACGTACAGCTGCTCTTTTGTTGTTAACTATAATAAATAAAAAATGAAACGAACGTTCAAAGCAACATCTGTTAGGCGTCTGTTCTAACCCAATGAAGTATTCGTTACACACTCCAAAAGGATTTCGTACCTGTTAAATAGATGCATGATCAGGGTACGTTTTATAATTTGCACATATATAACGCCTGTAACAGCGAAATTGTCCAACTCGTGTAACAGCTTGGGGTAATTGTCCATCCCACAAAATGTTTAATACTCCTTCCCACCCAAAAAAGAACACTAACCTAATTGAGTTTCTTTTTTCCAAGTTTTCCGATAAGACGTTTAGTCATCTTGATAAAATTCTTTTTTAAGCATTTCACTCCAAGCAAGGCGGGATGCCTCTAATACGCAGAGGGTAACAGAGTAGGAGCGTGAGTAAAAAAGTGTGATGGACGAAAGGGTGAAGAGAAGGGCAGGGGTATAGTTCAGGGCATCTGGAGATGTCGAATGACATTTGATTTGAATAGGTGGAGATTATAGCTATGAGGGAAACCAGCAATAGGAAGATCTCAAGATTCTTTAGATTGGGAAAACGTAAGTGTTGTAGCATACCTACAGACGATAATGGCTATGCCCCCATTCACATGAATACAGTAGTAAATACCGTATGTTTGTCAGCAGTCATAGATTCGTCTACATTTGTGCTAGTCAAAGTCTCTGCTTCCGGGCAGAGAGGATTCCCAGACGAGGCTATATCGAAGGGGAGACTCTCGTCTCGGGAAACACCTACCCGACCCAGTTTTATACGATGTCTACGGGGAATTTGGGGCCGAGCCTGTGCGCACGGATACCCCACATTAAATTCGGCCTTGTGGAGCGGTTGGTAGATATCCTTCAGTTGGAGATTGTGCTTGTCAAACTCTCTGCCTCCGGGCAGAGAGGATCCCCAGACGAGGCTATATCGAAGGGAAGAGTCTCGTTTCAGGAAACACCTTCCCGACTTCGTTTTATACGGGGTCTACGAGGAATGTTTGGCCGAACCTACGGGCTCGGATACTCCACATTGAATTCGGCCTTGTGCCACATCTGACCCCGTGGCGCGGTTGGTAGATATCTTGCAATTAGAGATTCATTGTGGAATTTACTTGACTACTTCTACGCGCCGCTGGCGAATCTTATGTGTTGTTCTTGTCCTAAGCATTATCGTTCATTATCAACCTTCGCGCGATTATTCTATTCAGTAACCTTCCCTAGGTTACAACAATAAGCGAATACAGAGACTTCAGAAGGAACCAGAAATCCAAACCTAAACAGGAAACAATGGATAAGCCCATATTCCTTTCCAGGGAGGAGTGTAAACCGGGCGATAAACGAACATATCTATTCCTATTGGGAGAGAAACAAATATAAGTAAATAATTAGTGAATAAAAGTGTAGAGTCCGTGCAGCTTATCACGTTGAAACACAGGTTTACCGAAGTTAAACAACGTTGAACCTTGTCAGTACTTATATGAGTGACTGCTTGGGTATTCGAGGGGCCGCTAGTTTAGACGTTGTGGTGTAAGAACTAACAGCTCGGAATTGGAAATCTGACAGTCGAAATCCTATTCTAGTCGGTTTCGTTATATTTATCTTAAGCGCAAATAACATTAGGAAGGGTATGAATCCAACTCTTCTCTCCCCAGCTATGGGTTAATTAGCATCCATCTTGTATCAGAAAACTATTATTATCTCGAACATACTCTTACAATCTAGAAATATTCTCTGGATTTAAAAAAGGCTAAGTAGCGGATAAATCAGCCTATCACCGAAAGATTAAATTAAGAGTTAGACTTGAAATTTCTCGTGGGTTACCTGGATCAATATACATCTGATGAAGTCCGGTTGGAGGGGGTACAAAACGGCCGAAACATTTGTGATAAGAACAAGAATGTGGACCATCGTCCGCGTGCAAATACTGTAAATATGCAATTATTATAACGCTTTGTACATATAGATAAATATATAAAACTTGTATCATACATTTATACATAAATATTGTTTATAGCTGAGTATTTTACATTTCCCCAAATTTATATATATATATATATATATATATATATATATATATATATATATATATATATATATATGTCATTAATAGAAAATGTTTGTTACTTAGCTGATTGATGTCACCTTCAGCATCCCGAATCGAGAGTTTTGTAGGCAAACCTGTCTTTACACTATATATATATATATATATATATATATATATATATATATATATATATATATTACAATAATAATAATAATTAATAGATATTCTATAAAATGTATAATATAATTTTATATATACATTCTATAATATAATTATATATATATATATAAATATTAATTTTAATATATATATATATATATATATATATATGTATATATATATATATATATATATATATATATATATATATATATATATTAATTTTATATATATGTAAATATTAATTCCTATAATATAATTTTATATATGTAATTTCTATATATATATATATATATATATATATATGAGCGGTACTTATTAGAAAGTGCTTAATATCAGTGATAGATCTAACATATTCAGTTGCATGCATATGAGTTTGTACACCGTCGTTAAAAATATGACAAGAATAGCTTCATCCCCATGTAAAAAAAAACGGATAAGAATAAAGGAAGAATTAATAATAAAAAGATAAAAACAACTCTCAATATTATCAACAAAGAACACGGCCACAACGTCCTGACCGTGTTTGAAAAAATAATCATCCCCCATCACTATAGATACGCATATATAAAAATCTACATATTCAGTTAAAAAACAACAAAAACACCCTTAATCATCGTTAACGGAATAGCCGAAAGTGCTTGGTTATATAGAATATTTCGACAGTTTTGTATACTTTATGAACAGAAAAATAAACACTTGTACGAATGCAAGTAAACTGAATAAAAAGGTTAATCGGAATATCTTCTCAGACGTCTTTAATTAAACTTGTATAAAATTGTGATTGCTGCCGAAATACAGAAATTTCACTGCTTTCTGGCAAAATTTCAACATAAACTTTTCAATTTCTGATCGCTTTCCGTTTCGATAACGTGTAATCGAAGATATTTTAAAGTTTATTTCGTTGTGTCATATTTACCATTTTTTTTTACTCGTAAACTCTTTTCTCCATCTTTGTTTTTCCTATCACAAAGTTTCGGCCGTTGAGCTCACTAACCATAATCAGAGGACTGTCGATCCGAAGTAACCTTCAAGGAATTCTGAACTGAAATCTTTGTTCAATCTACGAGGGTACATTGCTGTCGTTGAATATAATGTGAATATCGATAACAACCTCCTGCCGGTAATTTAGGCCGAAATTGTTGGGTCTAGCTAAAGATACTAAAAAAAAAAAAAGTTACATTAATCATCTTACGATACTTTACTTTTACAAGGGCCGAAAATGGAGTAAAGCTGGTACATATGAGCAGGAACTAGACAATCTTCCCTTTCCATTTTCGACAAAAAATGTCTCACTGCGTCCTTGTGGTTGACAAATTATTTTCAAACCTAGAACTCACAGGAGAAAAGTCGCAAGCCTCTTGCTACACTATTACTATTTCCTTTAATCATCTCACCCCAAGCAAGGAGGGAGTGCCACTAGCACGCAAATGGTTACAGAGAATGAAAAGTAAGAAAAAACAAGAGAAACTGAGGAAAAGACTAAAAAAAGAACGGGAATCAAGGCATCAGAAGATGTCGATTGACATTACATTTAATTTTTTTAAGATTATAGTTATCAGGGACGCGTAAGATGAAGGGAATTCTGTTACAGTTTTTTGTGTATGTATATAACTAGTGAGTTAGTCCAAATGCCTGGGCTCACTTTATGGTCCACCCATAGAAGGTCAACCAATCAGAAAATGTAGAACATTCAATTCGTCGTGTATAAAGTCGGCCATTTTGTTCACTCTACCCGAATGACCAGTGCCAACCTGTCAGGCAAAGATGAACAGAAGGAAGTACTACGCTCTGCTACTTTGCTACGATATCCACTGCTAACCTGAACTACGCTTCCCTACCGTCTCCGAAATATTCACTGCTAACCTCTGGATTCTATACTCGAAGACGACCGTCATCTGAATAACAAGTTCCATTGACGGGAAGTGCGAGAGTAGAAGCCGTTGGAAGCGGTTACCTTTAACTATTTCGACAGTGAAAGTGTGGGACCGAGATGCCAACCTAGTAGCATGCTTAAATTCATACCTTTGGGACACAAGTGAAAATAGCTCCTCAGAGCAGTTGCCATAAAAAAAAGATATTTCTAGAAAAGACAGACGGAAGCCACATCAAGTCTGTAAGAAAGTGACGGAAATCGAGATGCCAGGTCAGGACCTAACTCATTGCATATCCCTCTTTGGATTTTGTCAGGAACCTGAAGATGAACAGCGGGGCGCAAGACCGTATATAGCAACAGTTTTCATTGCATGGACAAATGGTAGATTTGTAGATGTAAAGGATGGACTCCATAGAAAATGCTCAGACAAACTGCATTACTTAGTTCCACAAGTTCAAACCTTCACTGCTAAAACCCGCCATGCTATGCCATTGTAGCAAACCACCTTGATTCTCTTTCTATGGCATTGATGAGATGTAACTTCCACTCGTGGAGCTTCTTCCCACGAACGTCTGCTTTGTAGAATCAACTCCCAAGAGGTTGTTTACATGATCATTACAATCTTAACGAGTTCAACTTATCTTCCACACATATGCTCATAAACAGTGTATATGTAAGCCTCTACCTCGAGTGTCTCACGAGACTGGTACAGAGGGAAAATTATTTTAAAGTAAAGAACGCTCTGAGATTGTTTGTTGGTTTTGTACTGCATTTTTATATTGTGCTTTTTTTTTGTGCGTTTTTTATGTATTAGAACTTCAGGGGTCTGCATTTGGAGATGTGTCGTCTTTTCATTCCTTTATATACCGAAAAAAATATTTAGTATGTAATCTCCTCAATTGAGTGCAATTTAGCGGATATTAAACATAAACAATGAACCTTAATCTGACTTTAGCCATCACTTTGCTTTCCCTAGCATTTTATCTTTAGTGTTATAGATTGAAAAATATATTTTTTTTATCATGCCATGTGTTGTCAGTGACTACTGTGTGAATTTTTAACCTCGAAATCAAATGCAAGATAAGGAAAACACTTAGCCCTATTGAAAAATTAAAAAAAAACAAAACTAAATTAACTACGAAGTTAAAAAAATAAAAATTACACACTGAATGAGTTATTAAAATTCTGCCTGCGAATAATGAAACCCAGAACGACTTCTAATTCTCCCAGGATTGCTTCAGAATAAATGTTCAATATGGAGTCCTTTTCTATTATATCTGCCTTCAATATGACCTGCGGGTATCAGACTTTTCGGGACTACTATTGTTCTAGTTACACCTGACTGAAGGATACATGACCCATGGATAAAAGTATTGGTTCAATACAGTAACTTGACCGAAAGAGTTGTTAGCTCAAAACCTGGCTACAACAGAGGTGAACAAAAACTTGGAATTCAGTTAAAGGGGGAAAACTGCCAATGAGACACCAGAAAGAGGCATGGAACGGGAACTAGAACAATCTACCCTGGCTGCCGAAATTAAAGGGCTCAATTCGAAATTCCACTGGATCAAGTGTCCTTGAAGAGGCATGGCACGTCGAACTAGAACACTCTACCCCGGTGAACGAAATAAAGTTCAGTTCGAAATTCCAATCACCTGGAGAATGCCGGCGTGTACAACGGCCGAAACGTCGTGAATATGGCAATAAAGATGAGGGCAACAGTCCAATAACTCGTCTCAGAACTAAATTATATATATATATATATTCTCTATGGATAAATATACAAGTGAATATTTTCCTATGCTAGTAAAATATTATTCTTCTCCATATCTGTTGATGTCCTTAATGTGAATTGTATCAGTCAGTCAGTTACATGATACACGCTTAGGTGATCATGTATCTTTCGATACATGACTGACGAGACAGATTTTGTTCTTCCCGCAGTAGGTTGCTATTTTTTCTGATTTTTTCTATCCAAAGCTATAGAATTCGGACTGTTCTGCTATTTAGCCACAACTGTGGGGAGAAGAGGCTTCATACCTTTCCCAAGGGTATTAGCACGTAAGTGAATGCAATGGATTCGACTGGAATTCGAACTCGGCTCTCCGATTCCTTAATCCGGGCCGCTATCCATTACTCCACCGTATCTGCAAAATGTGAAAACTAACTCAAGGCAGCCCAAATGCAAAATATCTTTGGGCATTTTTGATTGCGCAGAAAGTTTCGCCTGCTTTGTATTTCATGATCGGTCTTTGTTTTCAAAATTCGCTACCGGCTTTGCTCGAAACGCCATCTTTGGTTCTCCATTGAAAAATATTATTACAAATTTGGTTTCGCGTTTTTCTTTATAACCTGTCTGACTTTCTCTGGTATTTGTCATAAGCCTGTCAGCGTCACTCGATTTACCATTATACTGAAAGATCAAAAGTAACCACCTGTTGCACTGTACAACCTCTCTCTCTCTCTCTCTCTCTCTATCTATCTATCTATCTATATACATATATATATATATATATATATATATATATATATATATATATATATATATATATATATATAGTTCACTCGTAGTTCAACTTGTTTTGAGTTCGCCCATAGTTCTTTCTTTGACAGAAGACCCGATACACGCGACTTCCAGCAGATGACCTTCTATAGATTTTAAAAAACAATAAAGGAAAAATGAGATATAAAGGTTTCTTTTTTTATATTCGGTGAGATTGCAACATGTGCAAGCCTGAACAGAAACCCTTCTCTACGTCCGCCACTCTTCAGGACTTTTAACGGCAATAAACTCGGTAAAAAATCGTCTAGCTGTCTAAAATAAACATGGTTTTACGAGGCAAAGCTGCTGAAATATCACCAGATATCCGGGCATTTACGGATCTTTAGGTTTTATACGCGATCCACAGAGCATTAAAAAAGACATTTCCTTAGCACTGGCGTAACTTTTCTATTTACAATAGCGATGGCTGTCTGTGAGACAGTGAACACAATGTGTTAGGGCTGCAGGCTTCTCAAGTTATTTCGTAATACTATTTTATTCCAGTTTTCTTTTTTCGATTTTTTTTTCTTTTACCGCAAACTTTTGATCAAATGATCAGTTTTCAAGTTGAAAGTTTGAATAAAAAATAATAGAGAAACGACTTTATTTTCTAAGCCAAATTCATATATTTTTATACAATTTATATATATATTTTTTTTATTCGAAACGGAGGAAATGCCGAACGGTTAAAGGCGGGAAAGCTGAAATCGTCACGTCGAATCTAAATTCCCTGTTAGCATGTTGCATTCACTTTCGCACTGGTTAAAGAGCCCTGCCTACTCTGCTATTTAAAAAAAAAACATTGCGCAAAATAGAAATCTCTCATGGGCCAAATAACAGGGGTAACACTCAACAAGAAAACATTCCTCTATCTTTTACAAACTGTCGTAGATATTTTTTTAATCGTTTCTAAAAAGTAAGGAGATAATGCCACTAAGACGCAAGGGGTGTGAGCACGGAGTAAAAGCGAACGAGACTTTAGTTAGGAGAAGTGAAGAAGATAACAATAAATAAACTGGATTTAGGAAGAAGGAAGATAATGATTGACCTTGAAGATTGTAGTTGGCAGGGAAGCAAGAAATATGAATGAAGTTCAACAGGTGAGAAGTGCGTAAAAAAACTGTTCGAATAGTTTGCATTTTACTAGTCTAATTGTAAAGCGGTGAGACGTACTTGGATCTTGTCACTGGATCTAACTAACGTCTTTATTCACTTTGCCATGTGTCTTTTGAACGGAAGTTGTGGTTTACTCCTTGTTTCCGGTTTAGTTTAGGGTGTCCTGTTCTTTCTAAAGTTTTTTTTTTATTCACTCTCCTTACCAGTAACCCCTTGCTTCATAGTGTCAACGTAGCTATAGGCGGATCTATCTACTCTTATTGAGGAAATATATATTGTCAACGTAATTTCAGTGTTTAATCGGAGACGTAAGAATTTGCCTATCACCCATACGTCCCCACTTAATCTACCATTTCTTCTTCACTTCATCTATCACTTCTTGCCACGGAAATCACAGTAGAAACACATTACGTGGTACGGGTGTCGCCCTCAGCTTCAGTAGGAGACGTCATGGCTTAGAAAAACTGGTCTTCTACACGGAATATAAACAATTTTTATACATATGGCAAGAAAAAGAAAAAAAAAAGCATGACTAGAATCAGTAAGAAAGAGTTTGGTTCCTGCTTTAAGGAATTTAAATATGGCTGAAAATATGAGACGTTTCCACTCAAGGCAATTACGAAAAATTTGTACAGGATTTTTCTTTAAATTTTAGTGAAAAATATCCTTTGTAATGTATACTTCTTTATATTTTACCCCAAGCAAATCAATAAAGTTACTAAAAAACAAGAGGTTACTAAGAGTGAAAATAAATGAAAAAAAGTTTGAGAGATGAAAGGATAAAAAAGAACAGGTTTCAGAAATTCTTAAGATGACGATTGATGTTGTCTTTAATTTTTAAAGTCCGTAGGTGACAGGAAAGTTAGAAGCTGTAACAGAGTTCCACGGACAAGATGTCCGGGAAAAGAAACTATTAAAATAGAAATTGCAATAACTTACAATAAGATTTAGCTAGTTCAACAGTAAGAGACCTAGTTGCCAATCGAGTAGTACGCTTCAGTTAATCCGGTCGACGTACCAAGAAAGGAAACTCCTTAGAACAATTGCCATGAAAATATTTTCGGAAAAGGCACAGGGAAGCCATCTTGCGACGGTGAGGAAAGTGAATGTTGATGTGATGCCAGGTCAGGACCGATAACTTTACAGATTCTACTTTGGTTTTTGCCAAGAACATAACATTGATTTGATTTTAATTTTTAGAATTTGTGCCACATGGTGCGCGATGACAACAATCATAATTATCCGAGAGAATAAACAATAAGATTGACAGAAAAAAGTTAACTATTAGGAAATATATGATGTGGAAACTTTGAATGGCCCCAAAACATCAATTGAATTGTTTTTTTTATTGTTCCAGTACAACGGGTTTCCGAACAAAGCATTCCCAATTACTGGAGAGCATTGTCTTCAGTCATTTAATTCAGGAGGATGTTTGCTTTATTAAATGGAGAAAAGCAGCTGAAACATGCAAACGAATACAAATGATTTATGCATTTGCTGATAGATAGATGCTAACAGACATAGATAGATAGATAGATAGATAGATAGATAGATAGATAGATAGATGTGAACAGGTATCGATAGATAGATAGATGCGAATAGATTTAGATGGATAGATAGATGCGAACAAACCTAGATAGATAGATAGATAGATAGATAGATAGATAGATAGATAGATGTGAACAGGTATCGATAGATAGATAGATGCGAATAGATTTAGATGGATAGATAGATGCGAACAAACCTAGATAGATAGATAGATAGATAGATAGATAGATAGATAGATAGATAGATGCGGACAGATTTAGATGGATAGATACGAACAAACATAGATAGATAGATAGATAGATAGATAGATAGATAGATAGATGCGAACAGATTTAGATGGATAGATAGATGCGAACAAACATAGATGTGAACAAACATCGAATGATAGAGAGATGTGCATAGTTAGATAGATAGATGTAAACAGACATCGAATGATTGAGAGATAGAGAGATATGTACATAGATAGATAGATAGATAGATAGATAGATAGATAGATAGATAGATAGATAGATAGATAGATGCGAACAGATTTAGATGGATAGATAGATGTGAACAAAGATAGATAGATAGATAGATAGATAGATAGATAGATAGATAGATAGATCGCCGGAAGTTGAGCGATGAAATGCCAGTGTTAGAAATCAGCTGACTGAAGAGAAACGTGGCCTTTCATTTTGTGCGTTAAATCGTTTGGCGAATTGCAGCAAAAAAGAAGCAAAACATTAAGATCAGAAAATCCTTCTTGAAACTCCCGAAGCGTTGAAAGTGGAGGAAAACTTAAAGGTCTTATGCTAAAAATAAAATACAAAACAATGACAATCAGCGAAATAAATTAAAAAAACAATATGTGGAACATTTTTTCTACTTCTTTTAAGAAAGACATTCGAGAAAATATTTTAGGCATCAATTCTTTTTAAATGGTTTCTTTGTGGTTAATTCGATCTATAAAAAATACAATCTAATACTTTCCGAAAATAGATGAAAGTATCCTTTCTAATTATCGCAATTTTCCACTTAAATAGAGAAGTATAATACGGAGAGATGGTGAACAAGACTCGAACGCACCCACTTTCTTAAAATCTGTCCAAAAGATTGTCGTCAGTATTTGTTGGGAAATGGCGTTTTCCTGATGCCGTAAGATATTCTGTACCACTTCGTAAATAAAGGTTTTGTGTGTACTTTACCATCAAGTGTGGATAAATTCCCAGCACTCGTTCCTGAAAAATGGAGGTTGAGGACAGAATTGAAACATGATTTGCGCTGGAAACTTTTGCACATACCTATTTGTGTTCCTTGTATCTGGTTTTCCGCACGTTCATATGGCTAATGATTTATTTTTGCAAAATACAATAATTGCAGCACAACAGACGCAAAACAGATTTGCCTTGATCTATCCCCTATCCTTCTCTTCATCATTTCCTCTATCACTCCTATTTGGACTCACTCCAATTCTCTGTAACCCCATGCGAGCTAGTGGCTTCCCGCCTTCCTTGGGGTGAATCGCTTAAAAAAACAAAACAAAAAATAACAACTATTGTAAAAGATTTCTGAAGTTTTTCACAAGGAAAATCGAGCGCTTAGGTGTCTTTTCATGTGGCTTTCTTTAATGCGCTGTAACTATGGCTATGACATTTTCAATCCATAGTAGTATCGATTTTCTATCAGGAATTGCATAATTCCCACTAACATGAAATGAGCACGTCTCTGTGTTACAGTTACAGTTTCACCTGTCCTAAAAGCGTTTCAACTGCAAACGCACGGTGTACACCAGTCAAAGCCAAGATGGTAAGTGACGGTAGCTGATAAATAATTGGTAAGACATTAGCTAGATGAAAACTTCATTGCCGCTTACGTAAGTTCAAGATCACCACAATGGTCAGAGTTTAAAATGTGGGAAGTATATCTGCCGCACCCTGTATTTAAAAAAATAATAAATTAGAAGGATTCATTTTTTATCAAACCTTGTATAACTTGCAATATATTTTGTATGGGAAATCGTATTACGAAACGAGTTTTTTTTAATTATCAACTCATTTGGATCACTTCGATATAGTGCAATGGTTAGTAAATCTGTCTCGCTAGACTAATTGTTACTTAATACTGAGTTCGATCCACACTGGGTGCCCAGATAGTTTCGGCATTGAAGTAGATCAGAACTATGCTTAGAAAATAATTTTGGCCCGACATGAAAACTACTTTGTGTCACATCTTATCATCGTGGGTAGTCGATAAAACACCATGATCAACTCGTTTTTAACAAAGATGCTGAAAGATGACTAATACTTCAGTAATGCTGTAGAATAATTGACCCTGGTTAAGTGTAATTGTCAAAATTCGCTGCAAGCGCAAATGTCAAAATTCTAAATAAACTAGAAGATAACGAAGTAACAGAAGTGTTTGCAAAGCAATACTAAGCAAACAATACATATGCAAATCAAAAGTAGGCAAAGAAAGAGTAACAAGGGAAAAAATTCGCAAAGTGAGAATTTTATTCAATCGCAAATAGATGCAATTTCTTCCAAAGTTCTGACTTCAAGACAAAAAAAGAAGAAAAATATCGCGTGATGAAACCAAGAATTTGTCCATTTTTATTACTTAGAAAGAAATCCCAGCGTGCATCTGTAGGATCTGTCTGTAAATTTAGGGAGAAGGATATTCTTAGTACTCATTGGTGTAAATATTGAGCATTATTTTAACATGATGGGGATTATTATAAGGTCCCCGACTAAAATGCGGCATTGTGGTTCGTTGGAGAAGGATGCTTTCTTGTGGCGATTGCGTCAATTGTTAGAGTGAGCGGGTCGCGTGTTCGATAGGCTCAGTGTAGGATAGACAGTATCGACCAAACTTTCTTCACTTTTGCTTCGGCCTTGTGCCACAAAAGCATATAAAAGTATATTTTAAATAAACATTCCTATATATTTCAAACAAACAAATGTCATACAGGCGTCAATGAATTTTCATCTTCTTCATTGTGTCGTGTCCCTTAATAACTTGGGCAGTCTTCGTTCTCTACAGCATCATATCATCTACAGTTTTGCTCCCCTAATACACTTACCAGTTAATCTTCAGTCAACCCTTTATACAAGTTCGTTGGGTAGGTTTTTGTGACGTATGGTGGCCGTTAATAATTAAGTATAACTCAAGACTTCAATGTTAAAATAAAACAGTATTTAATTACAAACGCAAATAAATACTTTACAAGAACAAAGAAGTAAAAGTCAATGATAATTAACCATTTCAGTGAATACCTAATTAATAGCGCGGCTTGTTTTAACGTCCGGTAAATTCTAACTCAAAACTTAAATCATCGACGCACAAAAATTCACACTAATTCGACTGGATAGTTCCACTCAATAATCACTCAATAATCACAGCAGTCAGTAGCCTGACATCACTATTTATACACCTTACAGAATATTCATAAGTCTATAGTGTCACGCTCGAACTTCGGTATCAGTAATTCCTATATGACACTAACGCCTCTTCACAGAGACCTCTCTTTTTTCTCTCTCTTCTTTGTCTCTGTCTCTGTCTGTCTGTCTCTCTCTCTCTATATATATATATATATACATATATATAAGTTTTGTGACGTACGGTGACTATTAATAATTAAGTATAACTCAAACATCAATGTTAAGATAAAATAGTATTTAATTACAACCACAAATAAATATTAACCAAGAACAAAGAAGTAAAAGTCAAACAAAGATAATTAGCCATTTCAATGAATACCTTGTTAGAAGCGCGTCTCGGCTTAACGTCAAGTAAATTCTAACTCAAAACTTAAATCATCGACGCACAAAAATTCACACTAATTCGACTGGATAGTTCCACTCAATAATCACTCAATAATCACTGCAGTCAGTAGCTTGACACCGCTTTTTATACACCTGGCAGAAAATATATATACATAAGTCCAGAGTGCCACGATCGAACGTCGGTGTCTCTAGTCTTATTTCTATATGACAGTGGGTTAATCGCTGTTAACTTCTGTCTCTCTTGCTTTCTATAAATTTTCAGGTGTGTCAGTGGTGGAGTTACTTAGTTATTCAAATTTCACTACACTTGCTGATAAAAAACGGCTTCCTTATTTATTTTTTAAAAAAAAGAAGAAAAATATGTGTAATTAAAAACATTATTAACATAATCGTAGCAATTTATTTTTCTTAAGCAATTTAAGATTTTGGTCAGTACTTGTGTTACTTAAATATTCCGCAAGAACAATTATTCAAGATAAACAAATTTCTATGGTTTGAGTCAAAAAAAAGAAAAAAAAAGAAACACATTCCAATGTAAATAAACGGGTAGAATAAACGCATAGAATAAAACGGATAGAAAGAGTAGAATATTTACATACAGAATAAAAGTACCAGTAGTGGCTTGATTTGGATCATTTAATATCGAAATGTAATTTTCTTGGGAGCTCTGAATTAATGAAAATGCAATACATGTTTCACTGCTTTGAATCCAAGATAGACGACGCTTAACTGATGCTGAAAACATCTATAGAAAATAACAGTTAATAAAAATGAACACGGTGCCGCCCCTGTCTAAACGATTGGATTTCTCTGTATACTTAGAAACAAAGAATTATGAATGTATGTGTTTTCAAAACTCGGTAAATTTCAAAATAATTTATTCTAAAATTCGCTTGAAGATGAAACAGAACTAATGCTTTTAATTTAATTATATAATGAAATTTGAAGTTTTTAGCTTCCGTTTTTGAAACGTGGTAATTCCTGAGTAGCGATGAAACCATATTTTAAATCAGTTAATTTAGAATATTTAAGCTCTGTAAATTTACACTGAGCACTGTTTTGTAAAAATGAAAATATCAATAAGAACACCGGATTATATATCTTACTGTTCTTTCTTTTTTTTACTATAATATATATATATATATATATATATATATATATATATATATATATATATATATATATATGTGTGTGTGTGTGTGTGTGTGTGTGTTTGTGTATATATATATATATATATATATATATATATATATATATATAACAATGTAATGGATTTTATTAATCCGAAACTTTGCT
Organism: Acanthosepion lycidas; assembly: GCA_963932145.1. NCBI lineage: Eukaryota > Metazoa > Mollusca > Cephalopoda > Sepiida > Sepiidae > Acanthosepion > Acanthosepion lycidas. Next base: position 36,962,808 of record OZ010607.1, on the reverse strand, counting down.
TATCACTTTAACTGTTATGACTAGTGCATACCCCTTTCTTCATAAATAAATGTTTTCTATTAAATTATCAAAATGGTTTAATTTTATTTGATACTATTACGCGATTTGTTTCCATTCTCAAATTGAAAAAAAAATAAGCAGAATCCTAAATATTACTTGGCTTTTATAGCACCGGTTTCTGGAAATTTAGGATGATATTATTACGTATACATACCTATATTAGTATATTATATATTATGCGTATGTGCTGTCATTAATGTGTTTCTTTTTAGCTCTGTAGGCAGCTGTTTTATTTCCCTTGATCGAGTTTTGAACAGAGAGGAGAGATAATCGGGTACATGTTTTTTCTTATTTTCTCTCTCTCTCTCTCTCTCTTTGTTCCTTTTCTTTTTTTGTCTTTTTGTATTTGTCTTTGTTTTTCTCTCATTGTAATGAATTTATGACTTTCATGACAATAATAAAATTTTGCATTTCTAGAAAAATATTTAATGATATATCGATTCACCTGCACGCGCCACATGTAATTATAGTCGTAACGTAATATGATATTTTTATCTGGCAGGCTCATTTTTCATTCTAGCCTTGAGAGTTAAAGTCCTGGAATATTTTGAGAGTCAAACCAAACGCCTTTATTTTGTTTTACACGTAGGCAGAAGAGCTGATCGCATAGTTCGTATGTCTCTTGATTGTTCGCTTCTATTAGAAATGTAATGGAGGCATTCCATTGGTCCGATTCAGGCGTTCCATTCATAAGCAATGCTCCTAAATCTGGTTATTTTGTCGCTACTTAAAATGCAGCAGATTCCTGCTCGATGGTGACACGAGGCTGAGAAGACATCAAACAAATTCTGCGAGCGTAAAGGTCATTCTTGGACAAGCATTAACCTAGAAAGCAGGTCCCACATGACATCCATACCAACTGCATTCTTGTCGAAGTATTCTTTTTGTGTGTTTAAGTTTCAGCAACTATACGCACCTGGTTGAATGCTCATGTTAATACTTACATACTTACTGAAAGAAAGGTTGTATTAATTATCTCCTCAAACGTATAGATAGATAGATAGATAGATAGATAGATAGATAGATAGATAGATAGATAGATAGATGCCCGAGAAACGTTCGGCTAGCATAAGACGAGAAATTGTTCAGAGTAAAAACAGATAATCTTTTTTATTATTTAGTGAAGTAGACATTTCAAACATTGTGACAAGTTCTCTGAGACACTTGAACCGAATGAAAGAATGCAGTTATTAATAATAAGGGTTGAAATTAATGCATGCAGTATATCACAGGTATATATATATATATATATATATATATATATATATATATATATATATGTGTGTGTGTGTGTGTGTGTGTGTGTGTGTATGTATGTATGTAAGTAAATATATGGATCAGACAGTATGAAGAAAAATATACGGAAAAAACAAACAAAAATCCTAATATGCAATTATGCTGTTTTAATGTTAATATAATGTCAATGTCGGACGTTTCGGTCTGATAGACCATCTTCAGGACATATTCCTAAAACATAATTAACATGAGACTATATTCAATTCAACATGAAAAAGACGATGGACATAAGAGTAAGACTAATCCAAACCGATTTACTTTATAACATACGAATTTATATGAATCTATTGATCTCCGCGTATTCCAATATAAGATTTTTCTTCATATGTATGCATGTATGTATGTATAAGATAAAATATAGCTTTAACGTATGTTATGTGAAAAGGTTAATGTGTTCAATATCATAGAGCGTGTGCAAGTATAAATTGGATATTGAAGTCAACGGTGACAGTCAATCTTATACGATGCTCATGTGTGCCTGTGAAGGAAAATGCTTCTCGGGCTGACGTATATATATATATACCACTAAACTCGCAAATGAATTAGCCATCCCTGACATGAAGATCGTTACCACCACTTCCAAAACTATCGGAGATATAATCAGGACGCAAAATATAACAAAAAACAATTCAAATACCGGAGTTTATCAAATCAAATGTCTATAGCGCAATAACATATACATTGCGGAGACAGCATTATCCAGGAACACAAAAGAGACTTGTGATTAGATAGACATTCAAATTTTCTCGTCTTACACCTCAATGACGTGGAATATAACTTTAATTTCCCCAATAACAGCATTATTAAAAAAAAGAGCATAACCCTTTAATGACAAAATGTTATGAAAACATATTTATAACAATTCTACCAACTATCAACGCAGGTTTAAAAAACTACATTATATGACCATTTTTTTTCAGATCCCTTATTCATGAATCTAACTTATCTCTTTCTAATACATAAAAACCAATGAAGATATTTACAAAATACGCATGAGATATACTTTAATGAAAAATCCAAGCAAAACAAACTTTTTCAAAACATCCTGCTGCGCCTCACTAACTTTTACACACTTTAGTGTCCAGAATGTTTCGCACGCATATTTCTATATTATGTTATTTCATTACTCGTGGCACGTATCTAACCAATAAGAAATAACCAATAAAAACATCTTCCTGTGTCTCGGTAACTTTCTCACGCATATTTGAATATTATCTGTTACTTCGTTACTCGTGATAGGTGTCTAACCTATAAGACAAAATAACAAAGACTAAATAACATTAATCTGTGTCTTTTTGAATTTATCATTTAATATCCTATAACATATATATATATATATATATATATATATATATATATATATATATATATATATATATATATATATACATATATATGTGCATGTGTGTGTGTCTGTGTGTGTGTGCGCACATGTGTGTATTTAAACAACAAATTCTCTTTTAGGCAAGTCTGATTGAATAAATTACAAAGATTATGTCTGCTTATTTTGATCATAATCCTTTCGTATTCCCAAATATTTTTCCGTATATTACAATTAAATAAAGCAAGAAATGCTCTTTAACAGAATTACTTTTATTTCCAAAGTACTTTCCATCTCTTTCTGAGAGATCATAATCAGTGGTGCAGTTCGTAACATATATATATATATGTATATAATTATTTATTTAAAAAAAA
>OZ010607.1:36922257-36957257 GCA_963932145.1 Acanthosepion lycidas | reverse complement strand
AGAAAAATAAATAACACTATGTAGTTATACAATACACATTCATATCTATTAAACTTACAGCTACATATCATTATCATTTAAAGTATACGAACCCTATAATAAGTTAAATTTATAACGGTGTTTACAATTAACCGTTAGTTCATATCTTTGATTTAAGAGATCAGCCTTGTTTTTAAATCTAATAATTTCAAAGTTTTCTTTAAGACATAGGTAACATGGGGAATATAGGGAGTTACATGTCCTGGCTTTCTTAATCAATGTCCATTTAACCGTAGGTGTTTTGTTCTTTTCTTTTAGATTCCAAAAGTACTTGGATAATGAAGTCATGTACCTATAGTCACTGTTATTAAAAGATTGCCTATTCCCCCGCCAGCGTTCTTTGAATGTATTCATTGTGCTACCAATGTAAAACTTCTTTATATTTGGATTCTCAATAGTTGAGATTGTACTAAGATAGACTACAGAACTAATCCCACAGTTATTTTGTAGTGGACAATTATTAGGATACCTACAATTACATAAATTATTATTTGTGTTATTATATTTAGTATTTCTGTTAGTAACCTTTTGAGTAATCAAGCTTTTTGAGTCCCTATACTTGTTAAAGACTATGTTGTTATGTTTTTTAATTATTTTCTCTAGGTTATCTGCACAACTATAGCTTAATTTAAGGGTATTAGGATTAAATATTTTACTAAGTGGGTTAATTTCAGGGTTAGGGAAATGTTTCTTGACGATGTTTAGAAACATACGTCCTAATTTAGATTTAATCATTATATTGAAAGGGTGAGTGAACCAGATGATCTTTCTAGATCTTCTTTTCTTATTATGGTTGTAGTTAACAGGGTTTTTATATTGAATAGTGATATCTTTGTATCCACTATTTTTAAGTGCAGAATTGTAAAAATCACGATGTTTATTAAAAACACCTTTGTTAGAAGAGTTAGTGCTAATTCTAAATCCAGTGGAAGAGGGTATATGTTTGATAACTGAAGGGGGATGGTTGGAATTTGCATGAACGTATATCGGGTTGGAATTAACCTTCACATATAGTTGGAAAGTGTTTCTAGCAAGGTTTAGGGTGACGTCTAGAAAGTCTACTTGTTTAACATTCGTAGTGGCTATTGTCCTAAGACCTAAATCCTTAAATACCCTATGAATCATTTTCCTAATACGGTCTACCTTAATTTTAGTGGAGTTTTTAACAACTAATAAAGCATCATCTCTATACAATCCTATACTATCGGAATCTAGACAATCAAAGGCACTTAAATTATACAACAGAAATAATCCAACCAGGTCGTAAGCTTCAGCAGAATCCAGAGAACCCATCGAAATGTCAAAATTGTTGTTGTAAGACTTTTTGGTCCACTGTTCATCCTTGTAGATTAGAACAGAATTTCGGCATTTCCTGGTGATGTTCACCTCACTCTCAGAAATATTAGAGTATTCCCGGGCGAAATCCAAGGCCAAAGTGAAAAGATACTTCGATATAGAGGGATAATAATCGATAATATCGAACTGTATGAAAGTACAGTTGCCCTTATATCGGATGTTATTAAACCAGTTGATAACATCAGCTGTGTTAACCCACTGTAGTAGTCCAAGGATGTTTTTTATGGATTTGTTGGTTCTTTCCAAGATGGTCTTACTAATTCTACCGATTTCTGGTCTTTTAGGGTTTATAAGCCTAGTAGATGGCTTAGTTTTGAATTCGGGTTTATGGTCTTTTAACAAGACATAGGCTTCCTTAGTTTGTAGTTTGCCAACCCGATCACTAATCAATAGTTTATCAGTAATTGATGTACTGATACTGTTAATGCTATCTATTTTGTTGAAGTTATTTGTATAAATTTTTTTGTAGTTTCTGTTTAGACTATCCCTAACTAATGTATCATAGTCCTTAGGAGATAACTTATAAAAATTATCCGTTTTATCGGATTTTACATATATATCACCAGATTTATTAATGTCTTTGACGATACTATCAAGATTTCTTTGGAAGGCATTTTTGTATTTATAGAAGGTTAATCCCTTGATGATATCCAATAGTTCATTTTCAAAAGCAGATAATTGCTTAATAATTGGTGCAGTTTTTAGGCTTTTAAAACCATAAATTTCGCGTTCACACAATGGTTTTTGTTTAGAAGAAAGAAGTAAGCTTTCCATCTCGTGCTTCTGATAAGGTTTTCCGATTGCTGTGTTAGATGGACGAAATAATCACTTTTTTTTCGTGGTGGGAATGTTCTTAAGTGATACTCCGAAATTGATTCTATCCATAGTATAAGAATAGAATAGAAAGTGCTCGACAGTAATAGGAGCTAATATCATATACTTGGTATATATATATATATATATATATATGTATGTATGTATGTATGTATGTATTTATGTATGTATGGTTGAAAGCGAATCCAACAGACTCGTAAATATATAAGGCAATTTTCTATATGATATACGTTTCGAACCGAAGTCTTTATTTAGTCCAGTGGATAAGATCGTTTTATGGGCAATCCAAAAAGTGATTTGTCACAAAGACGAAATTGGAATATAGGAATATAATAATACATGAATATCAGTTATATGTCAAGCGTGGTACGGAGCTTAGGCGATCATGTATCTTTCGATATATGACTGACGCGGCAGTAGTTCCCGCAGTAGTTGCCATTTCATTCTCCGGTAGACCATTTGCCATCCAAGGCTATAGAACCCGGTCTGTCTTGCTATTTGCCTATATCTGGTGGGGGAAGAAGAGAATTAATACTTTTCCCAAGTGTATTATTAGCACGTAAGTGAATTTCAGTCAGTTATGTCTCATGCTTGATACACGCTTAGACGAGCATGTATCTTTCGATACATGACTGACGAGGCAGATTATTTTTTCCAGCGGTATGTTGCCATTTCTTTCTGCCATCCAAGGCTATAGAACCCGTTCTCTCCTACTATTTACCCGTAGCTGGGGGAAAAGAAGAGGATTCACTATTTACATTGCTCGGACTATTGCTCATCTTTGTCGCCATATTTATTATAATGTTTCGGCCGTTGTACGCTCCGGCCTTCTTCAGGTGGTTGGAATGTTGAACTGAACCCTATTATTTCGCTCACTGGGGTAGACTGTTCTAGTTCCACGTGCCATGGTTTAATGGATGTCAGTTATCAGTTATCTCATCTTAATTCCCCTCTCCAGTTCGACATTCCAACCACCTGAAGAAGTCACTGTTTAAAGAGCCCTGCCTATTCTGCTATTTAACCTATGCTTGGAGGGAAGAGTAACTCTATTAACTCCTTTCCCATTAGTTCTGAATTTAAAAAAAAAAAAAACATTGCGAAAAATTAAAATCAGTCTCTTCTCTCATGGGCCAAATAACAGGGGTAACACTCAACAAGGAAACATTCCTCTATCTTTTACAAAGTGTCGTAAATATTTTGTAATTGTTTCTAAAAAGTAAGGAGATAATGCCACTAAGACGCAAGGGGGTGCAGAGAGTGAAAGCGAATGAGACTTTAGTGAGGAGAAGTGAAGAAGATAACAATAAATAAACTGGATTTAGGAAGAAGGAAGATAATGATTGACCTTGAAGATTGTAGTTGGCAGGGAAGCAAGAAATATGAATGAAGTTCCACAGGTGAGAAATGCGGGAAAAAACTGTTCGAATAGTTTGCATTTTACTAGTCTAACTGTAAAGCGGTGAGACGTACTTGCCAATTTAGTAGCGCGCTTAAATTGATTTAGTCGAGACACCAGGTAAAAAAAAAAATTGCCATGAAAATATTTAACCGGGTATTGAACTCACACTCTTTGGATCTTGTCACTGGATCTAACCAACGCCTTTATTCACTTTGCCATGTGTCCTTGACAGGACCCACAGAATTTGAGTTCAATACCCGGTTAAGGCAGTGGAGAACTTGGAGAGGAGAATTAACAGGAGATAACTGATAAGTGACATACATTAAAATGATACGTGGATCTAGAAGTCTACTCCAGTGAGCGAAATAAAGGGTAAAGTTCGACATTCCAACCACCTGAAGAAGGCCGGAACGTACAACGACCGAAACGTTGTAATAAATATGGCAGCAAAGACGAGGACAATAGACCGAATAAAGTAAATAGCGTACATAATAGCTCATCTCAGAGATATAGAGGGAATACAGAAGAGGATTCATACCTTTCACAAGGGTATTAGCACGTAAGTAAATGCAATGGATGCGACTGGAATTCGAACTCGGCTCTCCGATTCCGCAAATCGAGCTGCTATCTGTTAATTCACCGAATAATAATAATAATAACGTAATCTAGCTCTAGAAACCCGTCGAAAAATCTCATTCCAGGCGGGGATTAAAGACGATGGTGCCTACAACTACATATCATTCTTTAGAATCATATCTTTTATTAACTTGGTAGAGGAACATCATTGTTAACGACAAGAAAATACCGTACGTGACACAGTAAGATGTGGAGGGCCATGATCACCTACGTCCTGAAGGGACGCTGAACATAAAAGAAAAAAGTTTCATAATGTTTGGGAGAAGTAATAAAAAGACAAAAGTTATAAAGCGGTACAAGAGACAAGAAGATGTGGAGGGCCATGATCACCTACGTCCTAAAGGGACACGTGACATCAAAGAAAAAGTTTCGTAGAACAGATTTTGGGAGAAATAATAAAAAATGAAACTTATTAAGAGCTACAAGAAACGGGAGGTTGCGGAGGGCCATGATCACCTACGTCCTGAAGAGACACAGCTCAAAGATTTGGGTCAAAAGGCTTTTGGAGAATAATAAAAAGACAAATCTTATTAAGAGCTACAAGAGACAGGAAGATGTGGAGGGCAAGGGAGGGTCACATAAAAAATGTCCATCGCGGGGAACCTAAGAGATGTAACGCTATCATTTTTTTTCCTCGGCTTACTGTTCTGTTTCATATCTGTTGGTCTTTTTCTTATATTATGTTTCTTTTTCCCGTTTTCTTGTATATGTTGTTTTCTTGGATTTGCTATATCCATTGTTAGTATTTGCTTTTTATTGAGTTTCCTTTTGGTGAACTGGCAGTCTTTATGTTTTTGTGACTATATATATATATATATATATATATATATATATATATATATATATATATATATATATATATATAAAGTAAACATTGAAGTCAACACTCAGAGGCGACAGGCTGTTTCGTGCTGGACGCAATCGTCAGGCCACCTTCCCTAAAACGGCCTGACGATTGTGCCTAGCATGAAACAGCCTGTTCACTTTATATTTATATTTACATACGCTCTATCTCTGATGTTGTTCACTTTATCCCATGAATATAGCACACCTTAAAATTATATTTCTTCATATATATATATATATATATATATATATATATATATATATATATATATATATAGAGAGAGAGAGAGAGAGAGAGAGAGAGAGAGAGAACACGTCATTTTTACCTAATTAACTTTTTTTATGTTATACTCTTTTTGGAACCTTTTATTTCAATTTGTTTACACTTAAAAAGGGTCTCTGGAAGGTTATATCACGTCCTCTTTATTTAAGTCTATTTTTTCTGTAGGTATATATTCTTCTACACACACACACACACACACACACACACACACACACATATATATATGTATATATATATATATATATATACATATATATATATATATATATACCCAAGTATAGGATTGGTGTATAAACAATTACTATTCTTAAAAGTGTGCCAAATTATATATATATATATATATATATATATATATATATATATATATATATATATATATATATATATATATATATAAATCGTCTCAACTTTGATCTGAAAACCTGAGAAGGCCCAGAATCAAATTGAAAAGTGTGGCGTAAGATATGTTTCATTAAGTTAAAGAGTTTTGAAGACAGTAGACTAAACACTGTGATCAGCTTCATCAAGCTCTGAAGCAGAGAAACCATCAAAATCCTGATTTAACAAATTTCATCTGTCAGTGTGGCTTTGTCGTCAACAACAATTCTGGGCTTGTATCACACTTAAGAAAGCACAAATGAAACATGTCTTTCCCTTACCTGATCTTCTCCCCAATAGCCACTGCTAGAATGCTTAAGGGTAAAACGAAATGCACCATCCAATGCTGACACACATTTATCGTTCACAATAGGAGAGTCGATCATATATATATATATATATATATATATATATATATATATATATATATATATATATTATATAGAGTAGAAATCCAAATTCAGAAGTGTGAAAGAATAAAATTGGAACTTAAAAATTAAACATTTAAAAAAAAAATAAAAAAGAAGAGGAGTAAAAGGAAAAAAGAAAAAAAGAGAAGAAAGGAAGCATGAGGCAGCCAGTTGAAATATAGACATTAGGTTAACTCAACCCCCAGTATCACGGGAGGGAAAGGTTTAAGTGTCTGGCTTAAACAGAAACATGTAATATAAACTTGACATATATTTTAAAATATTAACATTCCAAGTCTTATATTTAAAGGAAGAAAGAAACCGCAAACATTTTGGGGTTGTAATGTAGATTTTTTAAAAATATATATATAATGCTTTATTTTCCATAATTTTGCAATACATGTTTCAGGTTCTTGACTTTCTTCAGGCAAAGAGTTTATTTTTTCCGCATATTATTAAAATGAATTAATTTTCCTTATGTTTTTCGATGTTCAACGTGTCCAAGAAAGATATTTGGGTCACTACACACCAAAAACTGAAAATGTTTAACATCGAAAAACATGGAAAATTAATTCAAATTCACAGGTGGGTGGTGGGTTGGGAGGTATGTGTGGCGAATCAGGTTGAAATTTAATTTTTGTAATGGATTCTTATCTATTTGTTCTCTTTTCGAAAATCTTTTTCAGTCACACAGCTAATTTTCGACTTGAACGCACCAGTGTCAATTTTGTCCAAACTTTCGGAAACGCTTCTTGGGCGGTTCAGTCACTGCTCGCCCTGTTTCCACTGAGCCAAAGTACCCACTGCTCGACCTGGGTACTGGACTCGCAATGGCTATGTCACCAAATTCAGGAACCAAAGCTTGAATCCACTGGGGTATTAGATTAAATAACGGGTTCTGTTTGAAATTCCCCGAAGGTTACTTGGTTCGACATCAATCACCTGATGAACACCAGGGGATACAATAACCGAAAAGTTATGATAATAACTACAAAAATGGGGACAAATGTCTGCGTGTAAATAATGTAAATAATGATAAATCGTCATCCCAGAAATTCTTGACAGTAATTGTTTGGTTTTCTTTCTTTCGTTCTTCTTTCTTTTTTCTTTCTTCTTTTTTTTTTTTTTTTTTTACTTCGCTTTCTTTCACATCTGTGTCTGATTCTCTGTATCAGCTTTCAGGTTACTTTTATTCCAAATGGTGTCTGTGTTTACTTCTTACGATTTGGCCGACTCGTTTCCCAAAAATCTGGCATTGAAAAAGGAAAAAAAAAAAATGAAGCATTAGAAAACTTCATTAAAAACAAAACAAAAAAAATGGTTCATTTGTTAAAACAAACGATTGGTTTTCAAAGAAAAAATATCTTTCTTTCACTCGCCATACTCTATCTATTTTTTTTTTTTTTTTTAACGTTTCACCCCAAGCAAGGCGGAAAGCATCTAGGACGCAAGGGGTTACAGAAGATTTGCAGCAAGATCAGATAGGAGTCATAGAGGAAAGTATGAGGAGAAGGATAGTGGATAGATCAAGGCAACTGATGTCGATTGACATTACATTTGAATAGCTGGAGATTATAGCTCTCAGGGTAACTGGAATAGGGAAGGGAATTCCACAGGCGAGAGGTGCTCTTCCTTCTCTTGTATTCATTATTCTCTCTCTCTCTCTTTCTCTCTCTCACGTTGTTTGCGTATCCATTAATTCCACATAGAGTGAAAATTGTTTTGTTTTTGACTTTTTTTTTTTTTTTTCTGTGGATAAAGATGTTGAATTTAATCTCTCAGGTCAAGTGAACGCTATTGGTGTAAAAAGAATAAAACACCAGATTTCAATTACTAATTTTCGAAACTGTTTTATGGTTCATATTGTCTGTCTCAGTTTGGTACTAGAGACAATAATCGATGCTGGATAAAAATTACGATTAAACGTGCTCATTTTCTAGGGAATATGTATGCATGTGAATAAAGCATTAAATATGTAGAAGAATATGTGTATATGTATGTAATCGGAATAAAGCATTATATATGTAGGTGTATATGTATGAATGGGAATAAAGCATTATATATGTAGGTGTATATGTATGCATGGGAATAAAGCATTATATATGTAGGTGTATATGTATGTATGGGAATAAAGCATTATATATGTAGGCGTATATGTATGCATGGGAATAAAGCATTATATATGTAGGTGTATATGTATGTATGGGAATAAAGCATTATATATGTAGGTGTATATGTATGTATGGGAATAAAGCATTATATATGTAGGTGTATATGTATGTATGGTAATAAAGCATTATATATGTAGGTGTATATGTATGCATGGGAATAAAGCATTATATATGTAGGTGTATATGTATGTATGGGAATAAAGCATTATATATGTAGGTGTATATGTATACATGGGAATAAAGCATTATATAGGTAGGTGTATATGTATGCATGGGAATAAAGCATTATATATGTAGGTGTATATGTATGTATGGTAATAAAGCATTATATATGTAGGTGTATATGTATGCATGGGAATAAAGCATTATATATGTAGGTGTATATGTATGCATGGGAATAAAGCATTATATATGTAGGTGTATATGTATGCATGGGAATAAAGCATTATATATGTAGGTGTATATGTATACATGGGAATAAAGCATTATATATGTAGGTGTATATGTATGTATGGGAATAAAGCATTATATATGTAGGTGTATATGTATGCATGGGAATAAAGCATTATATATGTAGGTGTATATGTATGCATGGGAATAAAGCATTATATATGTAGGTGTTTATGTATGTATGGGAATAAAGCATTATATATGTAGGTGTATATGTATGTATGGTAATAAAGCATTATATATGTAGGTGTATATGTATGTATGGGAATAAAGCATTATATATGTAGGTGTATATGTATGTATGGTAATAAAGCATTATATATGTAGGTGTATATGTATGCATGGGAATAAAGCATTATATATGTAGGTGTATATGTATGTATGGTAATAAAGCATTATATATGTAGGCGTATATGTATGTATGGGAATAAAGCATTATATATGTAGGTGTATATGTATGCATGGGAATAAAGCATTATATATGTAGGTGTATATGTATACATGGGAATAAAGCATTATATATGTAGGTGTATATGTATGCATGGGAATAAAGCATTATATATGTAGGTGTATATGTATGCATGGGAATAAAGCATTATATATGTAGGTGTATATGCATGCATGGGAATAAAGCATTATATATGTAGGTGTATATGTATGTATGGGAATAAAGCATTATATATGTAGGCGTATATGTATGTATGGGAATAAAGCATTATATATGTAGGTGTATATGTATGTATGGGAATAAAGCATTATATATGTAGGTGTATATGTATGTATGGGAATAAAGCATTATATATGTAGGTGTATATGTATGTATGGGAATAAAGCATTATATATGTAGGTGTATATGTATGTATGGGAATAAAGCATTATATATGTAGGTGTATATGTATGCATGGGAATAAAGCATTATATATGTAGGTGTATATGTATGCATGGGAATAAAGCATTATATATGTAGGTGTATATGTATGCATGGGAATAAAGCATTATATATGTAGGTGTATATGTATGTATGGGAATAAAGCATTATATATGTAGGTGTATATGTATGCATGGGAATAAAGCATTATATATGTAGGTGTATATGTATGTATCGGAATAACGCATTGTACATATATAGGTATATATGCATGTATGGGAATAAAGCTTGATATATATATATAGGTTTATATGTATGTATGGGAATAAGGGATTACGTATTTAAGGGATTAAATGATTATATATGAAATTGTTTTGTATTATGCATTTATGGGTCTAAGTGAATATGCATGTATGTCTATAATGGATTGTGTATGTGAGAATAAGTGAATATTGTATGTTTGGGAATAGGAATTATGTATGTATGGGTCTAAGGGATATAAAAAAGGACGATGTCTTTGTGTTTGTTTGTCTGTTTTTGACCAAACTTAACACATACATTGTACCAGGTAAGAGATAGGTTCTTATGGTAAAAAACTGACTATTTAAAAAAAAATCAATAATCGATAAAGCCGATCAGAAATCGATAAATTCAATATTTTTTCCTCCGGTTTTGTTCGTACTCGGTATGTAGGCTACGAAAACAATAATACCTCATATTTATTTCTACACCACCGTGTTTAGCGAAATATCGCGGAAAATAAAAAATCGATTTCAATACAAATTGATTTCAACACAAATTTTAAACTAAAACTCCTTCAATTTTCAGGCAATCTAATACAACCATCACTCAATTGTAGCCAATAATAAGTTAATTGTTTAACTCATTTAATTTGATAATTGATTCCCCCGATATAGTGAAAACCCCCGTAAATAGTGAAAAATGGCGAATTTTACTGGTTTCTTTCTTATTTTTCGTTGATCTTTCAACCAATTTTCATCAAACTTAACAATTGGTTTATAAATGTGTCCTCTTTTACATCCCTGGTAGCACACTGACAAATTGAATTTCAAAAACTCCAAAATAGTTGTGGCCTGAAGTGTTTCTTAATGTTGCCTCTTTTATCTTTTATCCCTCCATGTTCTCGACCTACTTCGATTGAATAAATACAGACTACTTCTGTTATATCAGTAATTGCATTAATTCAAAATGTTTTTTTTTGTTTGTTTTTTAATGTAAGTCCTTTAAAGTAATTGGAGTATATAGACACTATTACATCTAAACATGATGCTGTTTTTGCTCCTTTCTAATTGAACTTTTTTTCTGATCGACCAGCAGGCTGCTAGAATAAAGCAGGATGGAATATGCATATTCTGGACCAAATTTCAATCAAAACCGTAACAGAAAAAGAACAGAATCTATTGCAAAAAATGATTTCCAAATTAATGATATTTGTTCCTCTTTGGATAGCCCGGCAAATAGCGTCTATCGTTTAGTAGTCGATGAGGCTGGAACTCATTGGAGCAGTCAGAGTCTAAATGTTACTAACCGTTGATATGCAGGGCGAAGAGCCTGTGGGATTTTAGTAATGTTAGTTTCATCTGATATAAGGCACTCTCTGTGAAAATTGAATTGTAATTAATAGCAATGTGCGAGTCTTAGTTTCTGAACACTGGCCTCTGATGAGGGGTACGCGTAATTTAAAAAATATATTTTAGCATGGCACAAGGCTACAAATATGAGGCGCTCAATTCTATTCTGGTTATTCTGGCGCAAGGTCAGAGTAGTTGATCACGCTGCGTCGGTTGAATTAAATGCCATCTACGAATTATTTCCCGGACAATAATCGCGAAAGCGATAATAAAATAACGATTAATATTTAGGAAAATGGAGGGAATAAAAAATATTGCAAATGATCAGTGTATAATGAAAGAAGAAAAAATTAAAATGAACGAAGAAGAAGCAAAAACGTAGGAAAGAAGATGAGAAGATGTATACAAATAAAAAGCAAAATGAAAATAAAATCGTATAAGAAAAACATCAATAAAAAAAAATGAAAATAATTTGAAGGCAGACGTCAGTAAAAGAAAGAAAAAAAGAAAAAAAGAAAGTCAGAAAGGAAACGAAGAAAATTTTACAAAAAGAAAAGGAAAGAAAGAAAAGCGGGCAATAAAAAAGAAAGAAACAAAGATAAAGAAACAAAGATACAATATGAATAAAATAGAAGTTAATAGTTTTCAAAGAAGGGAGAATGAAAAAAAAATAGGAATTATAATAGAAAGAACGAAGGAAAAGAAAATATATTTTATAGAAAAAAGAAAGAAAGAAAGAGTACTAAAATGCATCTTATAGAATAAAGTGAGAAAGTAACTCTTGAATGCGGGTGGGGGATGAATAGGTAGAAGAAAGTAAGAAAGAGACTCATCATCAATGGAGAATGATTAGGTAGGATGAAGAAATAAGGAAACAAACTCATCAATGGAGAGTGGTCAAGTGGAAGAAAGAAAGAAAGAAAGAAAGATAACGAAGAAAATTTTACAAAAGGAAGAAAATACATCTTATAGAATAAAGAGAGAAAGTAACTCTTCAATAGAGGGTGAATAGGTAGAAGAAAGAAAGAAAGAAAGAAAGAAAGAAAGAAAGAAAGAAAGAAAGAAAGAAAGAAAGAAAGAAAGAGAAAGAAAGAAAGATGAAGAAGAAAATTTTAGAAAGGAAGAAAATACATCTTATAGAATAAAGAGAGAAAGTAACTCTTCAATAGAGGGTGAATAGAAAGAAAGAAAGAAAGAAAGAAACAAACAAACAAACAAACAAACAAAGAGAAAGAAAGAAAGAAAGATAACGAAGAAAATTTTACAAAAGGAAAAAAATACAGCTTATAGAATAAAGAGAAAAAATAACTCTTCAATAGAGGGTGAATAGGTAGAAGAAAGAAAGAAAGAGAAAGAAAGAGAATCATCAATGGAGGACGATTAGGTAGAATAATGAAAGAAACTCATAATTGGAGGGTGATTATGGAGAATAAAGAAAAAAAGAAACTCATCAATGGAGCGTGATTAGGTAAAAGAAAGAAAGAGATCCATTAATGAGGGTGATTAGGTGGAATAAAAATGTGTCTTATAAAAAAGAAAGAAAAGACAAAGGAAGTTTTACAGAAGAAAGGAAATAAATCAAGAAGGTTTTATAATAAGTTGCACAAAAAGAATGAAGAAAAAAGCAAGTAAATGAAATGGAGATGAAAGAAAAGAAAGCTGAAGTAGCGATAAAAAAGAAAAAAGCTATAAAATAAAAGAAATGGAAATTTAGAAGAAAAGTGAAATACGAATATTGTAAAGTTGACAAAATAAAATTTACAGACAGAAAAAAAAAATCTAAAGAAAACGTCAATGTAGAAAGAAATCGAGAACGAAACAAGGACTGAAAGAAAGTAAAGGAAGTAGAAAATCAAATACTTACTGCGCATGCGCATTCCGCACTGTTCAGAATCGTCTATCAGCCACATTCTTTCAACTCATGGAAATGCCACCAGACTCATCAAATCACCTTCTGCGCCACGCCGAAGTTGGTTAGAGTTGCTCACTCACCGTTCTCCAGACATCCATACTTAAAGACGCACCTACACATTGACATATAATAACATAATGGGAAGATTGTGCGAAGGGTGGGGCGTTAGTGGCATGACTGTAGCACTTGTCAGCCGCCCCGCTTGCCTTTAATGAAATAAACAAAGTGATACCCGAGAAGAATAAGAGATTGCGACCTTTCGTGCTAAGCGCTTAGCTGTCGGCTTAAGCCCGAAATGACGGTTTGCAAAGGGGTCCTTGATGTCTTTTCATAACTGTCGAATTCTGGTGAGAGGAATTCTGAGCCGCTTTACGCTGAGGCTGAAGATCTGACATATCGTTTGCCTTTCCGTCTGTTCTCGACACATTGTTCTTTTCCGGACTGCTGTTATCTGCTTTCTTATTCAAGGCAAAATAAATAAAGAAAAACGGAGGAAGATAGATGGAAGGGAGAAGGCTTGCGATCGACATCTGCGTTGACGGGTGTATACGGTTGCGTATGAAAGTAAAACGGAGGCTGGAACTAGGCATTAAAAAAATGAGCAAACCAAAAATATAGATAAAATCTCCATAGTAGCAGATAGCGAGGAATGTTTTGACAGCTATATCGATGTGTAACGGGTCTCGATACGGAATATCGAATCGAAAAGCCGGGTTTAAATTTAAACATCACCTCCTGCGTTCACTTTCACACAAATGACATTGGGAAGGCGCAAATCCGTATTTCTCTCCCCGACCCATAAACTATTTGGGAAATAGTATAGTAGACTGAACTCCCTAACTTTGGGTAGAAATCAGTCTCTCTTGATTGTAATGGTTAAAATAGCCGTTATTATGCAGGAAACATTCGCCATTTATTGTCCGAGCAACCAGTGTTGCTGTGGGTTGAAATTTAACAAAAAGATTTGGTTAACAAAAGAACCTTTCAGGAAATTAGACATCTTAAATCCACTAACTGTTATAGCTCTTTCTATTTCCTGTAGTAAAATAATTCACAATATATTCTTATAGTAAAACCATTTACAAATCCTTGCTATGGCAATAGTTAAATTGATTATTTCCATGCAAATAACAATAGTCAACTGGTACAGCGCATTTTAATTCCCGTAGCAAAACAATTTACAATATATTCTTATAATAATACCATTTACAGACCCTTGCTATGGCAATAGTTAAATTGGCCGTTTCTATACAGAAAACAATAGTCAACTGGTACAGCGCTTTTTAATTTCCGTGGCAAAATAATTTACAATATATTCTTATAATAAAACCATTTACAGACCCCTGCTATGGTAACAGTTAAATTGGCTATTTCTATAATATATATATATATATATATATATATATTTCTATAATATATATATATATATATATATATATATATATATATATATATATGATAAAAATCGTGTGAGTGTTTTGAAGTATTTATTCAAAAAATGGAGTCTGAGTGTTTTGAAGTATTTATTCAATAAATGCAGTGTGCTATATCGCGTATTGCACAAACAACGCGTAACACATAAAGCATTACTTTAACGAACGTAACCGAGAAATGTCAGAATTAATCTTTTGTCAGGAAACAGACATGAAATATTCACTGTTTCAGATATTCCTGTTCCTTTCATTTGACAAATAATTTCCTTAACTCTTCTTGACACTTGTGATCCCTGCCTATTATGGCACCTCCTTCTGGGACTGCAACGGTGTTACATGAACCTAAACTGGCTAATATTGTGGTTGGGGTAGGGGTATTTAAGGCTCAATGTTTTGCTTCTGAATCTGTCTTCGAGATTAAGTTATTCTTTGTGTGTCTGAGAAGAATAAAAGGCGTTAGGAAATGTGAACGACCAGACATGTGTAACGAAAGCCTGGATGTTAGATGAATCTTATTAGGCTTACTTGGTGGCCTAGAGCGTTGCGTTTTTATTCTAGCGAGACATGCTTGCTAATCACTGCAGCACGTCAATATAAAAAAAAAAAAAATTTATCAACTTTTTTTTTTCTCCATCATATTTAATTTATTGGTGAATCTTAAATAAAAGCGAAACAAATTTATAAGCGTTTCCTATTTGTTTTTAAAAATATCATTCTGTTAAATTCTGGCACATATTCCATCTGAGTTTGATTCCAATTCATACTTAAATATATATATATATATATATATATATATATATATATATATATATATATATGTGTGTGTGTGTATATATATATATATATATATATATATATATATAATATATATATATATATATATATATATATATATATATATATATATATATATATATGCGAAAAATAGTGTGTAAAGGTATGCTATATTTATGAGTTAAAATGTTGGATATCAGGAATAGAGCGTATGTAAATATGACATACAAAAACAAGCGTTATCAGTTGCATGGATAAAGACAATTGGCAGACTATACATATTTTTTTTTAAGCTTAGCGCCCCGAGCAAGGCATGAAGCCACTAGGATGCAGGGGGTTGCAGAAGATTTGTAGCAAGAGCAGATAGGAGTGATAGAAGAAGGGATGAAGGGAAGGGTAGTGTGTAGATCAAGGTAACTGGAGATGTCGATTGACATTACATTTGAATATTTGGAGATTATAGCTATCAGGGAAACAGTAATTGGGAAGGGTGTTCCACAGGCGAGAGGTGCGTGGTATGAAGCTATTGGAGTAGAAGAGACGGCTACATTTTAAAGTTTCTACAGTGTAAGGGTGAGAGCGGGACGCCAGCCTCGTAAGGCGCTTGTATTCATGGAGACAGGGGACCAGGGAAAGCAGCTCATCGGAGCAATTGCCATGAAAGTATTTGTAGAAGAGACAGAGAGAGGCGACGGCGCGTCTGTGAGATAGTGGCTGCAGGCGAGACGCCAGATCAGGGCCAATCACATTACATATCCGTCTCTGGATCTTGTCAAGAACTCCGAGGTAAACAGAAGGTGCCCCAGACCATATATGGCAGCAATACTCCATGCAAGGGCGAATGGTCGTTTTGTATATTTGAAGTATCGATTCAGGGGAGAAAAATTTTCTGGCGCGGCACAGAGAGCCAACTTTCCTCGCGGTGGACGATGCAATTGACCGAATGTATTTGTTCCATCTCAGGTCAGCAGTCAACGTGAGACCGAGCAGACGCAGGGAGTCACTCTCAAGAAGTTGACTATCAGACATTCTAATGGGGGACAGGTAAGGATATCTACGGTGGTTAATGGAGAGTAGTTTAGTTTTAGAGGCTTTAAATTTGACCATCCAAGTGTTGCCCCAGTTAACAACCGATTGGAGGTCCATTTCAAGACGCGCGGCCAGGTTAGTTTTGACCGCGACACTAGATTTGGTTTTGAGGCAGGAGTAAATTGTAGTGTCGTCCGCGTAGATGCCAACTTATGAACCTATGGCGTCAGGAAGGTCGTTGATGAAAATAAGGAAAAGTGTGGGGCCAAGGATGGGGCCTTGGGGAACACCTGCGTTCGTGGGATAGGAACTGGAGGAGAAACCGTTGAGAACGACCTTCAATTCTCGATTTGATAGGAATGATTGTATCAGATCAAACAGTCGACCAGTAATACCGTAACCCTGGAGCTTACGAAGAAGGCCGGCATGCCAAACCCTATCAAACGCTTTGAAAATGTCTAGGGCCACGGCACGAGCCTCGCCATTATTTTGGAGCGCTTGGTAGACGGTTTCCGTGATGGCCGTAAGTACGTCAGCTGTAGAACGGGCGTAGCGGAAACCGTATTGCTTGTCTGAGAGAAGGTCGTGTGTGGTAAGGTGGTTAACCACTTCTGCGTTGATTAGGGCTTCGAAGACTTTGCCGAAGAGGGGTAGGAGACTAATAGGACGGTAATTAGCGGGGTCAGAGGGGTCTCCAGAGTTCTTAAAGACAGGAACAATGGATGCGGACTTCCAGCAGTCTGGAAAGCAGGATTCCTTGAGGCAGTAATTATACAGTTTAGAGAGGGCGGGTGCTAGCTCAGGCGCGCATTTCTTCAAGACAATGGCTGGTATTCCGTCTCCACTACTAGCCTTGTGGGGGTCTAATTTGGAGATAATACCCAGTACTGATGACGGGGTTATACGTAAGCCGCTCAATAGGGCCTCAGTTCTTAGAGAGAAGTCAGGTATGGGTACACCGGTGGAGTCAAGCGTCGAGTTATACGAGAACTTCCGAGCAAGGCATTCAGCCTTGTCGGTTGAGGAGGTCAAGACCTCGAACTGGTTGAATAAAGGAGGTATGGAGGGTTTTCTATTGTTCAGGACACTCTTGCAGAGCTGCCAATAATCTTTGGAGCCAAATTTGCGAGATGCAATACGCTCCCTCATCCGAGCAGCAAATATTGTCTTAGCTTCGTTGAGAACACGCTTGCACTCGCTACGAGCGGAGGCAAAGAGACGTCTATTGCAGTCCGACATGTCGCTACGAAATAAGTGAAAGAAGTGGTTCCTATGGGCAATGGCGGCTGAGCAAGCAGCGGAGAACCAAGGGGAGGAGTGCGACTTGACCTTAAATTTCCTTGAGGGGATGAAAGCGTCGATTCCAGCTTTAACCCAGGATGAGACCTCAGAAGCACATTCATGGTCAGGGAGTGTAAAGACAACATCCCAGGGGACATCGCGGAGGAAGTCACGGAACGAGTCCCAATCCGATCGTTGGTAGTAGAACGAGATCTAGTAATGGGAGTTTCTTTGCGGGGTGTGAAGTTGAAGGAAATCTTAACAGATACCACGGCATGGTCGGAGTTACCAAGAGGGTAGAGCTGTGTGGCGCTACAGGATTCGGGGATGGAGGTAAAACACAGATCTAGAAGGGAGGCCTTATCTGCAAGGTTAGGGGCAAAACGCGTGGGGAAGTTGACTATCTGCGTGAGGGATTGAGGAATTGAGAAGTTAAGTGTTTGAATGCCAGCCCGGTCAGTAGTAGCATTCTCGAGCCACTTGGTATGATGGGCGTTAAAGTCACCAAACACGAATACTTGAGCAAACGGGTGGAGAGTGAGGGCCTTGTCTCTGCTCTCCGATATGCTGTGGAGTATCCCGCAGTCTTGAGAGGATGGAGAGCGATAGAGGAAGAAGAGATAGCTTACGGCATTGAGGAGAGATAGTCGAAGACACATGTAAGAATGGTCTCGGGATTCAAGAGACATCTCTCTGGCCAGGGGGAGATGATCCTTGACATAGACACCAAGGCCGTGCATGTGGGTTAGAGAGTCTTTCCAGAGGATAGGAAGGTAGCCGGGGATCGAGAGACCAGAGGAGGGAATAGACGGGACAAGGTTTGTCTCGCACAGGGCCATTATATCCGGGCTGTTTGCAGTGAGGAAAGATTCCACATTGCGAAAATTTGTTCTTAAGCCACGGATGTTGCTGAACGAAATGTTGAAGGGTTTAGGTGATTTTTGAGTGGCTGATTTAGGTTTTCTTTTTTGGTTCATTTGAGTCTTCATCTAGAGTAAAATTTGGAGGATGAGAAGCCCTGAAGTAAGAGAAGCAGACGGTTATCGACCGCAACATGAGCAGAGAGGAGTTGGCACAGCCAGCATCATATTGTGGCGTCAGGGTTGCCCACCGTTCCATGCGCGACATGGCACTACAAACAGCCCGGTATTATACAACTGTTGATCAGAGCGGCCGCTCAAGACGCTACGCAAGAGTTAGGGCTCCTAACTACCAGTCAGAAACAGCAATATATATATATATATATATATGTGTGTGTGTGTGTGTGTGTGTGTGTGTGTGAAAATATATAGAAAATAGGAAAGAACTGGTTAGGTAAATAATCCAAAGTTCTTATGTGGCGTTTTGGAATCATATTTTTAAATAAATACACACACACACACACACACACACACACACATATATATATATATATATATATATATATATATATATATATATATATATATATATATATATATATAATTATTTTCTGTTAAAAAATATGATTTCATCGCGACATAGATATTACTATGTTTCGAAACTTGACTGAAGTCGTAAAGTTTAATTTCAATATTAAACTTCAAATTTAGAGTGCAGTGTCATTCTCAAGCGATAATTAGATTCTAAACATCGCTTGAGAATGAAACTTTCTTGTTTGAACCGGCTTCCAATGCTCCAGTTCGAGCGCCTTTGGGATACAAGTCGAGGCTCGTGGGGACACAGTTCTATGGCTAAGGGAAATTCAAATGAGTTCTACCACGGAATTTGTGATCGAGCAGCGCTATATCAAGTCTAATTCGATACTTCTTCGTCGCCGTTGTTACAGTTGGTATAACGTTTGCGTATCGTAATGGGTCTGGGTTTTCGAGATATATATATATATATATATATATATATATATATATATATATATATATATATATATATATTCATAAAATATACTCAATCTGGTGAGATGAATATGCTTATATTCGTCGATATAATATTTTTACTGACTATGGATTTTTTAAGTTTATTTTCTTTATTATTCGTATAATTTGGTCTGTATTATAAATTGAGCTTTGGCAACTGAAAATTCCTCTTTGAAATAATCCCAACGAATTACATTTTGGTATTATATATATAATATATATATACTTCATACTTCTCCAATTCACTCTCGCGTGGTCATGTGTGACGTTATGAGATGCGGTGCGATTTTTGCTTCTAGCGTCTTATATGCACGTGTTTATTGTTGCTTAGAAATCATCTATGTAAACAATTACAGACTATCATCACTGTCTTGTCCGTATATTGCTAATTATGTTGTAATTCACATCTTTGATAATGGCTTATGTAAGCCGAAAGCTTACATTGTATTTTAAAATATGGATCAATATTGTGAATTTCTTTCTTCGTTCAATGACAATGTTATTAAACTTATCAGACATTATGAAAAGAATTTACATAAAATAGACAACACTTGTCTATATTATTTAATGAAGTGTGTATGAATATATATATATATATATATATATATATATATATATATATATATATATATATAGATAGATAGATAGATAGATAGGCAGAAATCTTTCATTTATACATTTTTCATTAAAGACGACAGACAAGGTATGCTGATTAGGCTTTTTATTTAATTCTTCATGCGTCGGAACAAGTGTTTTCTTTTCTGGACACAGAGTGTGTAGAAACTGTACAAATGTTCTGTAATATCCGCGTGCTTTCGGTTATAGTGTTAGCCATTATCAAGGATGGTTTTTATTTTTGCTTTTTAACTGCGTGTATGGGTTGTGGGTATGTTTCTAGAGTTATTGGAATGTTTCATTTTCCGAACACAGTTAGCACATTGGACCCTGTTCGTCGTTAATATGACTGAGTGTTGGCCGTTTCTTTTTTCTTAAGGCTTCCTTTATTTTAAATCATTTTTTAAATGTGGGTTATTATGTTTGTGTTTTCTACTAATATGTTTCAGATGGAGATGGGTAAGTTTGTATTTAAATTGGTTCTAGCAGAACTGTGGTCGGGTAGGTGTAACATAAGGCGTCTGGATAGCCTGTAGTATTGTGACCAATATAATTATTTATGAGTTCTGTTTGATTAGGAACACAGATGTTTAAGGGGCATTTGAACTCTTAAATAATGTTCGTTTGTTACAATTTTTATTTTACTGACCATTCTATGGCTATAATGGCAACATCTACACCCAAACGTAGTATAGGAAATTCACTCGGCCCGTACTACTCCAATTATTACACGTCCCATGTAGAAAACATAATATTTAAAGCTGAAATATACGTCCCTATTTCTTTCTAAAGTAAATAATACTGATAGTGAACAGTCAAAAATAACATATATTCTACAAAAGTCAAATGCACGTCAAATACAAACAAGATGAATCTTCACTTAGAAATATTATAAAGAAATACACTACCCCAATTAACCTGAATAAAAAAAGCACAATTTAAATATCTACAACAAAAAATTTAAAACAGCTCAACTTATCCTCAGAAAATACCAACATACCAGCAAAATCAAAATTACAACGAACGAACATTATTTATGAGTTTAAATTCCCCCTAAGAAAATGTTTCTTGATAAAATCTAACACATAAATAATTACATCAGTCACACAACTACATGCCTATCCAGACACCTATCTGACCAGAGCTCTATTAGAAACCATTTAAACACATACACACACCTACCAGACTCCATTCGAAACATACTAGGAGAAAACACAAACATAATAACCTCATCCACTTAAAAAAATAGATTTAAAATAAAGGAAGCCCTAATAATTAAAGAAAAAAAACAACTCTTAACAATATTGACTACGAACACAGCCACAATGTGCTAACCGTGTTCGGAAAATAAAACATCTCTATAACACACTAAGATATACACATGACGCACACACTCAATTAAACTGAAAAAATAAAATCATCCTTGATAATGGCTAAGAGTATAGCCGAAAGCGCTCGGAATTACAGAACATTTGGATAGGTTCTACATACTATGTGTCCAAAAAAAGAAAACAATTGCTCGAACACAAGGAAAATTAAATAAAAAGCTTAAGCGTAGTACCTTGTCTGTTGTCTTTAATGAAACATACGTAGATAGATAGATAGATAGATAGATAACGAAGGAAATAGTAACAGTATTAATAAGTCAGCTGAATGGCTGATACGAAGAAAAGCAAATGCAGTAATGGATAAAAAAAAACATGAAAACTGTAAACTAATGTTGTATTTGGTGACAATGATATGGAAGTTACTTTTTTTAATTCTACATAAATATATTTTTGTGAAGGCGACTTCCACATTTCATGTCGTTTGGCGCGCCATAAACACGTCTTCGTTGTCGTAACTTGAGCAAAAACAGTGTTGACATTATTAGCAAATCTCGACGGGCAATCAAAAGCCGAAACGTAAGTGATAGTAAACTTGGCGCTATTTTCTCCCGTACAAAACAATTCAATGCGCCGTTTCTCTCATTCCTGATCAACGTCAAGTTGAATCGACTTTTGAACGGGAACATGACGTAGACTGGTTGCGGTGAGGTGTTGTATGATGCGACAAGCGGCCGTGAGGGCGGGAAAACAAAGCAGAGCGATGTAACAAAGTGTGAAATTGTTTTGTTTTTTTTTTGTTTTGTTTTTGTTTTTTGACGAGCTCTCAAATGTGCCCCACCGGAAAGACATAGTCATTAAGTATGATACTTTCTTTCTTTCTTTCTTTCTTTCTTTCTTTCTTTCTTTCTTTCTTTTTAATTATTTATATTCCTGTTCTTATTGTCAGTACTCACGTTTTCCGTAGACTTACATTTGCTCCTAAATAATACAGAATACTAGTCTCGCACTAACACCTACGATAAACCTAACACACACACACACACACACACACGCACACACACAGACACAGACAGACACACAAAACACATACACAAACACAGACACAGACACAGACACACACACACACACACAGAGATACAGACACACGTCCAATATGCAAATACAATAGATATTTCAATTTACAGGTTGCGACAGCTATTAGGGAATTAGTATGAAATATACTATAATGTTTAAAAAAGTTATTCATTATTATTATTGTTTAGGTAATAAACATTGTAACATAACGCAAAGAGCTATATTATGGAAAAAGAAATTTTCGACAATATACGCATTTTTTACGCATTTAATTTTTTTTATTTTATTTTTATCCAAAACGACATTCGTGTACATGTAGTTTTGTATTAATTACTATTTCTTTTTTAATTAATAACTACTTATGTTCAGTTGTCTTCATGAATAGCTATCTGCTGATGCGTTAAAATGTTTTAATAGCTATCTGCTGGTGTGTTAAAAGGTTTTAATGGCTATCTGATGATGTGTTAAAATGTTTTAATGGCAATCTGCTGATGTGTTAAAATGTTTTAATAGCTATCTGCTGATGTGTTAAAATGTTTTAATAGCTATCTGCTGGTGTGTTAAAATGTTTTAATGGCAATCTGCTGATGTGTTAAAATGTTTTAATAGCTATCTGCTGGTGTGTTAAAATGTTTTAATGGCTATCTGATGATGTGTTAAAATATTTTAATGGCAATCTGCTGATGTGTTAAAATGTTTTAATAGCTATCTGCTGATGTGTTAACATGTTTTAATAGCTATCTACTCATGTGTCAAAATGATGTTTTAATGGCTATCTGCTGATGTGTTAAAATGTTTTAATATCTATCTGCTGGTGTGTTAAAATGTTTTTATGGCTATCTACTCACGTGTTAAAATGTTTTAATAGCTATCTGCTGATGTCTTAAAATGTTTTAATAGCTATCTACTCACGTGTTAAAATGTTTTAATAGCTATCTGCTGATGTCTTAAAATGTTTTAATAGCTATCTACTCACGTATTAAAATGTTTTAATAGCTATCTGCTGATGTGTTAAAATTGTGGAATAATGCAATAATAAAAATTTAAATTTCATCTCTTTCTTAATGCAAAGACTCGGCTTACAGCCGATTCTCACACAATCCCCGAAGTCAAGCTTATGTCAGTACCTAGACGGGCGGCCGCTTGAAAATATCAGGTGCTGTAATCTTGGATATAATAGTGGAGCAATGAATAACGGCTGGGAAATCGGATAACCTACTTCCAATGCCAATAGTTTTCAATATGTACCGGGTGTAACAGCATAATTGTCCACATCGTGTAACAGCAAAATTGTCCACATCGTGTAACTGCAAAATTGCCCACGTCCTGTAACAGTATAATTGTCCATCCCACAAAATGTTTAATATCTAAAAAAACAAAAAAAAAACACTAAACTAATTGAGTTCTTTTTTCCAAGTTCTTAGATGAGACGTTTACCTATCTTGATACCATTTATCGTAAGAATAACTGAAAAATTCAGCAAAAATTATGTCTTCTCAACTGAGCAACGGTGAAAAGAAAAAGATCATTCAGACC
Organism: Acanthosepion lycidas; assembly: GCA_963932145.1. NCBI lineage: Eukaryota > Metazoa > Mollusca > Cephalopoda > Sepiida > Sepiidae > Acanthosepion > Acanthosepion lycidas. Next base: position 36,933,121 of record OZ010607.1, on the reverse strand, counting down.
TTCAGTAGTGGTACTAACATTCATACTCTGGCTTCCATCTTCAAAGTCTGTTCGAGAAGCATTGACAAAGGCGAATAAGTTTAAAAAAGACAGAACCGTAGAGAGGAAAACTGGATTAGGAGGTCACAACACCAAGTGGGATTAGCAGTTCAACTTAGAGCTTAATAACTTCTTATTTTTCAAAGTAGAGTCTAATAGTTTTATAAAAATCTCGGAGAATTCCAGTAAGATATATTTAATCATTTCTAAGATAAAACGTTTTAAATCTTAATCTAAAAATTAGACAATTTTGCTGTCACTCTATTTGAACAATATTGCTGTTACACCATATCTATATATAGCCAAGGATCGAAAGTTCATGAAGGATTTAAATAAAGTTCACACACACACACACACACACACACACACACACATATATATATATATATATATATATATATATATATATATATATATATATATATATATATATATATATTATTCCAGGATCATTTTCCAATTTATTGAAGATGAACTTAGCCTCTCTAACCTCCTAATTTCCTGTCCTGGAGTAACAAGCTGCTTCACAATTTTCACGTACGATTTCATTTTCAAGTCCCTTTTCACTGTTCTTTGAACTGTCATAGCTGAAACCCCGTCTCATGTGCCAAACATCTTATGGATTGATTTGGTTATTTTATAATTTGTGTTTTTAGCTCTAAGTTGAACTTGTGATCCCTCCTCTGTTGTGACCTTCATGATTCAGTTTTCCTCTCTGCTGTTTCTTCTTTATTAAACTTATTCACCACTCTCTTGATGGTTTGAAGGGACATTGACGATAGAAGCCAGAGTATGAATGTTGGCAGCATTGCTGAAGAACCGAATGATTTTTCCTCTAAGTTGAAAAGACAGTCTAACACAAAAGGATTGTAACATGTTCTTTTTCAGCTGAACATCGCAAAGAGTTTTTGAGTGATTCTTACGAAAGATGTCAAGATGGCTAAACATCTTATTTGGAAACCTGTAAAAAAGAAACTCAATTAGTTTAGGATTTTTCAGACATTAAACATTTTATTTTGTGGGATGGATAATTATACTGTTACACGATTTAGACAATTTAGTTGTTACACCCGGTATATATATATATATATATATATATATATATATATATATATATATATATATATATATGTGTGTGTGTGTGTGTGTGTGTGTGTGTGTGTATATATATTTAGGCAGCAATCCTGCATTTATTCATGTTTCATTGTAAACGACAGACAAAGTACTACGATTAAGCTTTTTATTTAATTTTTCTTGTGTTCAAACAAGTGCGTTCTTTTTTTGCCACAGACTGTGTAGAAACTCTCAAATTGTTCTATAACTCCGACCGCTTTCGTCTATACTTTTACGAAATGAAAGATGACTTCATTTTTTCAGTTTAATCGTGTGTGCGCGCTCTGTGTATATTTTTAGTGTTAGATGTTTTATTTTCCTAGTTAATATTGTTAAGTGTTGGCGTTTTCTTTTTCTTTTCCGGCATATATATATATATTATAAATTAATTGATTTAAAATATGTTTTTTTCGCTAAAAAGTTCTAACCATGTTTCAAAAATGGAAGCTGAAAGTTCCGAATATATATTTACTTGTTCTTAAAAGAAATATAGTATATTAAAAATTAAAAGTGATAATATTTTTTCAAATCGTAGTTAAATAAAACGTATTCTAACCTAAACACCCGCCAAAAATCTTTAAATATACAAATAGAAAAAAATGTCGTAAGAATTTTTGCCGTTAACAATATTTTTTTTTTTTAAATCCAGACGACATGCATTTAACGGATGTCAGATTTCATTGAAAAATACATCCTTACCCTACCAAAACGTAACTAATAACGGATACATCAAAATACAGACATGATGAGCATGCAAACACCCCTTGTCTGGTTCAATTTGATTTCTCTGTATACTTGGAAACGTGAATTATGATTTTAGCTGTGTCTTTAAAACCCAGTAATTTTAAAAGTTACTCCAAAATTCGCTTTAGGATGAAATGGAACTAATGTCTTTAATTTAATTACAAAATTAAATTCGGAGCTTTCATCTTCCATTTTTGAAACATGGTTAGAACTGTGTAGCGAAAAAACATATTTTAAATCAATTAATTTATAATATTAATGCTCTGTAAATTTACATTGAGCACTATTTTGTAAAAATAAAAATATCTATATGAACACCGGATTATATATCTTACTTTTCTTTCTTTATATATATATATATATATATATATATATATATATATATATACATATACAAGGTGATTGATAAGTAACTCCGCATTTTAAAATATTTATTTATTTATTAACTTTAATTTTACAAGAAATGGATATGAGAGGAAAGCGTTTGGCGGGAGGTTTTATTAAAAATTCCACTTGAGCACCAGATTTCTCTACCAGCTTCTCAGGCCACCCAGGAATCGTGTCAACTGATTTCACCAGGAACTCTTGTGATGTAACTTCTTGTATTCAGAGTTTCCAGTCTGGCCACAAAATAGGGAGTTATTTTTAAATCAACCTATATATAAATATATATATATATATATATATATATATATATATATATATGCACATTTCATTGAATACGACAGACAAGATGCTTTGATTTATTTTTTTATGCAATTGCTCATATGATCTAATATTTCTTTTCTTTTCAGATGATAAATTATATAAAAACTGTCAGAATGTTCTTTTTTCCGATCGCTTTCGGCTATACCTTTAGCAATTTTCAAGGTTCAAATATATTAACTGTCAACCCGAAATAGTTTGTTGTATGTATGTATTTATATAATGTTTTCATTTTCAAAACACAGTCAAGATATTGTGTCCATGTTCATAGTTGATATTAGTGAGTGTTTTTTTATTATTAAAAGGTTTCCATTATTTTTAGCCTTTTTTGCATGTAGATGATGCTGTTTTATTTGTGTTGCCAATAAGTGTTACGAATAAGGTCCTGTAGGTCTCCATGAATATTTAAATGAGATCTAATTGAGCTATGGTCAGAAAGGTGTAGTCTTCGTCTCAAACATGTTGTATATGTTATATAATTATTTACGGATTTTGAGAGGTCAGGAAAACAATTCCTTAATAGACATTTTGTAAAAACTTTATATAATCTATCGTCTGAAAAGAAAAAAAAATTAGATAACATGCGAAATTGTATAAAAACGAAATAAAGGCACCTTGTCTGTCGTATTCAATGAAATGTGCATGAAAGAAGGACTGCTGCCTAAACACACACACACACACACACACATATATATATATATATATATATATATATATATATATATATACACTTTATTTTAGAATATTACATCGAAAAACGTCAAAATCACTACACAATTCCAGTCGTGTTTCGATGCGTATCAACGCATTTCATCAGCCGATTGTAAATTAATCTATTAATTTTGCTTTACTTTGTATTAAGCCCTCTTTTAAATTAAATGTACCAACGTTGGAATTATACTTCATTCTTTATCAACTTAGCTATATATATATATATATATATATATATATATATATATATATATATTGAGCATGTGTATCAGTGTACGTAATAACTTCTGAAGGTATATAATTTCAATATAATTCAGTATAAAATAATATTTTAAGCGTCTGTTTGTGCGCAAGCTTTTTTTTTTATTTTATCGATTGGAAGAAGGTGTTGATATGTTAAAGTATGTGAGCGTAAAAAAATACATCCGCTCTGGTGTTGGCCTTCAGTTCAGTTCTTCCGTGTGTTGTCGCTCTAAGCACGAAATGTTCGGGGAAAAATATACCCTCCCCCATCACAACTAGAAAGAAACTACCCTGGCTTACCTGTAAGTCACATAGTTTACCGTTTCATCGTTTGTGTGTAAGTTTGATTGCACAGTAAAGCGGAATGTCTACCATCCAGCAGCGAGAACTTCATTGTCAATACAGAATGCTCATTTTACGCGCAGATTCCCTGTGGATAAATGTCAGTACGTGAGCCTTCGTAGGTGTTCAGGTGCGAGCTGACGTACTATTTAGCTGTGCGCTTCTACGTGTGTATCTGCATATTTCAGTAGCTTTTGTTTTTTTAATCCGGTATGCAATCTGGCAAATTTGAGACCTGCACAAACAAACAAGCAAGCAGGAAAAATCATATTGATAGCTTCTCCTCACTATGTGGGCGGCGAATGCAGAGTTTAGCGATCAATTAACGCAAAACAGTTGCTTGTGTTGAGCTCCCGAGCAGCAACAATCCAACACCTGGGGAAAACGTGAAGCTCTTTGAACAAGAACATAAATAAGCTATAGACTCACCTGTTCAAACAGACCACAGGGATTACATAAAATAACAGAAAAATGAACAAGGATTTCGCCTGGGAGTTAAAAAGGAATGTGAGTTATTCTGTTGGTAAATCATTATTAACGTTCTATGCATTAAATATGTTATCCTCCAGCAATTTACTGGTTGAAGTGTTTTGTTTTTTGTTTAGTTGTTGAATTGTTGTGGTGTGCTCCGTCTAAAGAAAGAAAGAAAGAAAGAAAGAAAGAAAGAAAGAAAGAAAGAAAGAAAGAAGAAAGAAAGAAAGGCATAAATACTTGAACTAATGAACGGACGAACAGAAGAAAGACTGGGAAAGAAAGAAAGTGCTGAGGTGTCCTTCCTCTAAAGAGTCTATGTTGGACTCTTTCGCCTACTATAAGATTAGTAGGAGAGAAGGCCTTGGGGGAACAGTCGAATAGATTGAACGCTGGGTGATCCGACACACACTCACTAGTCGTGTAATATTCTTCTGTTGTATTCACTGTTTAATATATGATATAACTGTAGTACTTTTGTTACTTCTTTAACGATTTATTTGGTCACAACAGAAAGAAAGAAACAAAGTAATAACAAGCGCTGAATACTAGAAAGAAAGAAAGAAAGAAAGAAAGAAAGTAAGAAAGAAAGAAATAAATAAAGAAAGAAAGAAAGAAAGAAAGGTATAAGGAGTTGAAATAATTCAAGGGCGCACAGAAGAAAGACTGGGAAAGAAAGAAATTGTTGTGGTGTCCTCCCTCTGAAGAGTCTATTTTGGACACTTTCGCCTACTATAAGATTAGTAGGAGAGAAGGCCTTGGGAGAACAGTCAAATAGATTGAACGCTGGCTCAACCTACACACACTCACTCGTCGGGTAATACTCTTGTGTACTTACTGTTTAATATATGATATATCTGTAACACTTGTTTTGTCATTTCGTAACTATTTATTTGGTTACAACATGAATTATATTTTGTGGATAACTTGTCCGATGTTCATATTCTTAAAAAAAATTTTCAAGTTATCTCGACTTTATAGTCATTATCAAGAGCTGATGTTTATCTGTGTGTGTGTATGTTTTTGTTTTTTTTTTGTTCTTGTTTTGTTTTTTTTAGATAGTTAAATTTGATCCTAGGTGTGCCATAGCTTAAAACGTTTGAGAAACTCTGGTCTAACGTGACGTCATCTGTAACGGTTATTGGAAAAAGAGCAGTACACAAAGAAGGAGATTTATTCTATTTTATTTTATCCATTAATCTATTTCTTACTTTGAATACTACTATATGTACTGATATTAATTATATCATGTGGTACCTCAAAATACCGTCTTCTATGGTGAGGGATATCTTATTTGCTGTGGGCTGTTTATTTTATATGATAATGCTTCTCGACCTTTGAGTTTCTTTGCAAATGGTGCTATAATAATATCTGGTGCACACATTGACTAACACATCATGAACGATCAAAATGTAACTATCAACATAAGACAAAGATTAATTGAAAATACCGAAGTACTATTGGTGACGCTTTTTTCATACAAAAAAAAACACCCATATTAAATAAGATATCATTTGCCACAGAATATGTTATCGTAAAGTGCATGTGATATAATATAAAAACAACTCTGGTATTTTAAATTTTCTATTGATTGATTTTCATTGGTCCATCATCCATTCGATTCTTGTAAACCAACGTTCGTATAATTTATCTAAAACAAACGGTGTGAACGAAAAAAAAAAGTTCGTTAATCAACATAAGCAAAACCAACAAACTTAATGGCTACTAGAATGTTGGGGTGTCCTCTCGCTAAAGAGTCTATGTTGGACTCTCTCGCCTACTATAAGATTAGTAGGAGAGCAGGCCTTGGGAGAACAGTCGAATAAATCTGTTCGGACTGTGCTGTCGAGCTCTCTGTCTTTGGCAGAGACGAACCAGATGAGGCTTTACCGCAAGGCAAAGTTTCGTCCGGGGAGGTAGACAGGCCCTGAACCCGTTTATGCGTGTTTTAAGGGAATATTCTTGGCCGAACCTACGGGCTCGGAGAACCCACGGTAAACTCGGCATTGCGCCACATACATCCTTCTACGGGCGGTGCTGTTAAATATAGCGGTTGAATAGATTGTTCTACCGAGGCAGTGACTTTTCGCAGCTGCTGTCGAACTATCTGCCTTTGGGCAGAGAGGAAACCGGACGAGCCTTTACCGAAGGGCAGAGTCTCGTCCGGGGAGGTAGACAGACCGAACCCTTTTATGCTGGTTCTACGGGGATTTTTTTGGCCTAGCCTACGGGCTCGGATGACCCACGTTAAACTCGGCCTTATGCCACATGTACATAGTCGAATGTATGTAGTCGAATAGATCTGTTCCAGCTGTGCTGGTCAAAGTCTCTGCTTCCGGGCAGCGAGGATCCTCAGACGTGGCTATATCGAAGTGCAGGATCTCGTCTCGGGAAACAGCTAACCGACCCCGGTTTATGCGGGGTTTATGGACAATTTTTGGCCGAGCCTACGGGCTCAGATTGCCCCACATTAAACTCGGCCTTGTGCCACATCGTACCTCGTGGGGAGGTTGGTAAATATTAACAGTCAAATAGATTGAACGCTGGGTCAATCGACACACACTCACTAGTCATGTAATACTCTTCTATTGTACTTACCGTTTAATATATGATATATCCGCAAACCTGGTTTTGTTATTTAACTATTTATTGGTCACAGCATAGGCATAAACGCACACACACACACACACACACATACACAATTTCAAATATACTTCATTATCTGATGCGCACATAGACAAAATAGAGCAGCAATATTCTATACATGGACGAATGGTAGATTTATAGATATGCAACATAGATGCCGGAGAGAAAAATTGTCTCGCCGGACATAGTAAACATATTTTCTTAGCAGCTGACATAGCCATGGATTCAATATAGACTCTCCACTTCATGTCAGCTGAGAAGCTTAGATTGAGGGGACACAACGAGTCACTTTCGTGGAGGATAGCATCAGCCATGCTGATGGAATGTTGAGAGGGGGCTCTCTTGTGGTTTAGTACCTTGCAATAAGTGCTCTTTTCGAAGGGATAATATATTGCGCGTGTGATAGGGAGAGCATGCGCTGAGTGTATCTGTTTATTTCTGATGACCTGGAATGTACTGGCTTTCGTACTGCCCACCTCGCTCGGTGATTAGCCAGCAGAAACTGAAACGTGATTATAAACACGTTCTTGAAAAGTTCTTTTCGATATTCACTTAAATGGTCCGATCAATTAGCACAATGGATAAGTGGGTGCATACAATAGAGAAAGGAAAAGAGAGTTTTAGGTTTATGGAAAAGATGTGATATTTCGTATGAAACAGACGATAAGCGAGCTAAGACGTGGGCATTGAGGAGGACAGTCGATAGCGACTGACATTTCATTTAAATTTTTGCAAATTTATGCTAGCTGGAAAGCATGAAGCCGGGAGTTCCACAAGAGAGAAGTGTGACATAAGAAACTGTCAGTATAGATGTTACGGCTTCGTCCAGCCAGCTCAACTGTAAAATGATGAGATGCCCCAGCAAGTCTAGTATTCCGCCTAAAATCATACGGTCTAGGTACCAGACAAAAAATCTCATTGAACGATTAACATGAAAGCACTAATAGAAAAAAACATAGAGGCAACCTGTTATAGTGGAAAACACCTATTCTATAGTTAATAGACTCTCCCACCTATAATAAGTAGGAATAGTAAGAGTAACGAGGGAGTCGCTCAGTGGATCGGTCTGAGTTCAGTCTGAAGTCGGACGACCGGCTGACCGGTTAAACTCTCTACCTTTGGGCGGGGAGGAACCCGAACGAGGCTACGCCAAAGGGCGGAGTCTCTTTCCGGGATGTAAACCGAACCTGAAACCGTTTATACGGGTTTTAAAAGGGCATATTTTTGGCTGAGCCCAAGGGCTCAGAGATACCACGTTAAGCCGGCCTTGTGCCAAATGATACCCTCGTGGGAGTGGGTGACAATATCACTCAGTGGGTCGCTCTGAGTTCAGTCTGAAGTCGGACGACCGGCTGACCGGTTGAACTCTCCGCCTTCGGGCAGGGAGGAACCCGAACGAGGCTACGCCGAAGGGCGGAATCTCTTTTGGGAAGGTAAACCGACCCTGAACCCGTTTATACGGGTTTTAAAAGGGCATTTTTTTGGCCGAGCCCACGGGCTCGGAGATACCACGTTAAACCGGCCTTGTGCCACATGATGCCCTCCTGAAGGGGTGACTGAATATCGCTCAGTGGGTCAGTCAGTCGATGCCGGACGACCGTTAGTCGGATACTAATCAGCGACCGCAACTAGATTTTCTCTGCGTCATTACCTATTATATCAAGTTCCTAACGTTTTGTACGTCGAAACTATTTTAGGACCGACTTAGTACAAATACAAGCCTCCACTGTGAAACCACTCCATAACACAACCTTAGAGTGGTGGGCAAGTGACTGAAGCCGAGCTACCAGATCAAGACCAACAATATTGCTGATTCTTCTTTGGATCTTATCAAGGAGATCCAAGAAAATTGCAGAGGAACTGAACTATATATGGCAGCAATATTATAAGTATGGAGTAGACTTACAGATATGCGAGATAGAATTCGGAGAGACGCGACTTTCTTAGCAGCTGATCTAGCGATGGATTCAGTGTAGTATTTCCACATCATGTCAGGTGAGAACGTGAGCCCGCAAAGGCGCGACGTCACTTTACTGGAGGTTAGCATCAGCATGGCTGGTGGACGTCAGAGCTTGGTACTCAGATCGTTAACTGAGGTAAGTTTAGTTTCGGGGGCGTTACAAGCCATCTTTTGCCCCAGTCAACGACGGTTTTAAGGGCTTGTCGGACTGATCAGCCCTACTATCGAGGCAAGAGTAAATGGTAGTGTCGTCAGCGTAGATACCAAGTGAATACCGTGAATGATGTAAACGAAGATTAAAAATAGCGTAGGACTAAGGATGAAGTCCTGAGTGAGACCCATTTTAGTACAAAAGGATGTAATGTGGTTGTTCAGGACAACTTTTATCTCACGATCAGATGAGGAACGAATGCATCAGCTCAAATATGTCCGATCATACCGTAATTTTCAGCTTGTGGAGTTAGACCCTGTCAAAGGCCTTCGAGATTTCCAATGCTACAACCCAGGCTTCACCGTTTTTATCCAGAGCATGATAGGCACTTTTCCCAATTATCATTAGTACATCAGCAGTTGACCTGGGGAAACGAAAGACTCATTGATTGACTGACAAAGGTCCTGCGATGAGAGATGATGAACCAATCCATCATTGATTAGAGCCTCTAGGAATGTTTCCAAAAAGAAGGCTATAGTTGGATGGGTCAGACGATTCAACAGAGTTCAAAAAAAACTGGAAGAACAGACGATAAAATCAAGCAGGCAGGAAAGCAGGAGGCAGCGAGGCAGTTTAGAGAGAACAGGAGCCAGTTCGGGAGCACACTTCTTAATGACTATTACAAGGATACCACCCGTTCCACATGCTTTGTGGGGATCCAGGTTAGAGATGATACCAGAAACTATGGAAGGAGTTATATTCATATCACTCAACAGAATTAGTTCTATGTGGAAAGTTAGGCAGGGATACACCAGATGAGTCAAGAGTAAAGTTTGAGAATTTTCGGGCAAAGCATTGACATTTATCAGCAGAGGATGATAACACCTCATATCAATAGAAAGGAGGAAATAGAGCTCTTAAACTTATTTCGTGCCCTATTACAGAGACACTAGTAGTAACGAGAACCGAAGATTTTAGAGGCTATGCTATTCTCTCAGCAAGCAGGGACATAGCTACTTCAAGGACACGCTTACATTTGTTACGAACAGCAGCAAATAGGCCTCTGTTATGACGAAAGCTGTCATGCTGATAAGACCGGAAATAGTTGCTATGGCGGCCGAACATGTTGGTGTAAATCACGAAGAAGGTTTCGGTTTCACTTGGTATTTCCGAGAAGGGATGGAAGCGTCTCTACCGGCTTGAACCAAGAAACCTCAGTGGCGCAATTTTCGATTGGGAGATTGAAGATGTTAGTCTAAGGGGCGTCATAAAAAATTCCCGAAGTTTCAATCAGCATGTTGGTAACTGAAATATTAGGTTAGTGCAAAAATAATGTCGTTTTTTGACGAGTTTTTTGATTATCGTTCACCCATTGATCCAACTTTTTTGACTTCCCTATTTGCTTTAAATGGCGAACGACTGTTGAATGGTCGACATCGAGTTCAACAGCAACTTCTCGTGTGGTTTTGCGAGGATCGGCTTCAATTAAGGCTTTCAAATGTTCGTTATCAACCGCAGTCGGCCGGCCGCGACCGTCTTCATCTTCGAGGCTCTCGTCACCATTACGAAATTTCTTGAACCACCGTTGTGCCACACGTTCGTTAGTGGTTCCTGGGCCAAACGCATCATTGATATCACGAGTTGGTCTCGGCAGTTTTTCGGCCTAATTTGAACTGAAACAAGAAAATCGTGCGGATTTGAATTTTGTCGATGCTGTCGAAAAGCCTGCAAAAAATGAA
>OZ010607.1:36867257-36917257 GCA_963932145.1 Acanthosepion lycidas | reverse complement strand
TGTCTGATTCTTTGAATAATATCAAACAGAAAGGATAAATGGGTATGTAACTATCTATTCAAGTTTGGTGACATTTAATCAGAAACCGATAAATGCAGCACCTGTTGTCACACAAAGGACAACTTGTCTGATAATGGAACGAAATTGGTTGGCTTGCGATTTCTACATATGTTATTTCTCTTCATTCAATTTATCGTTTATTTCTCATGTATCTATCATGCTTTATTTCTTTCTGTCAATCTGTATATCTTACTTGCTATCTCTCTCTCTCTCTCTATATATATATATATATATATATATATTACTAACTATTTGTTTATATAATTAGCTTTCTTTCGATCAATGGATGAAAAGGTTGCCTGCCATTTCTGTATATTATTTCTATTGATTCAGTTTATACGACACTATCTATCTATCTATCTATCTATCTATCTATCTATCTATCTATCAGTCTATTCATATCTATCTATCTATCTATCTATCTATCTATCTATCTATCAGTCTATTCATATCTATCTATCTATCTATCTATCTATCAGTCTATTCATATCTATCTATCTATCTATCTATCAGTCTATTCATATCTATCTATCTATCTATCTATCAGTCTATTCATATCTATCTATCTATCTATCTATCTATCTATCACTCTATTCATATCTATCTATCTATCTATCTATCAGTCTATTCATATCTATCTATCTATCTATCTATCTATCTATCTATCAGTCTATTCATATCTATCTATCTATCTATCTATCTATCTATCTATCAGTCTATTCATATCTATCTATCTATCTATCTATCTATCAGTCTATTCATATCTATCTATCTATCTATCTATCTATCTATCACTCTATTCATATCTATCTATCTATCTATCTATCTATCAGTCTATTCATATCTATCTATCTATCTATCTATCTATCTATCTATCTATCACTCTATTCATATCTATCTATCTATCTATCTATCAATCAGTCTATTCATATCTATCTATCTATCTATCTATCTATCTATCTATCTATCTATCTATCTATCTATCAGTCTATTCATATCTATCTATCTATCTATCTATCAGTCTATTCATATCTATCTATCTATCTATCTATCTATCTATCAGTCTATTCATATCTATCTATCTATCTATCTATCAGTCTATTCATATCTATCTATCTATCTATCAGTCTATTCATATCTATCTATCTATCTATCTATCTATCTATCTATCAGTCTATTCATATCTATCTATCTATCTATCTATCAGTCTATTCATATCTATCTATCTATCTATCTATCTATCAGTCTGTTCATATCTATCTATCTATCTATCTATCTATCTATCTATCTATCAGTCTATTCATATCTATCTATCTATCTATCTATCTATCAGTCTATTCATATCTATCTATCTATCTATCAGTCTATTCATATCTATCTATCTATCTATCTATCTATCTATCTATCAGTCTATTCATATCTATCTATCTATCTATCTATCTATCTATCTATTCATATCTATCTATCTATCTAGCTAGCTATATATATATATATATATATATATATATATATATATATATATATATATATATATATATATTTCTTGCTTTCTATTTATATATCTCTATATATTATATCTATCTTTTACTTTTTTATTTATCTCTCAATTTCCCTTCTTTCTTTTATTCGTTTGATATATCTATCTCCCTTTCTTTCTTTCGTTACGCAGACACACACAGATATACATATATATATATATATATATATATATATATATATATATATATATATATATATATACATGAATATATTTCTTATTATTAACTGTCTTTCTATGTAACAATCTTTATTTCATTCAATCTGTATATATATTTTAATAATACCTATCTGTCCTTCTTTATCTATCTATCTATCTATCTTTCTCTCTCACACACACACTCTCTCTCTCTCTCTCTATATATATATATATATATATATATATATATAGGAAGACCTCGATTATTAAACAGTTGATTAATTACCGATTAATTAAAAATTTTCTAATTAGAAAAGTGTTAACTATTTTATTTTACAAATATTACGTTATCTAAGTACTTATGGTATTGCTAAAAATGGTCGGTTATGCATAGATAAATTTTATAATATAACCCGATAATGAAATATAAAATTTAAATATTTGTCTGTATTCAATTTTTTTAAATATTTTCTTTTGCTTAATTTGAAGATCATCAGAGGTAATTTCTGATATTTTGTTTAAAAAAATGCGTGACTTAATTAGATAAAGAAATTTACATTTATTAAAAATATCGAAATATAAAATATGCATGCATTTACTATGAAAAGATTATAAATACAATTTTCAGGTTAAAATACTAATGATTATTATATATTTTTTTTTAATTTGAAGGTACAATTTCTCATTAACACTTCTGAGTAATTTTATGAAGAAGAGAACAATAAAAAGATCAGATTAATAAACAATAATTTATAGCAATTTATTTTATCTTCTTATATATACCTATATTTTTATTAAAAAGTACGCAAATCGGAAATTAATTGTGAATGAAGCTTAAATTTCATTTAAACATCATTTTAGATTAGTTATTATATTCGATTAATGCGTTTTCAGTTAGTGCGTATCTTTTAATCTACACATTAGTCGCTGTAATCACGTGTTATATATATATATATATATATATATATATATATATATATATATATATATATATATATATGTATATATATATATATATATATAAATATACATGAAGAAAAATATACGGAAAAAACAAACAAAAATCCTTATATGCAATTATGCTGTTTTAATGTTAATATAATGTCAACGTCGGACGTTTCGGTCTAATAAACCATCTTCAGCACATATTCATAAAATATAATTAACATTATCAATTCAACATGACAAAGACGATGGACATAAGAACAAGACTGGTATTTATTGGTACAAAAAGTACAAATTGTGGCACGAGGCCAATAAAGGGGAGGGGTAGAGGCTGGTCAACACTAACTATCTTATACCTAGCTAATCAGATTCGCGACCCATTCGTACATTACATTTTACACATTCACCAAAAGAACTCGTCCATCACCAAACAATCCTTCAACCACCATAATACCACGTGCTCTCAAGGGAGACCTACCAAAATCGCGCCCCATACCATAAAAATTCTAATGATGATATATATATATACAATTCTAATAATGATAAAATGAGAGGGGAGGGAAATGAACCCAATAATAAACTTAAAATAAACACAAATACAAACTAAACATAATTGATGTTAGTAGGGACCGTCCAACCCATAAAACAGAGAGGCCGCTGTATTCTGCCCAGGGGACAAAATCAAGAGACGCTCTCGCTAAGGGAGTGGGAAAAAGTATAAAATATTAGGCCAGATCTAGTATTCACCGTGCTTTAGTTGTACACACAACTAAAGCAGATCATAATTTCGATTTTGATTCCGTGAAGATTTTAAAATATTTTCATAATAAAAATCTTAGGAGGATTTATGAAGCAGGCATAATATCCATCTCACGCACGGTGAACACTAGATCTGGCTTCTTTAGTATTTCCCCTTTTCTAGCGTGATTAATGCTCGACAAGCGTACATATAAATTTTAGATCAAAATAGAATTCTTTTCATTTTTCAATTTTCATTCAAAATACTCAAATTTTAGGAATACGTTTTCACAGCGTCGCCCACGTGACGACAACGTGACCATGTTTAAACGGAACGCTGATCATATAAAACTTTCAGTTATCTGTTTGGATAAGTCTTGTCCATCGTCTTTGTCATGTTGAATTGATAATGTTAATTATATTTTAGGAATATGTCCTGAAGATGGTTTATTAGACCGAAACGTCCGACGTTGACATTATATTAACATTAACACAGCATAATTGCATATAAGGATTTTTGTTTGTTTTTTCCGTATATTTTTCTTCATACTGTCGGATCTATATCCATATATTTGCTTACATATATATATATATATATATATATATATATATATATATATATAATGACGCATAATGGGTTAAATAATTTTGATGTATTATATCTATTTATTTTAGTTTTCATTCTTTCTAGTGCACGAATTCATTTCTTGGTGGCTGTAAAAAACTGATTAAGAAAAATTACAAAATAATGACGATGACAAGAAGGCTGACGTTTCACTTGAATGATCATAGTTCCATCTCAGAACATTTAAAGGGATACTCCACATTCAGAATTTAGACAGATATTAGTCGAAAATACACCGGTGGTCCATCAAGATAATAATAAGCAAAAATTTAAAATTCTGAAAGTTCTCTATACAAGTGAATTGCGGCCCAAAATAAATAAATTTTAAAATTAAAAAAATATTTTTTAAAAACTCACCTAAGTTACTTCCCTTGCATAGAGGAAAAAAATAGATTCATAGATATGCAAATCCTGAAGATGGTCTCTGATGAGATTGCAAGTAATTGGGGAAAATAAAGAATATTTGAAAATAAATTCTCGAATTTTTCTTAATCAATTTTCTGCAGCCAACAAGAAATTAATTCGTGGACTTGAAAGAACGTTGAAGTTTTTCATTGTGAAAACTATCATTGACTGTGGAAAGGTATTGTCGATATTTTATATCTCCCGACCGTGCATGAATAGAAATTTCTCGTTTTTTCACGAATCAATGTTTTTTTCGCCTTCAATAATTGTTCTTATACACTTGCACGCACACACAAGCATACACGCGGTCTATATTTGTAAAAACTATTGTTCTATGTGAATATTATTGTATGTGAAAAAATTGTTTTTCGAATTTTGTTAACGTATTGATTTTTACAATATATATATATATATATATATATATATATATATATATATATATATATACTACAATTCAAAAGTTTGAAGAAACCCCTGAATAATTAGTATGAGCTGAACTGGAGGGAAGAGTGAAAAAAATAAAAAGAGCTGTTATAATCATTGAAAAAAAAGAATGGAATCAAACATCAAACTTATACTTTGAGAAATTTTTGCAATGAATGACAAAAGTTTGTGCTGCAGTAATCAAGGCTAAAAGAGGATATTTTGACGAGAGCCAAATTTAATGATAAAATGGTGTTTTTCTTTTTGTCATAATAAAATTTGTAATGAAAATCATATCTAAATTTTTAGAACCATGTATAATATTTTTTTCTTATTTAAAGTAAAAAACAACTACATTTTGTGCCTATTTAAAAACAACCAAGGGTCGCTTCACACTTTTGAACTGTAATATATATATATATATATATATATATATATATATATATATATATATATATATGTGTGTGTGTGTGTGTACATATATATATATATATATATATATATATATATATATATATATATATATATATATATATATATATATGTATGTATATATATATATGGATGGATGGATTTTTATAGTGTCGCCTTCAAGTCCTTTCCTCGCCGTCCAAATGTCCAACACCCACGGATGATCAATGAGATGATCGCTTCGATCGAAACTTTGCCTTGTCCCAAGTTGAGATTAGTTTTCAGCATAAGGCCGGCAAGGATCGAATCGTCGTCGGTAATCGTCGTCGGTAATCGTCGTATTGGGCTGGTTCAAGTAGAATGAAGACGCAAGAAAAAAATAAATTGAATAAAAAATATTTTCACATATGTTCATTTGTACAATACTTGGTTACTTTCGTTGTTAGAATCTAGCATTTCTAATGCGGGCGGTTATCGACCCAACCCGCTGCTTAATTTAGACGTGGCACTTTGGCTGGCTTGTTAAGTGTGACACAAGACTGATGTCGGTGGTATGCAAAATTTCCCATATCAGCTTTTTGTTTTGTTCAAAATTAGACACTGACCAGATGGTTTCCCTTTAAGCCATGTCAGGTTCATTCCACAAGGAAACTTTATCTTCGAATTTTGGTTATTGATAAAATCTAATCCGTTTCATTTGCTTCTGTTTTCGTGACCAGTACGTAAGTGACGGGTCATCAATCAGTTGTCAAAAGATCGTCACATGTTGATAATATCACTTTAAGTAATTCTTCTATTTTAGAAAGAATTAAGCTTTTTGAAAAAGAAATCATTTATTTTCTCACGGTTTGTCCTTCATTCTATTCAGTAACGCTTCTTTTAATTTATCAGCTCTCTCTCGGTATATCCATCGTTCTATTCATTAACCCTTCTTTTAATTTATCAGCTCTCTCTCTCGGTATATCCATCGTTCTATTCAGTAACCCTTCTTTGCATTCACCAGTACTAAATAGTGTCACAATAGCAGCAACAAAATGTATTATTTTCTTGATCAGTATGGATAAAAAAGTTTAGTAAACAAGGATATTTTCACATGCAATATTTTTTACGTAAACGTAACCTACCTATGGGTTCACCTACACACACACACACATACATATATATATATATATGTATAGATAGATAGATAGATAGATAGATAGATAGATAGATAGATAGATAGATAGATAGATAGACGCAACATACGACGTCTATCTGAAAATTAACGGAACTGAGTGTGCTGTGTGAGCTCTGGACGAAAAGAGGCTAAGCGGATTGTATAATGATATCTTGGGATTATATAACTATAATCTTAGGGTGTGCCTCGCTCAGTGCGCAAGAAGAGACGAGAGTTGTGGCAGTCAATGACCTTCTCATAAAGCTCTGACTGTATCAGACTCGAGGCAAGTGGGAAGGTTGTTGGAACTGAATAAATTGTTTGAGATGCCAGTCCTGTTTTTTTTTTCAGGTCTCGTATACAGACACGTAAACGGATGTGTGTTTCTTTCTGTGTGACCATTTTCTCCATGATATCAGTCAGTTATTTGCCATGAGTGATACACGCTTAGGCGATTATTTATCTTTCGATACATGACTGACGGGACAGATTTTTTCCCGGGATTTTTTTCCTGCAGTAGGTTGCCATTGCTTTCTGCAGTTGACCAGTTGCTATGCAAGGCTATAGAACTCGGTCTGTCTTCCTATTTACTCATAGCTGGGGGGTGAAGAAGAGGATTCATACCTTTTCCTAAGGTATGTAAATGATGTAATGGATTCGACTAGAATTCGAACTCGGCTCTCCGAGCTGCTATCCATTGCTCCACAATACCTCCTCTCTCTCTCTCTCTCTCTCTCTCTCTCTCCCTCTCCATGATATATAAATCTTTTTCTAAGAGAAGACATTTAAATTGATTTATCATACTAACCGTGCATCAACTTACCCAATATTTTTAGTGTCTGCCCGAATACATCACAATCTTTGAAAAATAAATAATTATGCACAGAAAGTTATCAGAAAGAAACTGATAAATACAGAAGGACGTGTACCTGTGTTTTATAGATTATGCAAAAACGTTCGATAAAGTAAGAGAAATGTTGGACTTGATTAGCAATATGGACGTATTTGAGAAGCGTCCTGCGTAAGACTATAAACTACTTCCAGCAGCAAGTACTCTGATAATGTTTTTGAAAAAAATAATGTTGCCAGCTACACGTTTTTGAAAAATTAATGTTGCCAGCTACACGTTTTTGAAAAAAATAATGTTGCCAGCTACACGTTTTTGAAAAATTAATGTTGCCAGATACACGTTTTTGAAAAAAATAATGTTGCCAGCTACACGTTTTTGAAAAAATAATGTTGCCAGCTACACGTTTTTGAAAAAAATAATGTTCCCAGCTACACGTTTTTGAAAAAAATAATGTTGCCAGCTACACGTTTTTGAAAAAATAATGTTGCCAGCTACACGTTTTTGAAAAAAATAATGTTGCCAGCTACACGTTTTTGAAAAATTAATGTTGCCAGCTACACGTTTTTGAAAAAAATAATGTTGCCAGCTACACGTTTTTGAAAAAAATAATGTTGCCAGCTACACGTTTTTGAAAAAAATAATGTTGCCAGCTACACGTTTTTGAAAAAATAATGTTGCCAGCTACACGTTTTTGAAAAAATAATGTTGCCAGCTATGTTTTTGAAAAAATGATATAACCAGCTATACGTTTTAGAAAAAAATAATATTACTAGCTAAACATTTTTTAGTTAAAAATATTAACAGAAATATTACCACGGGGCGGTGGGAGTTGTCGGCATTAAATGACCCATGGAGGTTGATATACCGTAAAACAAAACAAACCAAACCAAACCATATCTGAGAAGAATATTAAAATAATATCTAAAAAGAAAAAATGTTCTTATGTTTTGAAAATAACTATTTTTTTGCATCATTGAGAGCTGATAGCAGCGTGAAGGTTAGTAATGAAAATGAAATACAAAGTGGAACCAACGATGGCGCCCTAGGGGGCACCTGCAAAGGGAACTGGAAGTGTGGCCGTTACTTGGATTACTTTCATTTCACGATTCGATAGGAAAGATTTTAAAATTTGTACAGAACACATGCCAAACACCGTAAAAAACCTTATATATATATATATATATATATATATATATATATATATATATATATATATATATATATATATATATATATATATATATATATATATATATATATATAAGGAATCTAAATGGAATAATAATAAAAAAAAAACGAAAGAATATTAATCTACAACCCAGTGTGTCTGAGGATTTTATTTTTTTAATTTTTATTGTTCAATATATATATATATATATATATATATATAGAGAGAGAGAGAGAGGAGGGAGGGGGAAGAGGTGAATTGCATAAAGATAAAACTTAATTGTACCTCGAGAGATTACCAATACTCTACAGTGCCACCTCTCTCTCTCTCTCTCTCTCTATCTATCTATCTATCTATCTATCTATCTATCTATCTACACGATATATAAGACTTGTTCAAAGATATTTAAATTGATTTATCATACTAACCATGCGTCAACTTACCCAATATTTTCAGTATCTGGCCGAATACATCACAATCTTTGAAAAATAAATAATTATGCTCAGAAAGTTATTAGAAAGATAATTATAAATACATAAGGACGTGTACCTGCGTTTTATAGATTAGTCAAATACGTTCGATAAAGTATAAGATATATTTGGGAAGAATATTAGAATGATAATATCTAAAAAAAAAAAAATGAACTCATGTTTTGAAAATAACTATTTTTTTTCAGATTCAATGCACCCCAATAATGAATTCGACTAAGATTTGAAGAGAGGGAATTTTTCCTTAACTCTTACTAGAAGCATTAAAACATCAGAGAACGGCAAAGACAATTGGGAAGACAGTTTCACAGAGATCCCCGAACGCGATGCACTAGTGCGTGCACGGGAGATAGATTTGAAGCAGTGTGAGGAGTTTACGACACTCAAACCGACATTCAAGAAGAACGCGGCCATCTAGTAGCCTCACAAATGAAGAAGGATTCCTGAAAAACCCTCCTCCGATCTTCAAAGTAATCAATACGACAAATGGTGATCTCGTCAATTTAAATATATATAGCCAGTCATTTAATTTCATTAAATATAATAATATCATATATATATATATATATATATATATATATATATATATATATATATATATATATATATATATGTAATGAAAAACAAATCACTTTAATGTACCATTACGATAATTTATTTCACCTAAATCCTTTTTTAAGGATTCAGGATCATCAGGTAAAACTTCCAACAACGAAATGAGAAAAAAATGGGATTAGAAATTGGTGGGTAGTGTAATTTTTGTAATTTAATAGAGGGGGTTGAGAGTGGTAGTTAAACAGACAATATAAAGTATAGGGAGGGGTTAATTTTATATCTCTCTTAAGTATGTTTTATATTGGAGTAGGAGGAGTGACAGAAAACTTGACCTCTTTAGATGGTTAATAAAACGGAAATGAATTGTAGAAAATGTATACAAGTGATTCTTACGGTAAAGAGAGGGATAGTGGGGAGGGGGAAAGAGAGATGGAGTTGTTATAATTTTGTTTTAACAAAATTATGTAAAATATAGTTTACAATGTTTGAATCTTTGGATTTACCATTTCGGTTTACCAAATTCCTTATAACTTAACTATATATATACATATATATATATATATATATATATATATATATATATATATATATATATATATATATATATATAGTTGGATTGATGTGAGTCTGTGACCCTGGGTTTCACGCTATTAATTAATCAGTTTGCCTGACGATCGCAAATAGCGTAAAACCCAAGGTCACAAACTCACATCAATCAAACTAAATATGTTAGCGCTATCTCTGATATTGAGCTCTTTCCAATAAGTACCACACATATATAATATAAATAATATATATAAAATTTGCATACATATATATATATATATATATATATATATATATATATATATATATATATATATATATATATATACATTCACATTACACACACACACACACTACATTTGAATGATAACTCTAACATTTTTAGTCATTTAATACAACATCCCTGGCCGCGTACACAATTCCGGAAAATCCTCGTTGAAAATACAACTATACTTAAACATGAAAACAATAAACAAAAACTAAAAATTCTTGAAGCTAAATACATAAAACAGTTGAAACCTAACCTGAACAAAATAAATTACGAAATCTCTACAAATATTCTTAAATGCCTATAATTGATAACAGAAGGCATTGGTTTATACCAACGGCTTCCCATATTTAATACTTCTCGTTTTTGCTCTCGCGTGGTCATGTGTGACGTCACGAGCTGCGTCGCGATTGTCGCTTCGGCTCCTCGTATACACGAATTAGTCGTTGCTTTGAAATTTTTCGTGCAACAAAAACAGACTATCATTATTGTTTCGTCCGTGTATTGTCTGGTATATTGAAATGTGATTGGCATCTTTGATAACGGCTTATGTAAGCCGAAAGCTTCAATAGGATTAAAACATGTATGAACATGGTGATTTCCTTTCGTCTTTCAATGATAATCTTATTAAGCTTATCAGACAATATGAAAGGAACTTAAAATAGACAAAGCTTGCCTATATTATTTAATGAAACATGCATCAATATATATATATATATATATATATATATATATATATATATATATATATATAGAGAGAGAGAGAGAGAGAGAGAGAAATAATTAGGAGGATTTGAAATAATCACAAGTCTGATAGAAACCTCACCAGAATGCAAAAAGCACAGGACGGCCGTTTCGTCCTATATTTACGACTCATCACCAGTGCGCATCCACTACAAAAAGAAAAAAAAACTAAATAAAAGCACCTTGTCTGTCGTATTGAATGTCGTTTTGCTGCCTAAATACACACACACACACACACACACATATATATATATATATTTAAGGATATGTTTGGTGGTACACAATTTTATCACTGCCATGAAAAGACAAAAATGAGTTTTATTATTACCACTCATGATAATAAAAAGTAAAAATTAAAAACGGGCTAGCTAACCAGTTTTTTACTTCGCTCAACAGCTAAATAGTGGTAAATAGAGTAAATTGTATAATTAAAAAAAGGAACAATGGACAAAGTTTATTGGTGGGAAAAAAATTAAATCTAATTAGTTGGAAGTCTAATATAAAGTATTTCTGTTTATATATATATATATATATATATATATATATATATATATATATATATATATATATACTTAAGCGTTTCACCCCAAGCAAGGCGAGAAGCCACTAGGACGCAAGGGGTTACAGAAGATTTGGAGCAAGATTAGATAAGAGTGATAGAAGAAAGGGCGAAGAGAAGGATAGTGGATAGATCAAGGCAACTGGAGATGTCGATTGACATTACATTTGAATAGTTGGAGATTATAGCTGTCAGGGAAAATGAAATAGGGAAAGGAGTTCCACGTGCGAGACATGAAGTTATTTTATTCTTAACCCGGCATTTTTTTTTCCTTCAAACATAATTTTCTGTAGATATGCGTCTCATCCTGAAACCTCTCAATTTATTGTTCTTTTCATCTTTTCTCGGCACTTTTCATCTTTTCTCGGCACTTTTCATCTTTTCTCGGCACTAATGTGTTATTCTCTTGGACTATGCGTCCTAGTGATATTAGCGCCTTACTTGGGGTGAAAAGAAATCCAGGTTATTGATTTCCTCTGTTTATTGTTAAGTCCTTTCTGGTGGCTTTCATGCGGACTTTGATTTTTTTTTTATTTAATGACTACATTGTTTCTGTTTGCATTGATCCAAAACATATATATATATATAAATATATATGTTTGCATTGTACAAACGCATATATTTTCCCATTTTTATTCAAATTTCATTTTTCTTGTACCATAAATTGTTTTCATTAAGCAGCACTCCTTAAACTTCGGGCCTGACACAGAAAGGAAAATCGATAGGGCATTGATCATCGTGGTAGACCCCTCAAACCGGATCACTCCCAGCTATATCAATTAGCCTATATATATATATATATATATATATATATATATATATATATATATATATATAGTTGTATATTTAGGCAGGAATCCTTCCTTTATGCATGTTTCATTAAAAACGACAGAGAAGGTACTACAGTTAAGTTTTTTATTTAATTTTTCTTGTGTTCTAACAAGAGCTTTCTTTTCTGGACAAAGGGTGTGTAAGATCTGTCCAAATGTTTTTATATTTCGTATAGCCGAAAGTGCTCGGAAATATAAAAACATTTGTACAGTTCTTACAAACCCTTTGTCCTGAAAAGAAAGTTCTTGTTCGAACACAAGAAAAATTAAATAAAAAACTTAACCGTAGTACTTTGTCTGTCGTTTTTAATGAAACATGGATATATATATATATATATATATATATATATATATATATATATATTAGGTTGGTGCAAAAATAATGACGTAATAATGTCCTTTTTGACGTATTTTGTAACGTCAAAAAACGACATTATTTTTGCATCAACCTAATATATATATATATATATATATATATATATATATATATATATATATAATCCGTTGGTATATAATCAAAGTGAAGCCTATTAATAAAAATATCAAAACTGATTGGTTTGGTTTGGTTGGTTGGGTTTTATGGCATATCAACCACTGTAGGTCATTAATAGCCAAATTAAGTTTATATATATATATATATATATATATATATATATATATATATATATATATATTAAATATACAGTACAATTAAACGTATAGCTGGCAACATTATTTTTTTCAAAAAAACATATAGCTGGCAACATTATTTCTTTCCAAAAAAAACATATAGCTGGCAACATTATTTTTTTCCAAAAAAAACGTATAGCTGGCAAAATTATTGTTTCAAAAAGGTACAACTGGCAACATTATTTTTTCCAAAAAAAAAACGCACAGCCGGCAACATCATTGTTTCCAAAAAAACGCATAGCTGGCAACATCATTGTTTCCAAAAAAAAAACGCATAGCTGGCAACATTATTTGTTTCAAAAACATATAGCTGGTAACATTATTGTTTCAAAAACGTATAGCTGACAACATTATTGTTTCAAAAACGTACACTGGCAACATTATTTTTCCCAAAAACGTATAGCTGGCAACATTATTGTTTCAAAATGTATAGCTTGCAACATTATTTTACCCAAAAAAACGTATAGATGGCAACATTTTTTTCCAAAAAAACGTAGAGCTGGCAACATTATTGTTTCAAAAACGTATAGCTGGCATCATTATTGCTTCCAAAAAAAACGTATAGCTGGCAACATTATTGTTTCAAAAACGTATAACGTGCAACATTATTTTTTAAAAAAAAACGTATAGCTGGCAACATTATTGTTTCAAAAACGTACAGCTGGCAAAATTATTTTTCTGAAAACACCATCTGAGGCCTTCCTTGCTGTTGGACGTAGTTTATCGTCTTAGCCAGGACGCGGATGTACTTTATCGTCATACTCAGGACGCGGATGTAGTTTAACGTCATACCCAGGACGATCAAAACTGATTCTCATAGAGATCACAATGTTTTGTTTAAACAGAGCATATAAATTAATATAGGAATTAAGACTAGTAATGTAATGAATTAATGTAATGAATGTAATTAATGTAATGAGCATTTCACCCACAAATTAAAAAAAAATTGCATGATTCTCAATGGGGTTCGAAAATCCTGGAAATTATTTTTAATTTGTGGGTGAAATGATCATTACCCTGAAGTAATCGTAATTCCTGTTGTATGTAATATACAGTAGCGTCCAAAACTAAGGCACAAAATTTTAAAACCTAATATTTGTTAGAAATAACAACTGTGAAAAGCTGAAATTTTGACAACTGGTAGTCGTTATCATCCATAATAACATACTAAAATTTGAATCATTTGCAAAGGATAGAAAAAGAATTATAACAATTATTTATTTATTTTCAAATTTGGAACGTCCAAAAGTAAGGGACAAAATTGAGAAAAAAAATGTAAACAGCACAAAAACAATAAAAATACATGTACAATCAATATTTAGTAAATGAGCCCTTGCTCTTAATGACAGCTGCACATCTTCGACTACAAGAACGAATCAGTTCTTGACAATCCTCGATACTAATTTTAGACCATTCTTCTTGAAGCTTCACCCACAAATCCTCCGTGTTAGTGGTATTTATTTCCATAACTTTCACTCCTAAGGTCTTCCAAAGATTTTCTATTGGATTTAAGTCAGGACTTTGCGGTGGCCAATCCATAATTTCCAAATCTTGCTCGCTAAGGTAACTCATTACCACCTTTGCCTTGTGACATGGGACATTATCTTGCATAAAGGTAGCCCTATCGAAACCTGAATTCTGTATGATTGGCACATGATCTTGAACAATGTTTTTATAGATCTGCGCGTTTACACGAGTTTGTAACCGGACAAGAGGCGTTGTACCTTGGCTAGAAAACATTCCAAATACCATGACGCTTCCGCCCCCAAACTTGACAGTTTTCTTAGTACACTTTGCACTTAATCTTTCACCAATACGTCTCTTTACATTGTTTTTTCCATCATTTCCAAATAAATTAAACTTGCTTTCATCACTGAAAAATACTTTTGCCCAATTTTCATATGTCCAAATTACATACCTGTTTGCAAACTCTAATCTCTTCTTCTTATTCTTCGAACTAACAAGTGGTTTCTTCCCTGGAGTTCGATTAAACAGCCCTATTTCTTGCAGTCGTCTACAAACAGTCTGTCTTGACACATTAACACATGAAGTACTATTTATAACCCTTTTAATTTCTGTGCAAGACTTAAAACGGTCCCTTAATGACATACGCTGCATTATTCGATCTTCTCTTGCCGAAGTTTTGCGGGGTCTACCGGTTTTAAAAGCACTAACTATTTTGCCAGTATCATTGTAGGATTTAACAACCCTGCCTACAACACTCTTGGAACGTTTCACTTTCTTTGAAATCTCTCTAATGGTGTGCTTTTCCTTGTGTAGCTTCACAATAGCTTGTCTCGCAGAGTAATCAGGTTTTTGGCGTTTCGCCATGGTGCCGGCTGATGCAACGTTTACAAATGACTAAGTAAGACTTAATCTTTAGAGGAAATCAAAAAATTTGAATATAGCATACTGTTTACATTGTTTTTCTCAATTTTGTCCCTTACTTTTGGACGATCCTATTTTGAAAATAAATAAATAATTGTTATAATTCTTTTTCTATCCTTTGAAAATTATTCAAATTTTAGTATGTTATTATGGATGATAACGACTACCAGTTGTCAAAATTTCAGCTTTTCACAGTTGTTATTTTTAACAAATATTAGGTTTTAAAATTTTGTCCCATAGTTTTGGACGCTACTGTATATATATATATATATATATATATATATATATATATATATATATATATATATATATAATTATTTTAAAAAAATATAATTCCTTGGCTACATAAGAGTTCTCATGTTTCAAAAACGTGAGCTGAAACCCTCAATATAATTATTAAAGTTAAATTGAATTAAAGTAACGACCCCTGTTTCATCCTCAAACAAAAATAATTATATTGAGGATTTCGGCTCATTTTTGAAACATGAGAACTCTTATGTAGCGAAGGAATCACATTTTAAAAAAAATAATTATAATTTAAGCTCTACTTCTGTATGGAGCACTGTTTTTAAAAAATAAAAACAAAAATACTAAAGAACTCCGGATTATTTACCTAACGTGTTATTTTCTATTTTTCTACCTACCTGCACACATACACACACACAAACATACATATATATATATATATATATATATATATATATATATATATATATATATATATATATGATAACCATGGAATATATATACAGTTGCGCACCTGGAGGTGTTGTAATAATTAGCAAGCTTGTCTCACTAGAACAATTACGACTGAGCAGTGAGTTCTATCCTCATTGGGTGCCCCCCCACTAATTTCGGCCTTGTGCCACATGTAAGTTACACTTGGAAAATCACTGTAATGTTAGCTAGCTTGTCTCGGTGGAACAATTACGATTGAGTAGTGAGTTCGATCACTTGTACCACATCTTACGTTTGGAATATATATATATATATATATATATATATATATATAATTATTTATTTAAAAATATGATTCCGACACGCTACATAAGAGGTCTCATGTTTCAAAACAAGAGCCAAAAACTTCAATATAGTTATTTGAATTAAATTGAGTTAAAGTTGGAATTCCCAAAAAAATTTCGCTTGAAGATGGAACAGAGCTTACTTTAACTCAATTTATTTCAAATAATTATATTGAAGTTTTTGGCTCTTGTTTTGAAATATGAGACCTCTTATGTAGCGTGTCGGAATCATATTTTTAAATAAATAATTATATTTATGCTCTACTTTTGTATCGAGCACTATTTTTTAAAAATAATAACAAAAATACTAAAGAACTTTGGATTATTTAGCTAACCAGTTCTTTCCTATTTTCTATATATTTTCACACACACACACACACACACATATATATATATATATATATATATATGTATGTATGTATGTGTGTATCCAATAAAAATGTATATTAAATAGAAAAGTCACTATGATGTTTTTTTGCTTTTTGTATTTTTTTAGAAAAATACTAAAGTATTATTCAAGAAAACTGACCTAAGTCTCAAGGACATCTTCGGTGCAAATTTATGCTGGTATCAAGCTGTTTTTTTAATGTTCACTATGGTATCTGTTGCGTGAAAGCCTTCAGTGAAACCTTGTTATTTTGTTTGGCGCCAGTCGTTTTTCTTCCCGGTGACAAAGTAACGATTAATTAACTTACTACATCGTCAGACCTTTCGTTTGTTCACATATTAGATGACACAAGGCAGAACTCTAAGTGTTCTCGCAGACTCGTAATAATTATGTCTCATTAATTGATCAGTTGATACCATTACAGTTCAATGTCAAATATCTGGTTTGGTAAATTCTGCCACTGACCAGCTCCAAAATCCTGCCTCCGATGATGTCTTCCCGGGGCTGTGGATTGTCAAATAGTAACCTTGTTATTTGGCCCCAAGGTCACATTCGGTTTTGAATTCGCCTTCTCGTAGACGTATTACCAACCTGGATAGACAACCTGGTCTGACATGTTATGTTACCTCTAGCCATGTAAAACGGATAGACTCATAGCATTTCAAATTGTATTTGTGCGTAATGGAATGCAACGAACCCGACTAGAATTCGAACACGACTCTCCGATTTCTTATTCTGGGCCGTTATCCATGACGCCAAGAGCACATTAATAGTCAAGTGAATTCGGATTGATAGAAGGTCAAAAGCTGAAGGCAACATAATTGGTGGGTCGATGCAGCCTTTGGTATTGACTGAAACAGACGAGAAGAAATAGTGCGGCGTATACATGAAGAAATTTGTAATGGTTAGCAAGCTTGTCTTGCTGGAACAGTTACGACTGAGTAATGAGTTCGATCCTTACTGGAGGCCCCTTAATTTCGGCCTTGTGCCACATCTAAGCTTCGCTTGGAAAATCATTATAGAAAATTCGAATTTGCTATGAGTGTTTTGTGGGAGACACTTATCATGGCGTAATTGTATATGTGACATGTTAATGCACTTGATAGATCTGAAATAAAAATGAGAATATTACTATTTCGCGCATACCGCATAACATTTCATTATGTCATTTCAATTTGTAGCACGTTAAACTCCGTTCGCAAATACCTGGCAAATTTCAGATATATATATATATATATATGTGTGTGTGTGTGTGTGTGTGTGTATGTGTGTGTGTGTGTGTGTGTTTGTTAATAACCATAATAACATTCGGCAACAGGACAGTTTAGCAATAATGACATTTCCGGATTTATTAGATTGGTGCAAAAGTAATGACGTAATAATGTCGTTTTTTGACGTATTTTTAACGTCAAAAAACGACATTATTACGTTATTATTTTTGCACCAACCTAATAAAAGAAAATTTGAACCAGATAGCCGAAGTCATGAGCCTTTGGATACATACAAAAAATGCCTCTTAAGCTCATATGAGGCTGGTTAAAAAAAGGGGAAAAAAATTTCAATTAAGCCCTCACCTATAGTTTTATAATACACTTTCTTTTCTCCTCCTCTCCCTTCTTCTACTCTTTCCTTCTTCACGGACACCTCCTCCTCTTCCTCCCATTCTATCACACTCAACATAGTGCGTTTGTTTGTTTATTTTTAAAAATAATATAGCGTTCTTTGTTTTGTTTTTTTTTGTATATTTAGAAAAAAATAAAGCGTTGCGAGGTCATTTGATAAATATCTACTGAGGATACCGTAAGGTTAAAGCCAAGATAGTGGAATCAACTGATCACCTAATTTTTGAAGGATATATATATATATATATATATATATATATATATATATATATATATATATATATATATATTTGTTTGAATAAAAACAGACCACGTTAAGGTTCCATGTAATAAATTATTTCACCATAACCCCTTTAACAGGGCTCTGGATCATCAGACTTTACTTCCAAAAATTGAAATGAAAAATGAAAAATGAAAAATGAAAAGAAATTCACACATTTTTTACGGACCTCATCAAGTATACGTAAAATTAACGAAGTGAGGAAGTGAGGTGGGAAAGAGGATATGAATGTGTCATATGTATCATTTCAAATTCTTTTTTTTAATTTTTAACTCCAATGTGTCGGCTAGATGTTGTTCGAATTTATTGTGTCTAGTCTCAAGATATAGATGGCTAAGGAGTGGAGGGGTGGAGACCGACTTTAAAGGAAGAAGCTACACTACTTTCACGAGGACAGTTCTTTTTTCAAAATTTTTTAAATGCTGTTAATTTGCGTTACTTTAACGGGCATGTTTGGGAGGTTAAAGCTTTTTCTGTATCTAAATGTTTAAACAATCTACGAAGAAATCTGCTCTGAATTTTACATTGAGCTCTCCGGATATCATCCTCCTCGGGTCTATCCATACGGATTACCTAAGTTTGCATAAACTATATATATATATATATATATATATATATATATATATATATAAATATATATATATATATATATATATGCGTGTGTGTGTGTGTGTTTGTGTATTTAGCAATTAAATAACAAGGTGGAAATTTTCTGTGTAACATGTTTCTTCGATCTGAAATAATGCTTTCATGTGTAGGAAAAAGGCATATAAGCTCGAGCGTCTGTGATATAACGCAGTCTCATATATATATATATATATATATATATATATATATATATATATATATATATACATATATATATACATATATATATACATATATATATATATATATATATATATATACATATATATATATACATATATATATATATACATATATATATATATGTATATATATATACATATATATATATACATATGTATATATATACATATATATATATATACATATATATATATATATATATATATATATATATATATATATATATATATATATATATATATATATATATATATATATACAAACTTTGGGGCACACCAAAGCAAGAAAAAAAGTCCATATAAACATATGTTCGTAAATGCTTCGTTTGCTAGTTAAGTTTAAAGTTTACGGTAGACACTGTTAAATGTACAATCCAAGATACGATCCAAAAATGATTTAGAAACTTTGGGGGCTTAAGAAAAGAGTGGGTTCCGTGAGTGTCAGGGTATAAGAAAAAGACACCATTGATGTGTGAAAACAATAAAAGAACAGGAATTAAGAAGACAGGAT
The DNA here is from genome assembly GCA_963932145.1 of Acanthosepion lycidas. NCBI lineage: Eukaryota > Metazoa > Mollusca > Cephalopoda > Sepiida > Sepiidae > Acanthosepion > Acanthosepion lycidas. The sequence goes on along the minus strand of OZ010607.1, from coordinate 36,897,101 downwards.
ATAACGATTGACATTCCATTTAAAATTTTGTATATCAAAATTGACTGGGAAAGAAGAATCTGGAAGAGAGTTCCAGAAGTGAGAAGTGCGATAGAAGAAACGATTGGCGTATAACTTCCGTTTACATCTAGCCATTTCAAGTGTAAAATGATGAGAGCTTGCCGCCAATCTGATACTGCGCTTAAATTCATAAAGTCTAGGTACCATAGAGGAAAGTTCATTAGAACAATTACCATGAAGAAATATATATAAAAGTCACAGGGAAGCTACATTACGGTAGTCGGAAAGTGATTAAAGCCGAGATGCCAGGTCAAGAACAATAACATGGCATATTCTTCTTTGGGATATAGCGGTATTTGTAGAGCAATCTCTCTCCAACACACTTAATTGAATTGACTAAGTACTGCTGCTATGTTTTATACTACAGTTACTTGTATGCAAACACGTAATTTTGTTTTAAGTTCAGCGATTGGAGAAATGAGGCATATGATTGTTCATTTCGAGAGCTTTCGTATAATATTTTGCAATTTTCAAAGATTTTAACAATGCTATTTTAAATGATGCGCAAGTGCTATTGTAAACGGTGTGCAAATTACTGAAAGTTAAAGTTTTTGTTAATTCTCGAATATAGCTCGTACATTATAGCCATGTTGATGTTTTTAAATGCTTTTGTTTTGATCATTTTATGTTAAGGGCTTCTATTATTTTTAAAAGCTTTTTTGCATTTGATTGCTGTTGCATTTCTATTCCCAATCATGCATATCGAGGTTGATACATTTCCATGCTGGGTGAAATGTGTTCGTATGGAGTTCTGCTTTGAGAGATGTAGAATCAACCGTTTTGATAAGCGAGTGATGGTATGCCCTTCATAATTATCTATAAATTCTTCTTTAACACAGTTTCCCATAAGGCATTTGAACTGATAAATAATGTTGCCAAGGAACTGCTGCTGCTTATAACAATTTCGACTCTTTTGAATTTGCAGTAATAAATATTTGACACGATATTTTTTTTACTCTCCCTCTCTCTCGCTCTCACGCTGTACACGCGCACGCACACACACAAACACACATAAACACACACACACACATATATATATATATATATAAATATGAAGAAATATACTCTTAAGGTGAGCTATATTTATGGGATAAAGTGCTCAATGTCAGAGATAGAGCTTGTGTAAATATAAAAGTGAACATTGAAGTAAACACTTAGAGGCGACATGCTGTTTCATGCTAATCGCAATCAGCAGGCCTGTCGCCTCAAAGTGTTGACTTCAATCTTCACTTATATATATATATATATATATATATATATATACTTATATATATATATATATATATATATATATATATATATATATATATATATATATATATATATATATATCATGCTTCTGTAGATTCATAGAGAGCTATATTTCCGTTCTTGTATTATTCTGATTCCTCTGTTTCATTACTCACGCCTAGTTCTCCCTCTCTTGCTACCAATACTGCCTGTCCTGTTATTATTTAAAATAAAAGGTCACTAAGACATTATGTGTTAGTAGCATTTTTTTTATTATTTCAATGCTAGCTGGGCTTACGGGCATATTACCTTGAAACGCTGGTTCTGGACTGATAGGAAGTTAAGCAACGTGGAACGTGGACAGTGTCTACATGGCTGACAGGTTTGGAATACCAAGTGCAGTAAGCGTGAAGGTGCGATTGTTGTAATGTATAACAGCTCGCTCTTGGAAACCAGGAAGCTGATTTCGAATTCAAGTCGGTTATGCTGTATTCACATGCGTGCAAATACGGTAGGGAGGGCTATGCATCCAAAGTTTCTGCTCGCAGCTATGGGTTAATTAGTAAAACTTTCATGAATAAATCATAAGTACCTAAAAAATATCTCAACATCTAAAAATATTTTCTGGGTTTAAATAATAGGCATCAGGTTGACAAAAACAAATCAGTCAATCAAAACCCTGTGATGCATATTTCCAGCAATCCCCCATAAAACGTGTGTAACAGAAATATTGTCCAAATCGTATTGCAGCATAAATGCCCATCCCACAAAATGTTTAATATCTAAAAAATCGCTAAACTAATTGGGTTTCTTTTATTCAGGTTCTCAGACATGACGTTTAGCCATCTTGACACTATTTGTCGTAAGGATCACTGAAAAACCCTTTGAGATATTCAGCCAAAACGATAACAGGTTAAAATCGTTTTGCGTCAGACCCACGGTCTTCCCAAGTCAGCAATGGTAAGAGGAAAAAGATCATTCAGGCCTTCAGTTATGATACCAACATTTATACTCTAGCTTTCATCTTCAAAGTCCATTAAAGAACCATCAAAGGAATAACTTTAATAAAGAGAGAAAGGTAAAGAGGAAAACTGGATCAGGAGGTCCCTACAGGAAGAAGGATCATCATTTCAACTTAGAGCTAAATAGATGAACCTAATCTATGAAACGTTTGGCACGTCATAGAGGAGTTTCAGCTATTGCAGAGAGCAGTGAAAAAAGACTTAAAAATGAAATCGTACATGAAACTTGTGACGCACCTTGTTACTCAAGGACAGAAAGTTTGATGGTTAGAGAGGGCAAAGATCATCTTGAATAAGTTGGAAAATGATCCTGGAATAATATATATATATATATATATATATATATATATATATATATATATATATATTTCAATTTAGAGCTAAAGAGATCAATTAGAAAATATCCAGCTCAATCCATATGACCTTTCGCATATAAGAGAGGAGTTTCTGCTGTGATAATCGTTAGATTGAGAAGGCGAAGGTCATCTTGAATAAGTTGAAAATGATTCTGGAATTATATATATATATATCAATCCTTCATGAACTTCCGATCCTTAGCTATGATTAATTAATGATGAACATGTCATTTTCTTTTATGATCCATTTCATCGCGATTCTTCTGTTATGCTTGCAGATTAATTATGGATTCTTACTGCTTAAAGTAGAGTCCAGTAGTGTTATAAAAACCTCGGAGAAATCCAGTAAACCATCTTAAAGATGCAACGGTTCAGAACTTAATCTAAGAATTGGACAATTTTGCTATTACACGATTTGGACATTTTGGCGAAGTCTCAGAACTCTTTACAAAATCCTATGTTGAGTGTGTTTGTGTGTTTATGTGTGTATGTGCCTTTCTGCGTATATCTGTGTGTATGAAGGAATTTCACTAAGATATGTCTAATAATTTCTAAGATACAACGGTTCAGAGCTTTATCTAACAATTAGATAATTTTGCTATTACCCCTAGTATATATGCACTTGTGTTCCATGTCAGCCTGCTGTCAGATGTCCCCCACAAAATCCTTTTTTTTAGTTGCTTTGTCTCGCTCGTGTTTCTTTACCACGCCTGTTGACATTTGTGCTCTCTGGTCTGCCCTTCAAGCACGTCAGTTACTCCTGTGCGTGTTGAAGTTTCCAAGCCTTTTTTCCTCATCATTGTACCACAATTTCCCGATATTTCGTATTCATATTAAAACTTCCTAGTTCAGAACCTAATCTTATAATTGGATAATTTTGCTATTACACGATTTGAACAATTTTGCTGTTAGTTCCTGGTATATGGCATCGGTTGGACTATTTTATATTTTGAAATATTCAATGAATTGATGGAAATCTTCAAGTTTGTGATATCAGACACCGTCTGTCTTGATCTCCACAGTCTAATTAGCTTTTTTTTTTCAGTCGGATTTTCGCCTTTGGGAATATGAAGTACCGCTTGGGACGAAATCAAACTCAGAAGGTGTATGTGGGTACATTTTTGTTGTAATTAACTGCCTGCCAAGCTTGCATATTGACTCGCAATAACAACTGCTTAGGAATGGTGCGTACTGTAGAGATTACTCCGTTCGCTTTGAGCGCGTTTTACAAAATCCATTGAACCTTTCTATAACCCCCTTGTATCTACGTATCTCTTTTCACTTACCAGCTTCTGAGGGCACAAAGTGTGGCAAGCCCAAAATGTAATTATGGAGGTTGGTAATTCTCAGATTACGAGTAAGTTACGCCTGAATCGCAAGCAACACTCGCTGGTTTGTGTGGCCGGTGTTCGGGGCGTCGTCCTTTTCGCCATGGACAATTTAGAAACAATTTCTGAAATTATCGCTAAAAACCAAATCGTTCGGTGATAACGAAATAGTAGCTAATAACAAAAATAAAATTATTCATGCTTACTTATCCCTCTCTGTAATTGTATATGTATAACTAAAAGGTGGTGGGGGGCGTTGAGAGTTTCACTGTTTTTTTTTCAAATTCCTAATTATCAGGTTGTTTGTATAAGATTTTATTTTATGTTCGTTGGGTGCAGTGTTTCCCGGCGCTCTGTTTTGAACTAGAGGTTGAATATATTGCTGAAAACCGGTTTTGTGCTGGTAAATGTTACGCTCGTGCGCGCACGCACGCACACACACACACACACAAACACATTGGTACAAACACATGCACACACAAAGACACACGCACAACGACACACAACAGACACACACAGACACACACAAGCACACACACACAAACACACGCACACATAGACACACACAAAGACATACACACACAGATACACACAAACACACACACAAACACACAGGCACACAAAAACCTTCAGAGACACAGATACATAGAGACACACACAAAGATACACACAAAGACATAGACGCACACAAAAACACACACACACACACGCAGGCACACACGCACATGACTGTGTGTTATTGATTGGTTGTTTTGGTTTAATGGCATATCAATCTCGACGCGCTCTTTAATGTCGAAATCAGAATATTTTGTGCGTCATATTTTATTTGATTATTTTGGAGATAATACTTGTGTTAGTGATACAAGTCTTACAGTAGTTCCTATATATATATATATATATATATATATATATATATTCTCTGGGCCGCATTTTCGGAATTAAAATCTGCTGGTAGGAGAAAAGATGGATTACTACTTATCCCAAGAGTTTTTGCACGTAAGTAAATATCCCGAACCCAACTAGGATTGGAACTCGGCTCCCCGATTAACAATCCCGATCCATTATACATTACATCACCTGTACATTCAAGCATACAGCAGCTGGTATTCCCATGTGGTCAAACATTTAGGTACTGACCAGAGTCGGCGTTGCTTAACTCCGTGTACGGGAAATGTGTGAGTTTCTGTGTTTAGAGCTATATCACTTTAAAAAAAAAACAGTTCTCGTAGGATCATCGAAGTTAAGCAACGTCTGTGCCTAGATGGGTGACTGTTTGCGAATGTAAGTTTTGATGTGCGAGTGGTAAAACAGTTAAGTGAGTAAAACCCGTCTGAGTCAGGCGATCCGGTGTTTTGGTCTCGATTGTCAATCTCTCTCTTCGGGCAGAGGATCACAGAGTCGGGGTTCTTTCTACGTGGGGTGGGAGACTCGGCAGTGAAGAATAGGCAATAAATTTGCCTGATACAGCGGTTGCGGTGGTTGGGTAAATTTTGACCATTTGCCCGAGTAGACATGCTCGGGTTCCCCACAGTAATCATGATATTGGGTCACATCTCATTTCAGTAGTCAGGGTAATAGGTAAATGCCGAGTGGTGTAAGGGGTGACCCCTCAGAATTAGAAATAGGAGAGTCGAGTCCGAATTCCAGACGAGTTCCTTATATCCACTTACGCGCAAATAAGCTTGAGAAAGGAATGAATTTGGCTTCCATCAAGAAATGGCTATTTTAGAGGTATACGACGGATGGACTAACAGAGGTCTCAAAATTTTATATATAGATGACCTTTCTTCAAGCCTACTCTTCATTTGTGAGAAAACTGTCCATCATTCTCTGAACATTTAGGACGATCGATATTGCATCGCAGTCACTTTCATTTTTTCCTAACAAAATTTCAGTAACGTTTGATTTAATCACTTAAAGGTGGCTATGACTTATTTCATCGTTTGTAATTCAATTTTGTTAATAAATTTATTTACCTAAGAATAGCCAAAGAATGTCAGCATCGTTTGACCTAATTTGTGACTCATGAGAATCCATTTCATCATTCCTATAGTTAAATCATTAAAAAAATGAATTTAACGTATCCAGATAGTCAAAGATGCATTGGGATAACGAAAAGTGCCTTCCAAAAGCTAAACAAAATATTAAGTAACATAAAAAAAGAAATTCGTTAGAAACAAAAACAAGAATACTGAACTGTTATGTAATATCAGTCCTTCTATATGGCTATGAATGCTGGACAATCTCCTCAGAGATGAAGAAGAGACTTGAAGCAACAGAAATGTTGATCTGCAGAAGGATGCTGAGAATAATACTGCCGGAATATGTCAGCAAGGACGAAAGTTTAGAGGAAATGGAAACTCATAGGACATTTATAATTGACCTTGGAAAAAGATAGTTGAAATTTCTAGGGTACATAATGTGGAAAGGTGGCTTCGAAAATTTGACACTCACGGGTTTTATTAAAGGCAGAGGAGCAGCGGGAAATTTTTCGTTTATTTTCTTCAACGTATTTTTCAAATCCTACTGGATGATATTACGTCTTCCATTAGTTGTTTGAATAAATACAGTAACACTTCTAATCATATACCTTTACACACGCACACACACACACATACACACACACACACACACACACACACACACACACACACACACACATATATATATATATATATATATATATATATATATATATATATTATTATTATTATTATTATTATTATTATTATTATTATTTTCTTTGCTTTCTGGCGTTTACACATTTCTTTCCGGGTCCCACCCAGGGACCTAAGGTTCGAAATGGCATCATGACACTTTTCACTGACAAAAAAAAACAAAAAAAAAAAAAAAACACACACACACACACACACAAAAACACACAAAAAAAATAAAAAAAATAAAATAAAATAAAAATTACATACATAAAGCCTTTCGTAAAGTGTGGGCTGTACTTGTCAGAACAATTTTTTGTATCTCCTTGAGGCATGGGCTTCCAGGAATCCCTGCAATTAGTCTACTGCAATCTTTTCCACCAGTCCTAGGGCTCCAACTACAACAGGGATTGTTGATGTTCCCATATGCCACATTTTCGAGATTTCTATTTCAAGGTCCTTGTATTTTGACAGCTTTTTGAATATCTTCAAAGATGCATTGCAGTCAGCAGGGACTGCCATATCAATAAGGAGGCACCGTTTTTGTTTGCGGTCTTGAATAACAATTTATTATTATTATTATTATTATTATTATTATTATTATTATTATTATTATTATGTCTATCATGTATATTGTCACCTCAGTCTGAAGTGAATTGCGATTCGTACTTTGGGCTTGCTCTTTTGATAACAACCATGCATTCTGTCTTCTTGCAGTTGATGTTTAAGCCTGTATTCTCCCTTTCATTATGAGAATTTTCTAAGCGCAGTTTAAATGTGGCACAAGGCCGAAATTATTGAGCATCCAATGACGATCGAACTCAATATTCCTTCGTAATTGGTCTCGCAAGACGATCTTGCTAACCATTACAACACGTCTAAGTGCTCAAATGGTGATTTTCTACGCGTAGTATGGGGCACCCAGTGAGGATCGAACTCACTACTCAGTCGCAATTGATCTAACGGCAAAAGCTTGTTGACCATTACACCACGTTGAAGTTCTCGTATGGTCTTTTTTAAGTGTTGTTTAGACGTGGCACAAAGTCCAAAGTTTGGGGCACCCATTGAGGATCGAACGCACAATTAAGCCGTAATTGTTCTAGCGAGACAAGCTTGCTAAACAATACACCGCGCCGAGGTGCCCGATACTAATTTCCCAAATGCAGATTAGATGTGGCACAAGGTCGAAAGTTTGGGGCATCCAGTGAGGATCGAACTCATTATTTGCTAACCATTTCACCATATCAAAGTGCCGAAATGGTGATTTTCTAAGTATAGTTTAGATGTGGCACAAGGCCGAAGGTATGGGGTACCCAGTGAGGATCGAACGCACTGTTTAGTCGTAATTGTTCTAGCGAGACAAGCTTGCTAACAATTGCACCGCCTGGAGGTGGCCATAGTGATGTTCCAAGCGTAGCTCAGGTGTGGCACAAGGCCGAAAGTATGGGGCACTCAGTGAAAATCAGTTGTTTGGTTTACTGGTGTATTTTGTTTTACGGCATATCAACATCAATGGGTTACTTAATGCCGACAAGAATTTTAAAATAGGTTCGTATGAATATAATATGTATTCTTTATAAGAAATCAGTTTGTATATCAGGTTTCATTGATGTATTTTTGCAAAGATGCGTTTTGTCGCGAGTCAGAAGTATTGCTGGTATTTTTACCCAGTTTGAGGTTAAATAATTTGTTCTTAGCTGGGACCCTAACAGGTGCTACCAATTTTAAGCATTTCACCCCCAAGCAAGGCGGGAGTGCCACTAGTACGCAAGAGGTTACAGAGAGTGGGAGAAAGAGTAAAGAGGAGTGATAGAAAAAAAGAGTAAAGAGGAGTGATAGAGGAAAGAATAAAGAGAAGACCGGGGATCAAGATCAAGGCATCAAAAGATGTCGATTGACATTATATTTGAATATTTGAAGATTATAACTGTCAGGGAAGCAAGTAAGAGGAAGGGAGTTCAACAGACAGGAAGTGCGAGACATGAAGCTATTGGAGTAGAAGAGACGGCTACATTTAACAGTTTCGACAATGAAAGGGTGGGACTGAGATACCACATTAGTAGCACGCTTAAATTCAATCAGGTTGGGAACCAGCGAAGATAGCTCCTCGGAGCAGTTACCGTGAAAGTATTTCTAGAAAAAACAGAGGTAGAGGTCGGCACGTCTGTGAGACAGCAACTGCAGACGAGATGCCAGATCAGGGCCTATTACATTGCATATCCGTCTCCGGATTTTGTCGAGTACCTTGAGACGAACAGCTGGGGCTCCAGACCATATATAGCAGCAGTATTGCATGCAAGGGCGAATGGGGATTTAAAGAATAGACTCAGCCAAAAAAAAAAACTTTCTTCTGCGACACAGAGGACCAACTCCTCAAAACCTCCCAATCAGAGATATTGCTGCTGGGTTTAGTTTATCGTAATCCCCAGGACGATTCCTTGTTCTAACGAGGCAAGCTTGCTAACAATTACACCACGTCAAGGGTTCCATTCTCCTTTTCCTTATGAACACTAAACAGATGGTTGTGCGAAAACTCAGAAAAGATGAAATGTTTCTATTCGAAACGAAACGAAACGAAAAATTGGAACGAACCATTTAATGCCCGCGTAAAGATTTGGCACCAAAATATCAGAATCAGAAAACCAAAATAAATGAAACGAAATTCAAAACTCTTCTTAAAAGAAAATCCAGTGAATTAAAGGAACGAAAATTAAATTAAATTTTTGATGAAATACATGACAATGAGAGGAGAGAAGGACGAAAAGCAAAATGGAAAACAAAATTCAAAAGCCGCTAGACGTGTGGCTGGTGTAATTGATAAGCGGCTCGGAATGTGCTAATCGGCCAGATGAATCGTTAAATTCACTGAAGTGCACAAAATCTTGGGAAAGATATGAAGCCATCTCTTTCCCCAGCTAAGGATTAAATCGTTGCATTTTTATCTCGATAAAATCATTGTTATTCTAAAAAATGTTTAATGTAATATTTACTGACAAAGAAAGGATTTCTTACCATAATTTCGGCTTTAATTCACAGTTAATAAGCAATAAAAATAAAATAAAATAAAAAAAATCAGCCAAAAATAATCAAAACATAAATTAAAGAAAAGCCTGGCTCGCTTACAAACCATCTTTAAAAGTTGTGCAAAGTCATTGATATTTATAAAAAAAAAGAAAAAAAAAACGATTAGCAAAACAAAAATGTTTCAACGTCTTTACACAATGACATTTTCGCGAAACTGTACACTATTTTCAATAATTAATATTTTCCAGTGAACGAAACATCAATTTCGACAATTTCAGCACGCTACAACGCTGACACATACCCAGAGGATTTCAAATTCAGCGATTAGCCAACATTTCATTGATAACCAAGTCTGTGCCAATGTTTGAAATGACGCTACGGTTTTATTTCCAAATGAAGTTTCTAGAATATCTTTTTATTCCCAGACGCCAACCTTCTGTTTGAATGCAAAATAAGTTTCTTTATCTTTAAATTTTAATTACCCGTTATAACTTAAGATGGCTGCTATCTATCTTTGTTTGTTTGTATGTGTGCCAGATAGATAGAGAGAGAGAGACTGAAAGAGAGAGAGAGAAAGAGGGAAAGAAAGAGAAAGTAAGAGAGATAAAGCTGATAAATAAAAACTATATTTGTAACATGTATTCACACTGTTTATATTGCGACAGTTGTTACAAAAATATGGAACGCCTCACAAATTTGCGGGCCATCCTTGAGCAAGAGCAAATTAATCTGCTTTTTGTGATAACAACAAGCAAGATGAGAAAAAATAGAACAAATACAAATACAAATAAAATAATGAGGATTTATCACAAATATCCAGACAAAAGGTGTAGCTATTTATACTATTTACATTGTTCGGACTGCTGTCGCCATCTTTGTTGCTATATTCACCACATTTCGGTCGTTATACGCTCCGGCCTTCTTCAGAATCTTTCTATATTTCTGAAATGAGACAGTGTAATTATTTGCACTATTTACACTGTTCGGACTGTTGTCTCGATATTCGTTGTCATGTTCATCACGTTTCGGTCGTTATACGCTTCGGCCTTCTTCAGGATCTTTTTTTATTTCTGAAATAAGGCATTTTAATTATTTCCACTATTTACATTGTTCGGACTGTTGCCTCCATCTTCGTTAGCATATTCACCACATTTCGGTCGTTATACGTTCCGGCCTTCTTCAGGATCTTTCTGTATTTCTGAAATAAGGCATTGTAATTATTTTCCCTATTTACATTATTCGGACTATTGTCCCAAACTTTGTTGCCACATTCACAAACGTTTCGGCCGTTGTATGCTTCGGCCTTCATCAGGATCTGTCTGTATTTCTGTGATGAGACATTGTGATTATTTCCACTATTTACATTGTTCTGACTGTTGTGACAACAGTCGGTACAATGTAAATAGTGGAAATAATTACAATGCCTCTCTTTATTGTCATATTCAACAGGTTTCGGCCTTTGTACAGTGTACAATTTTAGATCAGTGGACACACTTACCGTAAGATGAAAAAAAAAATCAGTGTTCGACAGAATTTATTTTTCCTTATTCCACACTCATTAGAAATGATGAGGAAAGAAGAATATAGCAGTTCAGCTGAAATTAAAATAAAATCTCGAGAATCTGATAGATCTATGCTATGACGAATGGGGGATATGTAAAATGGATATGATAGGAATATTTATTTCAATTGCATTCGAAAATGTATATTTACATTCGATTCACCATGTAACACATTTCTCTTAATATTTCCAGATGGAATTCATTCGCATATATATATATATATATATATATATATATATATATATATATATATATATATATATAACGTCATCCACAGACAGACTGTTTCGCTGTTTCACAGCTCATCAGTGTGGCTAGACATCCGGTTGCCTCTAGCTAGGATCGAAACCCGGGTGTCAGTCGGAGATTCTACCACTAAGCCGTCGGCGCACGGCAGGGATGTAGGTGGATTTTTAGCGTATTTATTTTTAGAAACACGCCCAGTGACCGACAGTGACTCAATTCGCTTTGCGAAGAGTCTCGCTATATTAGCTATAATAGTCACTGTTTACAAACCCATACCTCCTCCCTAGAGAGCTCAACTGGAATTAATTTTTATTTCAGAAGCCAATATAACTATAACCAATATATATATATATACTCAAGTGTATGATTGGTGTATACGGAATAAATCCCAATCACCAACAATTACTACTCTTAAAAGAGTGCTCAATACAGAGTAGAGCGAATATAATTATTTATTTATAAATTATAACATAATTATGTAATAATTTTTAAATAAATAATTATATATATATATATATATATATATATATATATATATATATATATATATCGTGTGTGTGTGTGCATTTAGGCAGCATCTTTTCATTCATACACGTTTCATTAAATAAGATAGACATAAAAAAATTTACATAAAATAAATAGACAACACTTGTCTATATTATTTAATGAAACGTGTATGAATATATATATATATATATATATATATATATATATATATATATATATAGAGAGAGAGAGAGAGAGAGATAATGAATCGCTCTTCGTAAGAATTCTGCGCTATAGCGGCCGGTATGGGATTTATATAGAACGTATATAATCCGTTACAGTTACCTTTCCCTGACGTAAACCGATAGACTAGGGGTGATAGTCTCTGTCAGATGTCAAATGGTTTGTGTTTCGATGCCGGGTTTAAGCAATGATTTCTATCCACAATGATGATCTGTGATACAGCAAAACAGGCTTTCTCTGGATATATATATATATATATATATATATATATATATATATATATATATATATATATATATATATTACGAATATAGAAACAGCATATTAAAGTGCATAAACTGGGTGTAGCAGAACAATTGTCCACCCGCAAAATGTTTCATATCTAGAAAACACTTAACTAATTGAGTTTCTTTTTTTCCAGGTTTTCAAGTAAAACTTTTAGACATCTTGACACAATTTCCCGTAAGAATCACTTGAAAATCCTTTGAGTTATTCAGCTTGAAAAAGAACAGGTAAAAATCGTTTTATTGTCAACCCTACTGTCTTTCAAACCTAGAAGGAAAACGATCATTTAAGTAATGGTACCAACATTCATATTCTGGCTTCCATCTTCAAAGTCCGTTCAAGAACCATCAAGAGAATGGTGAATAAGTTTTAAAAAGTGGAAATCATAGAAAGGAAAACTAGATCAGGAGGTTGCAACAGGAGAGGGATGATCATTTCAACTTAGAGCTAAAGCGATCAATTAGAAAAGATCTAAATAAATCCTTAGGACGTTTGGCATGTGAGAGAGGAATTTTAGATATGATAGTCCAAAGAGCAATGAAAAAAAGACTTGAGAATATAATCGTACATGAAACCACTGAGACACGTTGTTATTTTAGGACACAAAGTTAGAAGTTTAGGGGAGGATGATCATTTTGGATAAGTTGGAAAATGATCTTGGAATAATACATGCCTATATATATATATATATATAAATAATTCATCGAGTCTGAAAGAAACCTCAACAGAATGCAGAAAGCACTGGACAATTGTATCGTCTTACATTTGGGACTCATCAGCAGTGCGCATCTACTACCGAGAATTGAAACCCGGACAGTTAGGGCGTCAAGCAAACATTATACCAACTGTTCCAAACGGGCTTCGGTGACGAAGAGATTGCAAATCAGACTCAATATAGCGGCGCTCGCTCACCTATTCCGTGGTGGAACTCTACTGAGTTCTCTCTAACCATAAGACTGTGCTCCCTGGAGCCACGACTACTATCACCAAGCCGCTCACTCTAGAACATTAGAAGCCGGTTCAAGCAATAATGTACATGATAGAAATTATTAGGAGGATTTGATAATTATAATTAAGTAATTCATCGAGTCTGAAAGAAACCTCAACAGAAATTTATATAATTATTTCTATATTTATTATATTTATAATATAGGGCGTAACGGACGTCTAGTGCTTTCTGCATTCTGTTGATGTTTCTTTTAGGCTCGATGAATTACTTAAATATAATTATCAAATCCTCCTAATAATTTATGTCATATATATATATATATATATATATATATATATATATATATATATATATATATATATATATATATATTAGGTTGGTGCAAAAATAATGACGTAGTAATGTCGTTTTTTACGTTGAAAAATAGGTCAAAAAACGACATTATTACGTCATTATTTTTGCACCAACCTAATATATATATATATATATATATATATATATATATATATATATTACAAGTAATAGATCCGTTGGTATATAACCCAGTTGGATCCCAATAATAGCAAATATTAAAACAGATCCGCAAAGAGAGCTCAATGTATTTATTATAACAGAGCATGTAAATTACACAGCAAAAAATCAAAAATATATAAGAATTCTACTTCAATCCATCATGAGCTTCCGATCATTAGCTATGCTTAATTAATGATGAATATATCATTTTCATTTATGATCGATTTCATCAGGATTCTTCTTTTAAGCTTGGAGTGTAATTATACATTCATATTGCCAAAATAGAGTTCAATAATGTTAGAAAAACCTCTGAGAATTACAGTAAGATATCATTAAACATTTTTACAGAACAAAGCTTAATCTAACAATTGGAACATTTTGCAGTTACATGGCTTGTACAGTTGTAATGTTAGACCCGGTTTATATATCATAGCCATTTTACATATCTACCAGTTCCCGGTCACCACTCTCATATTGAAAAACTTGTTTTGTAAAAAATTTTGCACAACTACAACCGATAAATTACAAGATTATAAATAACAATAATAGAGAGTATTCGAGGGTGTTTTTTTTTTATCTCAGTTGCAGTATGTTGTCTTTGTATTTTACCTCTGAAGATGAACATAGAAAAGGTCGAAAGGACATGTATTTAAAAAAAAATACGATGTCTTCCTTTCATCTCAATATCAAGAAACTGATTAGACGACTGGAAATGATCACCATAAAAATAAATAGACACAATATGTCTATATTATCTAATGAAAAACGTTTGAATTAAGATGTGCTGCATATATATATATATATATATATATATATATATATATATATATATATATACGCACACACAGAGACATATATATATATATATATATATATAGAGAGAGAGAGAGAGAGAGTGAAAGAGAGAGAGAGAGAGCGAGAGAGCCAACTGTTTATTTCATGCTTGAATGCAATCTACAAACCCAAAGATTACGATCAATCATGAATCAGACGGTCTGTTTATATATATATATATATATATATATGTGTGTGTGTGTGTGTGTGTGTGTGTGTGTGTGTGTATGTAACATTTTCAGATAATGTATATCTGTAATAAGAAATTACGAATAAAGTCAAAACGAAGCATATTTTTTTGACTTCTAAGGGACATTATATTGCTTGATAAAGTTTCTCAGCGGACAAAGCAAGTCGGCTAAGTCACGTTTTCCTTCTGCACTTATTCATCTATCTATCTATCTATCTATCTATATCTATATATATATATATATATATATTATTCATATATATATATATATATATATATATAGTTTTATGTTTACTATAGAAATATAGTTTTAAGGTGTGCTATATAGCTTGTCTTCTTGTAACGGCATTCACCCGGAGTGTGTTAAACCGGCTCCAATTGAATAAACCGCATCGCGCGTTAAGGCCATCCGCCCCCGTCGATCGGCAGCAGAATCGACGGCATGTTCGAGCCATTCGCGATTCCAGCGTCGGACCACGAAAACGCGAGGATGGCACATGAGTTCCATATCTTTGACCGTATCGCGCCACGTCTTCAGTTGACCACCTCGCCGTTTGGCGCCACCAGTTTAAGGACGAACTCATCACCAGGCCTCCGCAGCACGTGGCCGAACCACCGAAGTCTCCTGTTAAGCAGTTTCTTCCAGGCCCAGAATGTTGCATCTGGCGCCGATGGACGAGTTTGGGATCCGGTTTGAGAGGCGCACGCGCAAGATACGGCGGAGGCAGTAGTGATCGAAGACCTCATGCTTATGAAGATCCTCTCTGTGCAGTCTCACAACCATAGAGAAGAATTGTTCTGATCATGACTTCGTAGGTTCGCAACTTCGTGGATCGTCTTATCTCCTGGCGAGACCAAAGTCGTTTTTGAAGACGGACAAATGTAGCTCTAGCCAAATTTATACGGGTGGGGATTTCGTCCCTCGCTTGACCATTGGCTGCAAAATTGGCGCCAAGATATTAGAAGCCTTCGACCTCTTCCACAGCTTCACCATCGAGGGTTATAGCCACTCGATCAGGTAGGGAGTAGTTCGCAGAGAGAATTTTCATCCCCACCATTTTGGCCATGCGACTAACCTCGTCGAGTGCATGCTGGACCTCTGCGTAGGACTCGCTAAGGATTGCAACGTCGTCAGCATAATTGGGATTGGTGATGGAGCAGTCGTGGCCAACTCTGACACCCGTGAATCCAACCATGCTATTCTCCAGGATCCAGTATTTGAACAGGATGGGGAAAGCACACATCCTTGGCGGACGCCCGTTCGGACGACGAAGGAATCGGATTCTTCCCCGTAGCACCTCACTCTAGTTCGAGTGTGAGCGTAGTTGGCCTTGATGAGGTTGATAAGCTTGGACGGGAAGATATCATGACGCATGATGTCCCAGAGGCTTCTGCGATCCACCGAGTCGAATGCTGCGGTGAAATCAATGAAGCAAACGACGGTAGATTGCTGATAAGCCCATCGCTGTTCGAGAATTCGCCTGTGTCATATATATATATATATATATATATATATGACTTTGGGACAGCTTTCAGTGGGTTATGTGTATACTTGGATGAGTATCACCACCGGAATTATGAATAGGAGAGCTGTATTGAGTCTAGTTGGTTTCCTCTTCGTCAGCGAGGCCCGCTGACCAAGTGGGATGACGCTTGCGTTGCATAGTAACGGTCTGGATTCGATTCTCTCCATTGGATTCGCACTACAGATGAGTCCCAAACAGCCTTTCAGTGTCTCCTGCATTCTGTTGAGATTTCTTATTCTAGGCTTAATAAATTATTATGTCATATATATATATATATATATATATATATATATATATATATATATATATATATATATACAAGGCACCTTGTTACTTTAGGGCACAAAGTTAGAAGTTTAGAGGAGGATGATTATTTTGAATAAGTTGGAAAATGATCTTGGAATAATACATGCATATATATATATATATATATATATATATATATATATATATATATATATATATATATATATATATATATATATATATGACATTATATTAGCTCCTGAATTAAATTTAATTCTAGTTGAGCACTCTCGGGCTGAGCTATGGGTTTGTAAACAGTGACTATTATAGCTATATAGCGAGACTCTTCGCAAGCCGAATTGAGTCACTGTCGGTCACTGGGCGTGTTTCCCAAAAAATACGCTAAAAATCCACCTTCGTCCCGACCGTGCGCCGACAGCTGTGTGATAGAATATCCGCCTGATACCAATTCAGTCGGGTTTCGATCCTAGCTAGAGGCAACCGGATGTCTAGCCGCACTGATGAGCTGTGATACAGCGAAACAGTCTGTCTGTGGATGACATTATATATATATATATATATATATATATTTAAGTAATTCATTGAGTCTGAAAGAAACCCCAACAGAATGCAGAAAGTACTGGACGGCCGTTTCGTCTTATATTTAGGACTCATCAGCAGTGCGTATTCACAACCGAGAATTGAATCCCTGACAGTTAGGTTGTACCAACTGTTCCAACGGGCCTCAGTGACGAAGAGTTTGCAAATCAGACTCAATATAGCGGTGCTCGTTCACCTATTCCGTGGTGGAACTCTTACTGAGTTCTCTGTAACCATAGGACTGTGCCCCCTGGAATCACGCCTACTATCACCAAGCCGCTCATACTAGAGCATTAGAGGCCGGTTCAAGCAATGATGTACATGATAGAAATTATTAGGAGGATATGATAATTATAATTAAGTGATTCATCGAGTCTGAAAGAAACCTCACTACTGATGTGCCCCAAATATAGAACGAAAGGGCCGTCCAGTGCTTTCTGCATTCTGTTGAGGTTTCTATCAGACTCGATGAATTATTTAAATATAATTACCAAATCCTCCTAATAATTTATAGCATGTCTATATATATACATATATATATATATATATATATATATATATATGCATGTATGAATGTCAACAGGGGAGGTACTTAAACATTTGTCTTGTTTTGACATATTCCATTTGATATAAGTTGTTTGGATATTTCATATCTGCCCTTTTATCATATATATATATATATATATATATATATATATATATGTGTGTGTGTGTGTGTATGTGTGTGTTTGTGTGTATGCGCTTCTTCCCATCCTCATTGCTGAGGATCAAGAACAATTGTTTTTGTTTTAAATTCAAGCCTATGGTCAACCTCCACTGGTTGGCAACAACGGCTAGCGAGACAACTGTGGCTTATACTACAGCTATGCTGAGCTAAGTTAAAATTCAAGTATTTAACGCGCCAAATTAGCATATCTTTGATAGACTGGTATCAAGATTTTTACTTTTACAGTAGCAATGGCTACCTGTAACCGCTAACAGTTTTTTTCTGCTTCAAATCTATTGTGAGTCACTCTTTCCCGGCTTGTAGCTTTCCAATCATCTTTGATCTTCAAAAATCTAAATACATGAAAGTCATTACCTTCTTAATTCTTATTCTTTTATAATTCTCTATCCTTAATACAACTTACTTTTTTTACATACTCCCTAACGCTTAGCCGTCCGGGGTAAGACGATAAACTACGTTCAGCAGTTAGGCCTATGATCAGGTGGTTTTGAGTAGCATGGAATCACCTCTTAATTGCCGGCGTTCCCAGGTCCACCCTTACCCTGGGTGGTAGCACCAGTTAGGATCCCAGCTATGGTAAAATAGTTGACCCCCAAACTGGGGTCGAAACTCTATGAAAGAGTAAAAATAGGTTTTCATACCAGCAATACATTTTTGTAAAAGTTTATTAACTGCAATGAATGTTTGAAGAAAAAATATATTGTCAGCCACATATTTTTGAAAAAAAATATCACCAGCAATAAAAACTTTTCGGATTTAGATAACACATAGAGGTTGATAAGCCGTAAAAGAAACTAAATCGCCAAATATAACAGTCAGTTACCGTTCGAATCTTAGAGGCTTTATTGCCATGCTTTGTGGTCAAATAATTAAAAACTTATGACTCTAAAGTAAAACATATCTTGAAAGAAAAATATTAGCAACCGAATGGCATAGAACAGTGACGAAAAAATCAAACTGAAATCAAGCGAACACTTAGTAGACAAATTCATCCGCCGTCTTTAGTAAGATGATGAACTACGTCCAACGGTAAGGCCTCTGATCAGGAGGTTTTGAGGACCGTGGAACCACCTCTTAATTGCTGGTACCAGGTGCTAACAGGTGCTACCACCCTGGGTCTGGGGTTGTAGCACCTGTTAGGGTCCTATCTATGGGCAAATAGTTAACCCCCAAACTGGGTTCGAAATACTGTGAAAGTGTAAAAATAGGTTTTAATACCAGAAATACTTTGTAAAAAAATATTACCAGCAGTACATTTTTTAAGGAAAAAAAATATTACCAGGAATCCATTTTAAAAAAACAATATTACCAGGAATCCATTTTGGAAAAAAAATATTACCAGGAATCCATTTTGGAAAAAAATATTACCAGGAATCCATTTTGGAAAAAAAATATTACCAGCAACGGAAATTTTGTCGGCATTATATAACTCATTGCCGTCAACCAAACCAAACCAAACCAAACGAAATCAAACCAAACCAAACCAAATAAAAAAATATCTGAGAGCAGCGCAATTAAGGATTGAACAAACAAGGGTACAATTTAGAATGAACCATTCTCAGAGTAATTAATCAAATGATTCACAAGAACAACAGTGATGAAGGAATTATTTGATAACCTTCGCCTTGCTCGAAATCTTTAATTGTTAGCCCCAGGTTCTAAGCTTATAGACGAGGTTTGTTGCAGTGATCCTTGTAACATTGTGGCTTTAGCAAATTTATCCAAACCGAATTCCATTACATTATCCTAAATTGCATTTGCATGATTGACATGAAAAGTTGTTTTCCATATCGGCGTACTTTGTTTGGCGAAATTGGTGACGACGGGTGATACCTTGTATATATTAAATGACTTTAAGATCCCGAAATGAGGTACACTAGCGAATGCCGTACCGTAATCTATCCAGTCAGTACTGAGATTTTTCTTTGTATTAAATCAGTTTTTCTAGATTATCCTACTAAGTAAGAGTCACGTTTTCACCCTTTTTGTTCAAGAGATAATATGTCCTTTTTTTTTCTTAGAAGGAATTTATCTGTTTTGTCAGAATCGATGTTTTGTAAGTAGTAGGAAGTCATGTAATTGGTCTGTAGAAGAAAGGTAATTCGTTTTGCTTACCCATGCCGGAATTTTAGTAGGATCATTGACCATTTCTTGAAGTTCTTTGGCTATTTTTTGTGTGCTGTATTTAGATAATAATTCCAAATTTAGAAATTTTATCTGTTCCTGGAGATTCCCAGTTGTGTGATTTTTTTCAGTGAACATTCAACATCCTCTTCAGTGATTCCCGCCCACGTTCGTTCTGGTTTATTTTTCATCCATTCTAGCTCTTGCATCATCCAATCTACTTCTTTGTCATGATCTTTAGGACAAGCCCATATTTTCTCTGAACTGTGTAACTTCCTCCATTGGTGGGTGGGTGTTGTCATTTCAATTTTCTGCTTGCCTATTTTCGCATCGGTTTGAAAGATTTTGTTCTGTCTGTATAACCATGATCTTTCTTTTTTATAGCGTCTGATTCTCTGAGCCTTCATTTGCATTGTGACACTATGTGACACTGGGGAATGAAAAGGGTTAATTTAAAATATGAACTGGAACAGATGGAGAGGGTTAAAAGTACGGAATAATATACAAACTGAAATAGGGAACGAAATGGTTTCCTATCCTATGATTTCCTATCGAATATCTATCTTGAAGTGAAACAGACAAAAAGAATTACTTTATTGGTTTTGGGAAGCATATTACCAGAGGTCATGCGGAAGGCATCAGCCCACGAGGTCTGAGAAGGAATAGTGAAAGTACATTCGAGGTTATTTGAGAATTTTTGAAACGGAAGCAGAAATTGGGAAATTGATTTATGCCCGCTTAATTAAAGTGGAACTTTCGAAACATGCCTCATGATTACCAGACGGAAGAAGGGGTCACTTTTGTTTTAATATTTGGTAATTCTGAAAACGAAGACAGAATCGAGAAGCTGATTTTATTCCTGCCTGTCAAAGAGTGGAAATAGCTTCACCCATTTTGGAAATGTAAACAAATCGAGAAATAGGATTTTAGCCTTCGCTGGAAGAAACTAAAATACGAATGAACCTCTTTGGTTTGTGAGTATGATTAAGCAAAAAGATATGAAAACAATTTCTGTTAATAGCGGTTCGGCGGAACAACTGGTAAATGTCTGCTTAAATAAACAGGACTGTAGACTGAGAAAGTGCGTTCGTGAAAATTAAGATAATTACAATTAATGATTAAAAGCAAGAACCACCCTTTCGCCCACGCGGTTTAAAAGTCTGATTTGTCAAAGAGACTACCGAAACGTCGGGCTTAGATGAAATACTAAGAGAGGATGAGGAAGAAGGAGAAATTACCTCGGCCCATTTGGAAGTAATGGTGAGAGGTAAAAATAAGAGAAAGAATGAGTTATAAGGGCGGGGTGATACCTGCAACTATCATCAGTGGGAGGAATGTTTCTCCCAAATTCTGAATGATAACTAATATTTCCAACCAGACAACAAATTACTCTTGTTCCAATCGATACAGAGACCAGGGAATCAATAGATCCCCAAATATCGTCAGCCCCACTCCAATCTTGGGTCGAAGTCAATATAAACAGAGCATTTAAGCGGCCCAAAGAAAGAGAAAGACGAGCGACGAAGAGCAGACGAAGGTGCTACTGAAATCCACGTGACTTGCTGCCAAGAGACTTTAAGCCCTGTTCTAAGAATTAGCACTAACAGGCAAAGTGTCACTCTTGAGATTTTAGTGTGAAGGGTTAATGTTGTTATACAAAGAACTACATAAAGACAATCAGGTCCGAGGAGTCTTTCGTTTTTATTTCGTCTGCGAGAACATTTCCTTTTTATTTGCTTCATAACGCAGCTTCGCTGTAGTTTAAACTAGCGCTATGATTACTGACGATCCTCCATTGCTCTGTGATCCAGAAGCACAACTTGGGCGGAGCGGTGTGTGGACAGGGGCAACCAGCGACCAACGGCCTTTGACCAGCGACAGTATCGACCAGGGTGGGATTGATCCTGCAATCAACTCCTCGTCCTACGATCCTGAGGAGCAAGCCACCTTCTGGCATAGTGTAGCAAGGGTTATATCAACTGGTCACTGCTGATCAGGTTCCACCTAGGATCGGCCGGGTCACGCGTGTTAAGGTAGTGTTTGCTTTACTTTTTAGCTGATAGGACTTCATTTTCATTCCTAATTTTGTATTTTCTTTTGATTTTTCTGCCTTACATTTGCTCCTCATGTCAGTTCATCGAGTACTGATAAATTGTTCAATTTCTTTCTCTATTTTTCTTTTCCATAGTGGATCTTCATGTTTGTGAGTCTGCCTTTTTTTACTTTGCTGTTTAATTTTTTAATGGCTGTTATTGCTTATGCAATAACAGCCACTATCGTTAAGACTCATATGTTGGCCTACTTTATCCAGAATTAATTTGTATGCTGCATTGTAGAGTTGAATAATTTTGAGGTTCTATACTTTGTTAGGTGCCATTTTGAAAGTTGCTCTCGTTCTTCCAATTTCAATATTTTATGTCTGACTTATATGTCTTCCTTCTTTGGCTTCTTGTATATTGTTCTTGTTTTCCGTAAGATAATTCGGTTTAATGATTTTTGGACTCGTTGTATGTGAGCGACTAAGATCACGCCTTTCGAACTCTTCAAAACATTCAGTATTATCATCACAGTGATTGGTGTATCTCAGTTCCTTCATTATGATCTGTGGTTTGTCTGATGTTAGTACTTTTTATGACCATTCCTGATTCCTTTTCATGTTCTATTGATTAGCTTATTCCGGTTGCAATTCTTTTTATTTCTTTAATATCAGAATCTGCCAATTGGTTATTTCTCATGGGGTACCTTCTTACATTGGATAGTTTATTTTCATCAATGTACTTTCTAAGTGCTTGTTCAACCTTTTCTCGCAAAATGCCATATATTTGGCGGGTTATGTTTTTCTGAGGTTTGTGCACCGCATCATAGAATGCAGCCATAATGAGTTTGTACCCCTCACGAGACCATTTTACCTTTTCTTTCTTTAAATGGATGTTTGTGGATCTAGTTGGAGAATTCACAGGAACATCGTTGAGATTACCCCGATAGTGGGTACCTGAAGATTCATTATTTGGGTCGGAGTTTGTTTCTATGGCAGATTTTTCGACATCAGCTAGGTTCCCTAATGAGGGAAGAGCTCCCTGTTTATCCACTGGAAGAGCCATACTGGACTTTTTTGGTTTGACTTTTAGTTCTTATATTGTTCCCTCGAGTGACAATATTCAGTCACCCCCCCACGAGGGTGTCATGTGGCACAAGGCCTTTTTAACGTGGGTATTCCGAGCCCTTGGGCTCGGCCAAAAAATAGCCCATTGAACCCGCATAAACGGGTTCAGGGCCGGTCTACCTCCCCGAAGGAGACTCCGCCCTTCGGCGTAGCCTCCTTCGGGTTCCTCCCGTCCGTAGGATGAGAGTATAACCGTGCAGTCGTTCAAAAGTTGAGCGACTGCACAAGTGACTTGTGTTCCCTCGAGTGACGCACGGGCCCAAAATTCACCCAAAGTCGTCCGGCACAGTGGGTAACTGTATTTTACAGACAGGTTTCCGAGGCCTGTTGGGGATAGCTCGGACCTGCATAACGCAGCAGCCATTATTATTATTATTATTATTATTATTATTATTATTATTATTATTATTAATGACAATGTCCTTTCCTTTGTTAATTAGTTAGTTTCCTAATTAGTTCACAAGACCGCTACGTCCTGCCAATATCTCATAAGTAATGGATTATTCCGTATTCTAGTTGAATAAGACCTCTTCCACCTTCTTTACGCGGTATGTATAGACGGTTTACATTAATGATGAATATTATGCTTAGAAAGAAATTTTCTTGTCTTAAAATCTATTCGCATTGTGTCATTTAGAGCCCAGTTCAAAATGTTAAAATTATATTGAGCCATTTGGATTAAAAGCTATTAATGACTATAATTATGTTCTGAGAATTCAGTTCACTTCTTGATATCAATCTCATCCTTCTATAGTACTCTTTTCGTGATATTTCTTTCATTTTTATTGTACATTCCATCATCCTCATTTACACCGAGGTACCTATAAGCTTCTTCTTGCTCTAAATCTTTGATTGTTACCTCAGGGTCTAAGCTAATAGACGAGGTTTGTTGGAGTGATCCTCGTAAAATTGTGGATTTAGCCCATTTATCCAAACCGAATTCCATTCCAATATGATCATTGAAACATTGTTTTCAGGAAACCTTCCCACGTACAGGCATTTCTAGCATACAATTTTAAGTCGTCCGTGTAAAATAGATGACTTGTTTTCTCTTGAGATATCTTATAGCCATATTCTGCCCTGTTAAGTTTGCTTGTTAATGCTATTAGGGATATACAAAATGATAAGGGAGACAAATAGTCACCTTGAAATATTCCTCTGTTGATGTTTATTTCACCATACTTATAGATTCCGTTATATGATTGAGATGAAGTTTTGTTTTTCATATTTCGATATGAAAATGATGTTTGATGAAACTGATGACAACAGACAATATCTTGTATATATTTAAAGACTTCAAAATCCAGGAATGAGTACGCTTCTTCTTCTTCTCCTCCTCCTCCTCCGCATCATCATCATCATCATCATCATTATTATTATTATTATTATTATTATTATTAAGACCTAAGGTCAGAAATGTCATCATGACATTTTTCATTGAGCATTTTTGAAAAAAAATCATATATATTTTACATAGATAAAGCCCTTCGCAAGGTGCTGGCTATAATTGTGAGAAGATTTTTTTTTTGCATTTCTTTAAGTCATGGGCTACCAGGATTCATGTCAATGGGTCTATCGGAATATTTTCCAACCAACCTGAGGGCTCCAACTGTGACTGGAATTGTTGATGTCCTCGTGTGCCACATTTATTATTATTATTATTATTATTTTCTTTGATTTCTGGTGTTTACACATTTCCTTCCGGGTCCCACCCAGGGACCTAAGGTTAGAAATGGCATCATGACACTTTCCACTTACAAAAAAAAAAAAAAAATTACATAGATAAAGCCCTTCGTGAAGTGTGGGCTGTACTTGTCAGAACAATTTTTTGTATCTCCTTGAGGCATGGACTTCCAGGAATCCCTTCAATTAGTCTACGGGAATCTTTTCCAACCAGTCCTAGGGCTCCAACTACAACAGGGATTGTTGATGTTCCCGTGGTCCACATTTTTAAGATTTCTATTTCAAGGTCCTTGTATTTTGACAGATTTTTGAATATCTTCAAAGATACATTGCAGTCTGCAGGGACTGCCATATCAATAAGGAGGCAACATTTTTGTTTGTGGTCTTTAATAACAATATCTGGGCGGTTGGCCTTGATTGTTCTGTCAGTGTGTATTGTGTAGTCCCATAGAATTGTAACAGGTCCTGTCTCTGTAACCGGGTCTGGGTGATGTTCATACCAGTTTCTTTCAGTTTCCTTCCCGTAGAAGTTGCAGATTTTCCAGTGCAAATATTGGCCCACTCTGTTGTTATTATTATTATTATTATTATTATTATTATTATTATTATTATTTTCTTTGATTTATGCCTAAAGAAACTACCAGCTTAACTTTTTCATGACAGAATATTATTGATAGTAACCCTAATCGTTAGATTTTAAAGATATACTAGAAGGAATGGCGTTATCATTAATGTCGAGAGCTTTTTTTTTTTTTTTCATTAGGTTCGAAAGTTGAGTTTACCATAACGACTTGGGCATTACATCAAGATATTTGGGAACATCCTCAAATCATCTGTCCGGACTGGGTTATCCAACGTGTTTCTATTCCAGACTGAGAACAACCTCCGAATTTATACGCCGTTTTGTATCATAATCTGTCATCATATCGCGCACATTTGGCCCTGGTGCATGTGTCTGGTGTAGTTTTATCAGACTTAGTGTCATGACACGTCCATTAGGCTTTGTCTATTTGTACCACAGCGTCACTTTGTTGGCGTGCTGCTCATTCATTTCTCGATCCGTTCGTCTTCCATTGGTAATAGACCTCAACCCAGAGTGATTGTTCCAGAGAAGCGCTACTTTGTGGAACACATTCCCGAGAGTATGCTTCACTAGATTTTAGAGCTAACCGTTAACATGGGAACATCAACAATCTCTGTTGTAGTTGGATCCCTTGGATTGGTTGGAAAAGATACCAGTAGACTCAATGAAGAGATGCCTGGAAGTTTATGCCTTAACGAAATGCAAAAAAATGTTCTCACGAGTACAGCCACAGCTTACGAAGGACTTTATCTATCTAAAATATGTTTGAGTGTTTTTTTTTATTATTATTATTTTTATTTGTAATTGGTCAGTGGAAATGTCATGATGCTATTTTTAACCTTAGGTCTCTGGTCAGGACCCGGAAAGTAATGTGCACACATCAGAAATCAAAGGAAATAAAATAATAATAATAATAATAATAATAATAATAAGCGATAAATAATTATAGATATTTAAATACGATGAATAATTGTAGATATTTAATAACTGAAGCTGAAAGAGACTCTAATTATCACAAAAATAAAATGTCATTAATGAACAGAAAACAGTATTTAGCATATCAATGAAAATAGCTGAATACTTTGAATCGAAATAGATCCAGTTGTATTTCATTTTATAGGACTGTTCTAATGCCGGATTTGTTCTAAAAGTAATCCCTCCTACATTATCATTTTGACCTACGATGTCAGTGGTATTTGGTCTCATAGCAGTAGATGTGGAACCAACCTTCTAATGTCTCAGCATTTTTCTGAATGGAAATCTGTCAAAATGGCGTCTGACATGAAAGCATAAATGAAGCATTGCTGTGTCACTGAATTATTCCATACGGGAAAAAATGCACCCACTGATATTTATCATCACTCGCTGGGCTTTTACGGGAACCAAAGAAAGGATCTGAGTACAGACCATGTGTAATAGGGTTCAGCAAGTGGTAACAACTGTATGTATGACAAGACAAGCGCCATGCTTTTGACTAAAGCAGACACGTTGCTTATTACTGGGAAAAATGTATGGCAGAAATTGAATTAGAATGATAGTAAGGTAACAAACAATAAAAGAAGAAGAAAATTGAAAAAAAAAAGAAAACTTTAACATAATTGGATCTTCCCACCTTCGTTTCTAATAATGCGGATACAGAAGGACCATCATATTTCATGTTTTATTTTTGATTCTCTAGAAACTCCCATTGTGTATCGTTAAATAAAAACTACTGGAATTTTATTTTCTGTCATTTCTGTCAGGCTGAATGGCTGATTATTTTTAAAAAAATCTGCAGATAATCCCTGTTTAATTTGTGGCAAAAGTTCAAATCTTTGTACGACATGGTGTACGACATTTATTACGGTTCAAGTAGCCAGACGATTTTTACCGGAAGTAAGTGGTATACAGTGAATTCCTATAACAGTTTATTAATAATATCTTTGCATATAGAGCCTTTTTCTTTCCACTTGAATTTGTTGGATGGTTGCTTGGTTGTTTTTGTTTAGCGGCATATGGGTTATTTAAAACTGAAATGTAAATAATTGTACGCAAATTTGTTGGTAGTTGGGGGCAATAACAATGGTTTTAATTGTTACAGTTTTTTGTGTATATATAATGTAACTAGTGAGTTAGTTCAAATGCCTTGACTCACTTTATAGTCTACCAATAGAAGGTTAACCAATCAGAAGCCGCAGAACATTCTATCCGTTGTGTATAAAGGTGGCCATTTTTGTTTACCCTACCCGAATGACCAGTGCCAACTTGTTAGGCGAAGATGACAAAAGGAAGTACTACGCTCTGCTACTTTGCTGCGATATCCACTGCTAACCTGAACTACGCTTTCCTACTGTCTCCGAAATATTCACTGCTAACCTCTGGATTCTATATTCGAAGACGACCGTCAAAATGTCTAACATTAATTATATAAATCTTACTAATTAACCGGTATCTGGGGGATAATCGGTATATTCATACCATTCCCAAGGATTTTTGCATATAAGTGAACATAACAAACACGACAAGAACTGGAACTCGTCTGTCCGGTTAACAATTCCGGGCTGTTATCCATTACACCTCAATCACATCTAAGCTTACAGCAGATGACACTCACAAGCGATCACCTATCTTGGTAACATATATATTTATATACTTAACTATATATATATATATATATATATATATATATATATATATATATATATATATATATATATATATATACTTAACTATATATATATATATATATATATACTTAACTATATATATATATATACTTAACTATATATATATATATATACTTACCTATATATATATATATATATATATATATATACTTAACTATATATATATATATATATATATATATATATATACTTAACTATATATATATATATATACTTATACTTAACTATATATATATATATAATATATATAACTTAACTATATATATATATATATATATATACTTAACTATATATATATATACTTCACTATATATATATATATATATATATATATATATATATATATATACTTAACTATATATATATATATACTTAAATATATATATATATATATATATATATATATATATATATATATATATTACTAGCAATATATTTCTAATATATATATATATATATATATATATATATATATATATATATATCAGAAATGTATTGTTAGTAATATTTTTTTATGCATTACTGGTAATTTGTTTTTCACAAAATGTATTGCTGTAATTCTTACTATAAAAATCTATTTTTATACTTTTACACTGTTCTGACCCCAGATTTGGTGGGTGTAACCATTTGCCCATAGTATTAACCCATAATAGATGCTACCACCTGGGGTTAGGGTCGACCTGAGAACAACCGGAATTAAGAGGTGGTTCCACATTCCTCAAAACCTTCCTATCAGAGAGCTGGCTGCAGGGCGTAGTTTATCGTCGTACCCAGGAAGAAAGCGAGAAGAAATAACTCGCAAAATAAGAATTTCGTTTTGCTATTCGCGTGTACTGCTTAATGAATCCATCTCTGACTGAGCAAGCTAATCACAATCGTAATGTTGATTAAAATTGTTAGAACAAATAAGCTTGCTGTTGCAAAACAGATTACAAGTCGCACGATTTGCCGATGTAGATGTTCACTAATGTTCAAGTCTGATTTAGAAACGAAGAATAATTTAATTACCAACTGCAGCATACGTAAAATTGGAAGTGAGGCATTAGAAAAGTCTATAAAAAGAATTAGCTACACAAATAACTCAATATGTATCCAAACTTCTCTGAGCATTAGTCACTAAAGCCTACACACAGAAACACACACACACACACATATATATATATATATATATATATATATATATATATATATGAATAAAAATATAAAATGCAAGAGTAAAAATTTTTTAGGCGATGCTTCCTCTGAGGTATTTTAGCAAAGCAAATGTACGAGTTATTAGGTTGGTGCAAAAATAATGACGTAATAATGTCGTTTTTGATGTTAAAAAATACGTCAAAAAACGACATTATTACGGCATTATTTTTGCAACAACCTAATATTTCGTTCCCCGTGTTTAGATACAAAGGTAAGTATGACATTCAAGAATGTTATGGCTGACGTAAACACACAAAACAAAATAAATTTTATATTTGCATTGATAAACTCCCTCCGAGGCTGAAACGCGTCGCCTAAGAATAGATTTACCTCTTGATTTTTATTCATTT
>OZ010607.1:36859757-36862257 GCA_963932145.1 Acanthosepion lycidas | reverse complement strand
AGAAAGGATGAGGAGAAGGGTAATGGATAGCATGGAAAATGATCGGACGAACTACACTCCCTGGTCCTAGCAAGGCAAACCTTCATGCCAAGAACACGACATGCCACTTATATAGTAGCAAGCCAACCACATTCCGTCCATATTCCATCGGTTAGAAGTAATTTCCACTCGAGTAACTTCTTCCCACGAAACACTGCCCTATGGAAACGACTTCCAAGAGTATGTTCCCCCGGTTAGTACAATCTTAATCTATTCAAGGCTCCGAGCCCTTGTCAGTGAAGAATTATTATTCAACCTTCAACACTTCTCCCACAGGCGGGATATGCCAACCTTCTCGCTGCTCTACTGTTACTTCCATGGAAAGTGCTTAAACAAACTACATTCCCTCGTCCCGTAAAGGCAAACCTTCATGCCAAGAACACGACATACCACTTATATTAGTAGCAAACCAGCCACATTCCTTCTATATTCCATCGGTGAGAAGTTCCACTCGGGCAGCTTCTTCCCGCAAACCACTGCTCTGTGGAACCGACTTCCAAGTGCATGTTTCCCCAGTCACTACAATTTTGACCTATTCGAGGTTAGGGTTAATCGTTATCTCTCTCACCTATACACACAAATGGCCTCCTAACGTAACGTAACTCCGGGCCTTGTTAAAGATCACCGTCGCTGTAAAAAAAAATTGAGTACTAACTCTTCCACCTGTCACGCGGAATGACTGTTCTTACAGGGGGCAACTTGCTTTGAGTGCCAGGTAGGACTTAAACTGAGCCCAGATCTCAAGTTCAACTCGTACACACGATACATCGCTAATGATACTTGGAAAATGTTCGGTTCTCTGTATTGCTCCAATAAGTACTTAACACTAAATCCTTTACGTTTAGAAGAGACAGATCAGGCCGAAAGTGAATTACTACTGCCATATATCATCAAGAGCTACTCGGTCTTCACTTTAGAAACCCGATAGAATCCAGAAGAATCTCCTCATCCTTGTGGGTGATGATTCCACTCGACAACTCTTTTCCCACCGTCGAAACGTCGCAAGCCTCTGGTTGGTTTATCACTATTTCCATGGAAAGTGTTCTGATGAATAATATTTCTTGGTTCTACCAGTTCTAATATTCAGAACTGAGTCCCGCCATACTAAGCGCACTGTACTAAACATCCCACAAATCTTTCTTATTCCTTTATATATAATATTTATGACTGAGCTATTATATCAACGTATGATTTAGCCAGGATCAGAGACACACATGCAGACACAAACACACACCAAAACACACACACACATACACACACATACACACACATGAAACATGTATAAGTGATGGAAACGTCATATAGCATGACAAAAAAAAAACCCAGTAAAAATCGACCTTGCTAACCGAAACGCTCTTCTGTGGTTACATCGGTAAAGCACGTCAGGCTATATGACGGTTCCGTATAGGATACAGGTTCGAATCCTGTCAGAGGACGCATATTTTCTATGAAAATTTCTCGGACATTTAGGCTGGAAAATTTCTCGGACATTTAGGCTGGTAAATGTCGTTAATACTCTTTATTAGAAACAGAGCAGTTACTTAAATATTTGTATCGATAAAAAGAACGTATAAACATAAAAAAATGTCTTTATAAATATATATATATATATAATACCAAAATATCATCGGTAAGGATTATTTCATTTCAAAGAGGTATTTTCAGTCCGCGCTAACAATATGATACAAAGCAAATTATAAGTTTACGAAATTAACTTAAAAAATCCATAGTCAGTAAAAAGTTTATTTCGATGAACATATTTATCACATCAGATCGAGTATATATATATATATATATATATATATATATATATAGTCTGTTTATACGCTATTTACATTAGTCGGTCTATTGTCTTCATCTTTGTCGCCATATTTATTATAACGGAATTGAATGAAAATGTTCTGAATCCTCAAAAAAACTGGAAAAATCTAGGTTTCGTGAACACCCCCAATAGTTTTAGGGATAGATGCAAGGTATGTTTCAGGATAAAATATAAAGATCAATGCAAACTATTAAATCAAGGGACCAAAATAATTACGAAATGTAGACATAGAAATAAATTAGAAATTACACACATGTATATATATATATATATATATATTCCGTGAGTTATAACTTATTCAAGATGGTCTTCGCCCACTCTAATTTTTTATTTCTATCCTGGAGTTACAAGTTGACTTACAGCTTTCGTTCATTTTCATATTTTCTTCACTGCTATTTGGACTGTCGTACCTGAAACTCCAGACTCATGTGCCAAACGTCCTATGAATTTAGTTGGATCTTTCCTAATTGATTTCTTTAGCTTTAAGTTGAGTTGACGATCTCTCTTACTGTTGTGACATCCTGATGCAGTTTCCTTTCTAGTGTTCTCACTTTTGTAGACATATTCACCGTCCTCATTATGGTTCCTGAAAGGACATTGAAGATGAAAGCCAGAGTATGAATATTAGTACCATTACTG
>OZ010607.1:36852257-36854757 GCA_963932145.1 Acanthosepion lycidas | reverse complement strand
CTTCCAGTCCATTGTATAATAAGTCTTGTTTTTATTTTATATTTCTCTCAAACTATGTTTTACCATCCATTTGCTCAAGCTGATCAAGTATGTTATGCACTGCTTTCCTCTATCCCTCAATCTGTCCTGTGCGTATCAGACTTTCCAAGCCCTCCTTCCTCATTACATGCCCCAGAAATTTCAACTGCCTCTTCCTAATGTTAATTATAACTTTCCTTTTGATTTCATTTTCTCCAAAACCTTGTTTTTCATATGTTCAGTTCATGGTATCCTTAGCATCTTTCCGTAGAACCACGTTTCTGTTACTTCAAGTTTCTTCTTCATTTTTCATTCGCTGCCATATAGGTAGGTTGATATTATGTAACAGTTCAATACTCTTTTCTTTTTTTTATGTCTCTTAATACTCTGCTTAGCTTTTGGAATGCATCTTTGTTCATCCCAATACATCTTCGGATCTCAGTGTCGCACTTTCCGTCCTCTGTTAGAACATTTCTCAGATATTTAAATTTCTGTATTTGTTTGTTTTTAGTATCCCAGTTTTGTAATTTGCATTTTGAGCTCGTCCTTTTTGCTGCTAATCGTGCATTCTGTTTTCTTGTAGTTTGTGCTGATTCATACTGCAACTAAGCTAAAAGGACATTAGTTATATTTCAAAACAATGTTTAGGGCACTTCGACGTGGTTTAATAGTTAGGAAGCTTGTGTCACTGGATCAATTCCGACTCAGTAGTGTGTTCAATCCTCACTGAATGTCCCATACTTTCGGTCTTGTGCCACAGCTACCCTTAGAAAATCATCTTTGGGCACCTCGAGGTGGTGTAATGGTTAGCAACTGTCTCGCTAGAACAATTACGACTGAGTAGTGAGTTCGATCCTCACTGGGTACCTCCCACATTCGGCCTTGTGCCACATCTAAGCTACACTGGGAAAATCACTTTTGGGCACCTCGGAGTGGCTTAATGGCTAGCAAGCATGTCTCGTTAGATCAATTACGACTGAGTATTGGGTTCGATTCTCACTGGGTGCTCCCTACTTTCAGCCTTGTGCCACATCTAATCTACGTTTGGAAAATCCATTTTGGGCGCCTCGAAGTAGTGTAATGGCTAGCAAGCATGTCTCGCTAGATCATTTACGACTGAGTAGTGAGTTCGATCCTCACTGGGTGCTCCCTACTTTCGGCCATGTGCCACATCTAATCTACGCTTGGAAAATCACTTTTGGGTGCCTCGAAGTGGTGTAATGGCTAGCAAGCATCCTCGCTAGATCATTTACGACTGAGTAGTGAGTTCCATCCTCACTGGGTGCTCCCTACTTTCGGCCTTGTGCCACATCTAATCTACGCTTGGAAAATCACTTTTGGGCACCTCGAAGTGGTGTAATGGCTAGCAAGCATGTCTCGCAAGAACATTGACGACTGAGTAGTGAGTTTGATCCTCAATGGGTGCAGCGTTTAGAAAATCCCCATTTCAAGACCGTGTTCCACGAAGGCCACATACGGTTTTGAATTCAGAGTTGCCTTTCTCGTAAGCTAGTCGGCTAACCACAGAGTCCAGTCTCGAATACTTTTAATATATATATATGGGGAAAATCGGCGAAATCCTGACATTCTCAAGTGGATTTGGGCGAAAGTGAATGTGATCGTATTCGAAACCGTTTCGCCGTTCTCTCACTCCGACTTTCTAACCATCACAACACCCACACATCAACTGACGGATATAGAGAGGCCACAAAAAGAAAGATGATATAGAAAGGAAGTGTAATCAAGGGGGAGGAAGACGAGAAAGAATGACATTATTCTGTATTACGAGCCAAAAAAAAAAAAAAGGAAACGGTATCTATAATTGAGTGTTTCACGGAACACAAAACACAAATACTTAATAAATAGTAATTTTTATATACTCTCATATTTATAGGCGTTTCTGTTGTAATTTATTACGGGCAGATAAGAAAGCAAATTTACTGCCTACCTAAAAAGGGAGACAAAAACCTGAATTGTAGCCTATTTCCAACGCTACGTTATAGCATACACTAGAACATGATTGCAAATAGTGTGAGGAGGGAAAAATATATTTTGAAAACATGCTTCTACTATACAGGCAAGTTGAGACGAGAGGAGTCCCGTATGGCTGAATATTAAATAGATAGATTGCTTCCGTGCGGACCAGGCATTGGATAAAATTAATGTTTATTGTGCTTTTTTATGTTGTTTTTTTTTTTTTTTTTTTTTTTGTAGCGTAAAAGTTTTGATTGTAATAAACGCTGTCTCTTCTTGTCTAAGCTTTTCTGTTCGACGCCTCTGGCCATTATAACACCCGCTCATAAATTAATGGATAGAGAGAGAAGAGAAAAAAAAAAGATGACGTAGAAAGAAAAATCGGAAGTGGTATACAAGAACACGGGCCTCGCAGCTTTACTTCAAGTCTTCAGAAGAGAGACGCTTTGCGTGTTCTTGGGCTAACGTTTTCCGTTTCCGCAGACATGAAGCAACCGAAGAGAACAGC
>OZ010607.1:36829757-36847257 GCA_963932145.1 Acanthosepion lycidas | reverse complement strand
GGCCGGTCTATAAATCCGTATTTTGGTGTCCACTTTGATACCACCGGCTAGGATCAAAGTGTAGTATCTGCGCTTTGTGAGCTTCCGGGCTGGCTTCTGTCGAACTCTCTAATGGAGAGAGGAACTCGGACGAAGCTTTGCCGTAGGGCAAGGTTGCGTTCGAGGAGGTAGACAGGACCTGAACCCGTCTAGGCGGGTTCAAAGGTCATATTTTTGGCCGAGCCTACGGGCTTGCGGGCTACCCACATTAAACCGGCCTTGTGCCACATTTAATCCTCGTGGGTGGATTAATAAATACCATACCACCGGCGGGGGCGAAGCTTCCCAAATGAATTTGTAGCTTTAGCAAACCGATTGCCAATTTTTAATCAAGAGATGCATTTGCCTTCATCTTACTTCCTAAATATGTAAATGACTTCATATATTTCAAGTTCTTCCAATGAAGGTGTGTGTCCGTGTATATATATATATATATATGTATATATGTACACACACACACGTGTGTGTATATATATATAATATATATATATATATATATATTATATATATATATATAAAAAAAAAACATATATCCTTACTCTGTCCTGGACATTGACTTCTACCTGGATTCTATCCTCTCGGAATTTTTTATTCTAAAATATACATGTGTATATATGCACCTGTGGATTTTGCATATATATGTATATTTACCACTAATATTATCTATCTATCTATCTATCTATCTATCTATCTATCTATCTATCTATATATATATATATATATATATATATATATAGAGAGAGAGAGAGAGAGAGAGGATACACACAAAAATAATTACAAATTACATTCATGAATTAGATTCAAACTGATAAAGATGTTACCTTAACTGTCTTTTACAATATTAAAAGAATACTATTGGTTGGGTAAACAAACTGTTATAGCTTAAAACTTTTTTTTTTAATATGTTCTCTATGGATGTGTTAATAAATACAGTATTTAACTTATATTAAATTCCTAAATTATTTGTAAAAAGTTAAATATTTAAATTGCTAGCAAGCATCTAATTAATTTCTTCGTGTTTTTTTAGACGTCAAAATTACTATCAAACATTAAAATCAATTTTTTACATAAATTGCTAAAACTTAACACCCCTCATCTTCATATGTAAAACCCAATTACAGTCTCTTTGTCCTTACTTCCTCCTCTATTCTTTTT
Source organism: Acanthosepion lycidas (assembly GCA_963932145.1). NCBI lineage: Eukaryota > Metazoa > Mollusca > Cephalopoda > Sepiida > Sepiidae > Acanthosepion > Acanthosepion lycidas. The sequence continues at coordinate 36,846,063 of OZ010607.1, read as the reverse complement.
CCTTTTTCCTTTTTTCTTTTCTCTCTTCTCCCCTCTCATGTCAATATATTACTTCCGTTAAGCTAACCATTTTAATATGTCAAGGTCTGGTCACACCTCTTCCCACAATACTAAGTATTATTGAGAGAGATATGAAATTAATCCCTCCCTAAACTCTACCATATCTCTCTAACCACTCTTTTTTACACTCTCTGTTAAATTACAGAAACTTACACTACCCATTAATTTTCATTTCATTTTTCGTTTCATTTCATTTTTGGAAGTGCTATCTGATGATCCGGCGTCCTTTAAAAGGGCTCTGGTGAAATAAATTATTATAATGGAACTTTAAAGTGGTCTGTTTCGCTTTAATATATATATATATATATATATATATATATATATATATATATATATATTAGGTTGGTGCAAAATGAATGTCGTTTTTTCACATATGTTATTTTATATATGTTTTCTGAATTAATTCATTGATATATATAGCCATGTCATATATCATTTTCAAGCGCGTTTTTCGCTCTATCGAATCGTGTTATTCGTTACCGTTCTCAATCTCTACATTCATTTTTTGCAGGCTTTTCGACAGCATTGACAAAATTCAAATCCGTACGATTTTCTTGTTCCAGTTCAAACTAGGCCGAAAAGCTGCCGAGACAGCTCGTGATATCAATGATGCGTTTGGCCCAGGAACCACTATCGAACGTGTGGCACAACGGTGGTTCAAGAAATTTCGCAATGGTGACGAGAGCCTCGAAGATGAAGACGGTCGCAGCCGGCAGACTGCGGTTGATAACGAACATTTGAAAGCCTTAATTGAAGCCGATCCTCGCAAAACCACACGAGAAGTTGCTGTTGAACTCGAGGTCGACCACTCAACAGTCGTTCGCCATTTAAAGCAAATAGGGAAGTCAAAAATGTTGGATAAATGGGTGAACAATAATCAAAAAAATCGTCAAAAAACGACATTATTTTTGCACCACTCTAATATATGTGTGTGTGTGTCTGTGTGCGCGCGCGCACTTATATATGCATGTATGTATGTTTGTATGTATCTAAATATACTAGGCACCGGGGATCGGAAAAACATTTTGGCAGCAATGTTTCGAGGGAAGAAGCTGTTCGAGTGTAATTTACCTCTCAACGATGGAATACGGAGAGAATATAAGTGGTTGGCTACAATGTACATGGCATGACGGGTCATTGCCGTGTAGGCTAAGACAGGCGGAAACAAAGACTGTACTTTGTTCGAGCACTTTCCGTCAAAGTAGCGAAAGTCGGAGAGGGGCTTGCCACATCCCGCCTCTGGGTGAGAAGTAGGATGGTGGAAAATAATTGGTCACCCTCCAAAGACTGGGAGACGCTCTTGGACTATCGAGGCTGGAAAGTGATGTCTATGCAACTCTCGCCCAAATATGACAACAGTACTCCGTTCTTGGCCTGACCTGGCTCTTGTTAACAGTAGAGGATAAGAGGAACTCACAAGAGCCATATAGGGAACCGACAATTTTAAATGCATTTTTAGCGATAACTCGTATGTATGAGTTCCACTTTAGGTCAGGTGTTTGGGTTTGAGGCGCAATAGTCTCTCCAGGCACAGTGCCTCTCCGTGGGGACATCCGTTTATCGGGGGTTGGAGGCAGCTGGTGGAATGTAATATTTCGTTTTCGAGGTATTGAATATAACCAGGCAGTTGTTTTCTTACTAGGAGCAAGATAGAAAGAGAGGTCAGCTGCCATTCTCTGATCGTCAAGAGTTTTAGATGTGCGTCCATATACCGTCTTATCATTGTCATAAATGTTTTCAAATGATCTGAGATAATTAAAATTATGCTGATAAAACAGTACAAAAAATAGATTGGCCATTTTTCTAACATTTTCATTTTCTGCGTTTGAGATTGAGATTATGATGAATGCTGAACACACAACACGGGGGTAAAGAAAAATACGCCCTCACTTGCTCCATTCCTTAAAATAATGACGTAATAATGTTGTTTTTGGACGTGAAAAAACATTTCAAAAAACGACATTATTACGTCATTATTTTTGTACCAACCTAATATATAGATAGATAGAAATGTTACCGATTCCCAATTTTTGTCCTACTCATATGACCTTCCTAAGGAAAGTTGTGTATCTGTCGACAAAAAAGACCCAGATTTTTTTTTTAAATCACTGAGTTGTTTTGACAGAACGAAAATAATTAGAGATGGGAAAAGAATAAAACGAATAGGATAAGGTAGACAGTTCTTAGAATGAAAGATAACGGGTTTTGACAAAAGAGAAGGAGAAAAAAATTATACTGACTGAGATTTGAACAAGGTGGGACAGATGAATAAATACTCATAGTGTTTTAGAAATTAAATATTTTACAAGTATAAAATGTTCTGACGGATATGAAACATTATTACCCCAATCTAATAAGTACCTGACTTGAAATTCAACATTCAATTATCCTGATTACCTACTCAATAAAATGTGTTATGGGCGTTTCTATATCGCCAGTAATTGCACAGATAGATAGATAGATAGATAGATAGATAGATAGATAGATAGATTAGAACAGTCTGAGATAGATAGATAGATAGATAGATAGATAGATAGATAGATAGATAGATAGATAGATTAGAACAGTCTGAGATAGATAGATAGATAGATAGATAGATAGATAGATAGATAGATTAGAACAGTCTGAGATAGATAGATAGATAGATAGATAGATAGATAGATAGATTAGAACAGTCTGAGATAGATAGATAGATAGATAGATAGATAGATAGATAGATAGATACATAATGATCAGTCTGAGACTGATAGATAGATAGATAGATAGATAGATAGATAGATAGATAGATAGATAGATAGATAGATACATAATGATCAGTCTGAGATAGATAGATAGATAGATAGATAGATAGATACATAATGATCAGTCTGAGATAGATAGATAGATAGATAGATACATAATGATCAGTCTGAGATAGATAGATAGATAGATAGATAGATAGATAGATACATAATGATCAGTCTGAGATAGATAGATAGATAGATAGATAGATAGATAGATACATAATGATCAGTCTGAGATAGATAGATAGATAGATAGATAGATAGATAGACTTATTGATTTTGGTTTGATATGGTCGTTTTTAAGCGGTCATATCAACGCCTCTGTGGATTATTTAATGTCGAAATCTAAATATCTTTTACTTTATTTAATGTCTTCAACTATTTATATTTTGTACAAAATTTCATACTTTCAGCGCAAAGGTATATTTTTCGTTATGAAGATATTAAATATATTATTGATCATTTTAATCTAAAAATGCATTGTTTGTTATTTCGCTATATATATGTATTGTTGATCATTTTGCTGTAAAATTTATTTTTGGTCATTTTAATATAAAAATTAATTATTGGGAATATTTTTATACAAATTTATTGTTGGTAATTTTACTACTAAATGTAATTTGTTGGTATTTATAATATATAAAAAAAAGTTTTTCTATTTCTTTGGATGTTCATTAATTAGCCCTAACTTGAATCCTAATAAGTGGTGCCACCCCAGGTCGGGTTGAACCTCAGAAGAACAGTAATTAAGAAGTTGATCCACTGCCCAAAAAACCCTCTCGATCAGAGACGTTGCTGCCGGAAGATAGATAGATAGATAGATAGATAGATAGATAGATAGATAGATAGATAGATAGATAGATAGATAGATAGATAAAAATGAACAGACAAACAGATAGATAGATAGATTGAAGAAATCTCAGAGAGAAAGGTGGCAGGAAGTGAAAAAAAATGAAAAGAAAGAAAAAGTTAATAGAGAAAAGGAAACAGAAAGTGAAGACCAAATGTGAAATAAAATAGAAAAGAAGAAATAAAGATAAGAGGGGGAAACAAAATTGAAGAAGAGACGTAAATGGAAAAGAAAAGATAGATAACAGAAAGTCAGTGAAGAAAATTAAGAAAACTAATAAAAAACACAAAAAAATAAAAATAAAAGGAAAAAAAAAACATACGGTAGAGACTCCAATACAGAAAAAGGAATCGAAAAGAAAAAAAAAAGATTGACAAGAGTAAAAATAAAAGTAACTGAATACAAAAAAATCAAACATAAATTAGAAAGAAAAAAAATTCAGCTATAGTCAAAAAGAGAAAAGAAGATAAGGGTAAAAATTGAAAGAAAATAAAGTGAAAATAAGAGATAATAATAATAATAATAATAATAATAATAATAATAATAATGTTAATAATAATAATAAATAATAATGTTAATAATAATAATAATAAATAATAATAATAATAATGTTAATAATAATAATAAATAATAATAATAATAATGTTAATAATAATAAATAATAATAATAATAATAAATAATAATGTTAATAATGTTAATAATAATAATAATAATAAATAATAATAATGTTAATAATAATAATAAATAATAATAATAATAATAAATAATAATAATGTTAATAATAATAATAATAAATAATAATAATGTTAGTAATAATAATAATAATAATGTTAATAATAATAATAAATAATAATAATAATAATGTTAATAATAATAATAAATAATAATAATAATAATAAATAATAATAATGTTAATAATAATAATAATAAATAATAATAATGTTAGTAATAATAATAATAATAATAATGTAAATAATAATAATAATAAATAATAATAATAACAATGTTAATTATAATAATAAATAATAATAATAATAATAAATAATAATAATGTTAATAATAATAAATAATAATAATAATAATGTTAATAATAATAATAAATAATAATGTTAATAATAATAATAATAAATAATAATAATAATGTTAATAATAATAATAAATAATAATAATAATAAATAATAATAATGTTAATAATAATAAATAATAATAATAATAAATAATAATGTTAATAATGTTAATAATAATAATAATAATAAATAATAATAATGTTGTTAATAATAATAATAATAAATAATAATAATGTTAGTAATAATAATAATAATAATAATGTTAATAATAATAATAAATAATAATAATAAATAATTATAATAATAATAATATTGACAACAACAGAAAGAATCAAATTCAAACTAAAATTAGACAAAAATATATGAGAACATCACCTATGATGATTAAATTAAAAAAAAACAAAAAAAAAACTGATAATTTGAAGAAAGAAACTAAAATTGGAAGTAATTTTTTTTTTTTAAAAAAAAGGCAAAATTTCTTTACAGAGATTATCAAAGGCCATCCGTGCATTAGCATTGTTGTCCGTTTTCCGTTTCTTTTAAACAACAAAAGAAAAACTCTGAAAACTATAAAAGCTTCCCGCCACAAACAGGCAAGCCGCCATGACAGTTTTGCCGGAAAGCTTTTTATAGCTAAGCCGCCATTTGCAGGGACGTGAATCCAGTCAATTAGAGAGAGTCGTAATGAGATTTTAATTAAAAATCCCACGCGCAAAACGATTCCACAAACAAATGTCGCTGACTAACTATCAATTAAGGAAAATCGTTTAGCGAAATCAGTTCTTATTTTTTCACGTTATAATTAGTTTACACTCTTGCTAATAATAATAATAATAATAATAATAATCGTTTTCGAGAACTTTTCGTATATTCAAATATAATCTGATCTACAGACAAATAATGACTGAGTATGTCGCTGTATAAATCCAACATTTAAGCAGCTAATTAAGGTGTAAGGGGAAAGGATAAACTTTAATTACTCCAGTGAAATCCTGCTAAAATCAACATACTTATGTCCTACTAATGAAATGTAAAGCATATAAATTATCTGTTTGATGATTTATATAGTATCAAGATATATTCGTTTTCATTTTTGCATCTTTCCCTTGACCTTATTCCTCTATCAAATATGAAGCCCCACGTAGGCATCCCGAATTGTTAAAATATGTTCTAACTATATTCGCTCAAGTCAGCATACATGTAAAATCTTGGATACCGCAATGTTTCAGGTATTATATACAACAGAATAGTATTCTACCCGTCAAAATGCAACGATTAAAACGATTAAAAGTTTTAGAGGCACTTCATTCCAAAAGCAGTACGCTCTCATTAATAAGATTTGCTCAGATCTTTGTGCGCACGTGTTAAAATGCCTTCCAACCATAAGGTCAGTTGACGCTAATACCGATATGACCAGCAGAATTGTGAACCTGTGATCATGCCAAAATCATGACCTGAAACAATAAAAACACCCTCTAATGGCTACATTCTACATTATTTCATTCGACGCAACCCCTATACGATATCACGTAATAAAGATACCGGCCTGTTTGATCTAAATTCTCTCCTTTGTTAGTGAGACTGGAGTGATCTCTCCAGAGTGCAGGACTCGGCGATGGTATATGTAGGCCGTGTACTATCCCTTTCTCGCCCGCGTTGTTACGATCCAAAACAATACAGGGCAATACACTTGGGGCAGGCTTAGCTACAGCTGTCGCCAAAAGGTTGTCAGTATTTACAGCCGATCATCTTCGGGGTTCCAATCCAGGTTTTCTCTCTGGATTTAATTCCATAGTCGTTTCCGTGTTTGGATATAATCGCAAGGCAGCAGTGGTTTAAAATAAAGGTTTTCCTTAGTCGAGATGAACTGCTTTCCTGGGTTGTCGAGCAACATCGACCCGAAACAGCTGGTTATGAAACGCGTTTGCCTGCCTTCGCCCATTCTCCGGTTTGGAGCTGAATAGTATTCAGGCTATTTGAGACCCATGCCACCAATGCATTTTCTATCATTGAGAGCTTCTCTCCATTACCAAGCCCGGCTATGACAACTTTTGGAAAATATAATCTACGCTTATAAACATTGCATATGTTACATGTTTTGGAAGCACCCAAAACAAACTTTTTTTTTTCTTTTTTTTTAATATGAAAAGTTAGGTAAAAAAAACAATAGAATCCCGATTATACCACTTCAGGAGCAAGACTAAAAGTACGCTCGGAATGTGGCTTTTAAGTTAGTTTTAAAAATAATTTACTTTTCTGGTCGCATTTTCCTTAAAACTCACAGAGAGAGGTTTCGTGATGTAAGGTTTTGCAGAATTTTGATTTGAAGAACCCAACTCAGTTGAAGTTCCACGGAGTTTGTGATTTGAAAGAAATCAACACAATTGAAGTACAACGGAGTTCGTGATTTAAAGAACTCAATTTCCGACCTGAATTAGAATTTCGACCGAAATCGGTCTTTTGGCTGGACTTGGACTTATAGTGATATTTTGAAGTTCCATAAAGAGAATTGAGGAATTGTTATTTCTTCAAAGTTATCATTGCTGTTTTCTAAGCTGGACCAGGGATCCTTTAATTATAGTCTAAAATCCCAAATATCCCCCCACTCAAGAGCTAGATTAAAAATACGTTCAGAATGCGGCTTTTAAGTTAGTTTTAAATATAATTTACTTTTCTGGTCACATTTCCCTTAAAACTCACAGTTCGTTTAAACTTGACATAGTTAGTCCATATTACCTTATATCCGTCTGCAGAAACTGAATTCTGTCGCTTCATGCCTCTTTATCGGTAAGATAAAAAATTGCCTGCGGTAGGATAGATATGACTTCAGACGCTTGCCACCGATGGATTTTATATCATTGGGAGCCACTCTCTATTACCAACCCCGGTTATGACAACTTTTGGAAAATATAATCCATGCTTATAAACATTATATACAGAGTGTTCAGCAAAATCCGACGCTTGACAAAAAGAAAACGAAATAGGCAATAAAAACAAAAGTTGTATATGCAGATACCCGACAGTTTGGCAACTAACTAACGTTTTTCTCTCTACCCTTTTCCAGGGTGGAATATGAGCGCAGAGCAGCTGTAGTAGCTTCTTTTCGCGTCGGAACGAAGCCTGCAGAAGTGATGGCCTGGTTTGGGTCCAAAAGGACCATGGTCATGGACATTTGGAGGAAGTGGAAGGCGTGTAAGAATAAGGACGAGTTTACTGCCAAACGAAAGGTCCACAACGTTCGTTCTTCGGCTGTTAGTACCGAGGAGTTCGTCGTCGTTGTCAAGGAGACGGTTGACAATGATGGAAGCTAGAGCTACGCCAAGTTCGCCACAAGTCTCACCGCATACTCATCACGAATGCCTCCAAGGAGTCTTGGAAGGTCAAGGAGGCGGCTTTGTTGAACGAGCTCAAGCACGGGTCCGCTGGTGTGCTGAAGTTCTTCTCTGATGAAAAGAATTTCATCCAGGACCAGACGAGCAACAGGCAGAACGACAGCTGGAAATACAAAGACATCGAGGATCTTTCCGACGTGAAGCATACGAAGTTTTTCTCCTCCGTCATGTTCCTTGGCGTTATCTCCAGCGAGGGAGACGTCATGCATCCGTTCTTTTTTCAAAAGGGCCTAGAGTCACCGCTGAGATCTGCCAGGAGGTTCTGAGGAGCATGGTGAAGCCCTGGATGGACGAGATCGCCGCCGAACGCCCCTACGTCTTCCAGCAGGACTCCGCTCCTGTACAAAGGCCAAGACGACCCACAGGCGTGGCTGCTCAACAATGTTCCTCACCACTAGTCGGCGGACTTGTGGCCGCCTTACTCACCCGACTGCAACCCCCTTGACTATTTCTTCTGGGGCGTGATCGAGGCCAAGACCAAGAAGCACGCCCACAATGCGGTCGTCTCTGTGAAGGCTGCTATCGTGGAGGCGTTCGCCGCTATGGACAAGGACATGGTCGACAAAGCTTGTGACACATTTCGCGCCCGCCTTGAGATGGTCGTCGCCGCCGCCAGCAGTTACATTTAAAAATAATGTAGTATCTAACGCTAACTGTTGCTAAATAAACTGTCAGGACTCTGCATATGCAACTTTTGTTTTTATTGCCTATTTCGTTTTCTTTTTGCCAATAGTCGGATGTTGCTGCATCACCCTGTATATTACATGTTTTAGAAGCACCCAAAATATATATATATTTTTTTTTTTAATATGAAACAAAAAAAATATTTTCCCAATTATCACACCCCTCAAGAACTGGATTAAAAGTTAATTTTAAATATATATTACTTTTCTGGTCATATTTTACTTAAAACTAAGTTTGTTTAAACATGACATATTTAGTCCATATTAGCTTATATCTGTCCGTAGAAACTGAATTCTGTAGGTTCATGCCTCTTCTTTATCGATAAGAAAATATATTGCCTGCGGTAGGATAGATACGACATAAGAGCCTCGGACACGTTTCTTTGTTTCTAACAAAATTTCCCTGTCGCTTAATACTTGGTTTATTTACTGGAACTGTTTCGCTGTTCCAATGATCATTTGCATTTCTCTATCACAGTTTCCACCAGCAATTACAGGAAGTTTATTTATTTATTGCTCTGTTCAATATCAAAGTATGGACTTAAATAAATACATTGAACACTAGTGGAGAAATATTTATTGTCCCCTCTCGTAATTAACTTTGTAGGAAATTTAGTATTAAAAAAATCCGTAAATATTTCAACAGGAAAACTAGAGGCACTGAAATGATATCGATATGGAAAATATAGACATCGTTACGAAGAAGACGTCTGAAAATATTATGTTGGTGTATAATTATCAGGCGTTTTAAACAATATTTATTATGAAAAAAAAAGCATAAAAATTCAGCAATAACATTTTTAAATGATCATTCCTGAGAGTAGTCACCCCCTACTTCAATAACTGCATCCCATTTTATTTATTAAAAAAAAAGTGGACAAAACAAGCAATTTATATTAACAAATACCTCGCCTACAAAAACGCCTGATAATTATGCACCAATCTAATAGTAAGTCATACATTTCTTTTAAATAAAAGCCTATGCATATTGTATCGAGGGATAAGTATGGTAGAAAGATTTTTTCTTCCTTTTTTATTTCCCCCATTATGGGCATTATTAAATCTGTGATGTCACAGACGAAACAGAATAGCCGAAAGAAAAATAATGACAAAAATGGTTTGTACTCAGAGAGAGTTTTATACCACAAAGACATACAAAACTACATATACATATATACCAGCGTCCCACGTGGAGAACAATATATTAGGTTGGTCCAAAAATAATGACGTAATAATGTCGTTTTTTGACGTTAAAAATACGTCAAAAAACGACATTAAGCGATAGGGAAATTTTGTTAGAAACAAAGAAACGTGTCCTAGGCTCTTATGTCGTATCTATTCTAAAGGTCTATTCTCCCATTTGTATAAGCCCCATTATGGGCATTATAATTATCCTTTATATAATAATACTGTAGTCCCCGGAATGGTTGAAAGGAAAACGTATGACAAACAAAAACAAATGCTGGTACAAATAGATTCAAGTTAATGACTATACGCATAAAGCAAATATTTCGTAATCTGTAATATTTACTACTTAGATCTTCTGACTAAAGCAATTCAACATTATTGCAATAAGATGTATTATGATGACGACTGTCTCGCTACTGCAGATATTAAACAAATTGAGAGACCAGAGTCTATCTTTAAACGAATTACATCATAAACTGGGAAACATTATCCAAGAAAAGAGGGTTTTCTGAGAACAAATAAAAACTGATTTAGTTAATATTAAATTCGAAACAACAAGAGGGAGCTATGGAAGAAAGGTCTATTCTCACATATGTATTTCCGCCATTATAAGCATTATTATATCCGTCATATAATAACATCGTAATTCACGGAAAACTTGAAAGGAAAAAGGAATAACAAATATGCTTTGTTTTGATAGTGAATTTTATATCCCTAAGACATACGCAGAAAAAGTCACTGATAAAGGAAATCTAGTCTTCAACAATTTGTATGTTTTCGTTTTTAATTTAATGATATTTTTTGTCTTGATTATCTGCACTTACTTCTTACCTTTATGCTTGAACTCTTCAGTGGTGTCACCACATTTAACAATGTCTTTTTTTTTTGTTTTGTTGTCCACTGACCGGGGATTTTGCAAACCCTGAAATCGGTGTTCTACCTAAAGTAGCAAAGAGGAACATATATGTTGCTCTCTATATATGGGATATATATATCATAATTGATTTCTCTGTACCAAAAATTTATGATCAATGTAAAGGTACAGTGGATGGTGATCTCTGGAATGTTTTTTGATTCTTTCAGGAAAAGACAACCAACCAAAGTTAGAACCCACCCAGCGATAGAGAAATACTGTTCATATTCGTTCCTTCAAAACTGTTGATGGCACGTTGTATATAGAGAATGATAATTGGTTGGAATATTGTTGTTTTTTTTTTGTTTTTTTTAAGGGTACAAATAGATTCGGGATAATGGATACACTTATATAGCAAATGTTTCGTAATATGTAATGCTTACTACTTAACATTTTTGACTAAATTCAACATCATTGCAATAAGATGCATTATGATGACGACTGTCTCGCTACTGCAGATATTAAACAAATTGAGAGTCCAGCGTCTATCTGTAAACGATTTACATCAAGAAGTGAGGAATAATATCCAAAAAAGCATGTTTAGAAATCCAGATTCCAACGGGCCGAATTCATCCACTATGACCCAGGCGAGGACATAATCCACGAAGGGGAGACAGTGAGTCATGGGTTTTCCCAAATCGACCTGGAGTTTATTTCTTTATCTGGGAAAAATATATTCCCAAAGGGAAATGGTAACATGTGCTTGTAAACTCTTTGGGGATGCAGATTTAACCTCTGCCCGGATTCCTTGGACAAGTTTAAAAATACAACCAAACCCTGAAATCAATGTCCTACCTAAAGTACCAAAGAGGAACTTATATATGTTGAACTGGGATATATATCTTAATAGATTTCTCAGATATTTACTGATGAATGTAAAGATACATTGGTTGGTGATCTCTGAAATGTTCTTTGATTTTTTTCCGGAAATGTCAGCCAACTAAAGTTAGAACCTATCCAGCGCTAGAGAAATAGTTGGGCTTATTCATTCCTTCAAATTTGTTGATGACATGTTGTATACAGAGAATGGTAATTGGTTGGAAAACTTTTATTATTAAGGGTACAAATAGATTCGAGATAATTAATACACTCATTTAGCAAATGTTTCGTTATCTGTAATGCTTACTATTGAACCCTTTTGACTAAAGGAATTAAACATCATTGCATTAAGATGCATTAAGATGACGTCAACCTCGATACTGCAGATATAAAAAAAATTGAGAGACCAACCGAATTACACCATGAACTGGGAAACATTATCCAAGAAAGGAGAGTTTCTGAGAACAAATAAAAACTGAGATAGCTCGTATTAAATTCGGAATAATCTATGACAGCAGGGAGCGATGGAAGGAAGTTTTATTCCGCCATTTGTTTTTTTCCCATTATGGGCATTATTATATCCATGATATAATATTAGGTTGGTGCAAAAATAATGTCGTTTTTTGACGATTTTTTTCATTATTGTTCACCCATTTATCCAACATTTTTGACTTCCCTATTTGCTTTAAATGGCGAACGACCTCGAGTTCAACAGCAACTTCTCGTGTGGTTTTGCGAGGATCGGTTTCAATTAAGGCTTTCAAATGTTCGTTATCAACAGCAGTCGGCCGGTCGCGACCGTCTTCATCTTCGAGGCTCTCGTCACCATTGCGAAATTTCTTGAACCACTGTTGTGCCACACGTTCGTTAGTGGTTCCTGGACCAAACGCATCATTGATATCACGAGCTGTCTCGGCAGTTTTTCGGCCTAGTTTGAACTGGAACAAGAAAATCGTGCATATTTGAATTTTGTCCATGCTGTCGAAAAGCCTGCAAAAAAATGAATGAAGAGATTGAGAATGGTAACGAATAACACGATTCGATAGAGCGAAAAACGGGCTTCAAAATGATATATAACATGGCTATATATATATATCAATGAATTAATTCAGAAATCATATATAAAATAACATATGTGAGAAAAAGACATTATTTTTGCACCAACCTAATATATTTATTAGGTTGATGCAAAAATAATGACGGTTTTTTACGTTAAAAAATACGTCAAAAACCGTCATTATTTTTGCACCAACCTAATATAAGTCTATATATAAGTCTATATATTTATAAGTCTATTTATAAGTCTTATATATTTATAAGTCTTTGTTTGCTTTGAATATATCTGCTGCATGTGATCTGGTGCTCTTGCTATATTTAGAAAATTCTTGAAAAAAATCCAAAGAAGAATCTGCTATGTTATTGGTTCTGACCTGGCATCTCGGCTTCAATGAACTTCCCACCAACGTAGCGTGCCTTTTCTATAAATATTTTCATGGTAATTTTTTTTTGATGGACTTTCCTAAATGGTACCTTTATTAATTTAAGCACAATACTAGATTGGTCTCGTTATTTTTCTGTTGATATGGAGAGTCGTAACCGTAAGTTGTATGTTAGCTGTTTCTTCTCTCGCACTTCTTGCTTGTGGAACTCGCTTCCGGCTTCTTGCTTCCCAGTCATCTTTGATTTAAAAAAAAAAAAAAAAAAAAAAAAAGAAAAGAAAAAAGTGCAATGTCAATCGTTTCTATTAGGTTGGTGCAAAAATAATGACGTAATAATGTCGTTTTTTGACGTATTTATTTTTTAACATCAAAAAACGACATTATTACGTCATTATTTTTGCACCAACCTAATAATAAGTTGCTTTATTGTCGTGCTTGTGGTGAAATGATTCGTAGTTACTGAGTGGTATAGAATATGAGAGAACTATACGATTAAGGAGAGAGGGCAATAAAAGAACAAGAATTAAAAAAGACGTATAGAGTAAAGAACAACGAATATAGAATAAAGAAGAATATATATATATATATATATATATATATATATATATATATTAGGTTGGTGCAAAATAATGACGTAATAATGTCGTTTTTGACGTTACAAAATACGTCAAAAAACGACATTATTACGTCATTATTTTTGCACCAACCTAATATATATACGTTGTAGAAAATAATATATTACATATATCCACACGGCAAAGCAGAGTGTAAAGTGTGTTCGAGTTGAGGATTTGCAGCGTCGCATCGAAAATCAATTATGTCGTTACAATTTAATAACACTGGCACGGGAGAAGGAAATGGTACAAAGACGTTTTATCGCACTTGTCTTTACTCCATTATGGGCAATATTATACCCGTGATATAATAGGTGTGTATATATATATATATATATATATATATATATATATACACACACACACATATATATATATATATACACATATACACACACACATATATATATATATATATACATATATATATATATATATATACACACACATATATATATATATACACATATACAGACATATATATATATATATACATATACACACATATATATATATATACATATACACACACACATATATATATACATATACACATATATATATATACACACACACACATATATATATATATATATATATATACATATACACACACACACACACACACACACATATATATATATATATACATACACACACACACACACACACACACACATATATATATATATATATATATATATATACACACTGTCCGTTACCAACCATAACATCCTGGCATTTCCATGAGCACCAAGTTAAATGTCATCAACGCCATTTACCTACCAACGCTGACATACCACTACCAGACATGGCTCCTAACAAAAACCCTTTGAGAAGAAACTGATCACTTGTGAGATGAAATACCTGAGGAAAGCAGTGAATAAGACCAGGAGAGTCAAGATCAGGAATGAGGCAATAAAAGATATGGTAGGAGCAATATCAATCATATAACACATCGAACGACAGAGGATCAAGAGTTTTTGACACCTCAGTCCAATGGCTTATCAACCTACCTTCCTATTGTGAGACTGTAACATACCTACAACATGGACTCTTCCAGGACTATATAAAGTATACGACATAACACTCTAGGAGAAAGAAGAATAAGAGGAAGAGAGAGAGTATTCTAATACCGTCGTATCAGCCGCGTACGACTACCAATATTCGACACTAGCACATAGTAAGCTCCGCTTACACTTACACTATCTTTGTAACCTTTTGTTTAATATATCTTTTTTACCTCTAATCCGTGTTCCGTGTTTTCCTTCAGTGGTCCCGACTTTGGGCCCACATCAGTTCACTACAAGAATACAAGTACTCTGGTTGAAGAGCGAGAGGCAAACAAAGAAGACGCTGGAGCGACTCAGTGGCAGACATTCCCAGAGCCCACAAGATATCTCACCTCCAGGACACTCGCCTTGCCGCTGACAGACGATTGTGTCTCTCCGCGACGCCTAGCAGCACAAGTGGAAGGAAAAACTAAACTAAACTATCTATACAGCAAATCAGATTGTAAGAAAAAATAAAAAGAAGGGTTTTACATATAATATGGAGATACTCCAGTGTCTGTAGAAGCTATGTTTAGGACTCTAGATACAAAAGGGCCGGATTGATCTATGTTCCAGTCGAGGACATATTGCATGAACGGGAAACAGCGATTCTTGGTTTTTTCTAAGTTTAGTTCTGCGATCTGGAGTCTTATTCTATATTTGGGTAAGATATATTCCCACCGGGAAACAGCACCATGGATTGTAATCTACTGGGGAGGCAGAATTAACCTCTACCAGGGCGATAGAGGTGTGGAGCTGAGGAAATCTACCTCTCGGTTTAGCTGGTGTAAACTAACAAAATTTGGCTGCCGCTTTCGTCAATTTATGGAGTAAAGTCAGTAATCAGCTGTCATGTGACCCATGTGACGTATGTCCACCAAATGGAGATAATCATCTTCTGTATCCCTACAACACACACACACATGTATATTATAATTATTTTAAAAAAATATGATTCCATCGCTACATATATGTTTACATGATTCAGTTGTTGCATATGATGTCAACATAAACTGATTCCTAAATGATTAATAAAATAAGAACTTTGTCAAAAAACCTGCTTAACATATTGACACTCTGCACTTCTTGACATTTATTGTGATAGCCGAAACTACTTGAATATAACTGACAATAAAAAAAAAATTAACACTTTATTCATAACTTCAATCCCGATGTACAATAACTCATTCAGAAATTAGGAAGATATAATAAAAAGTTGAACTGGTAGACATTCTCGGTGGGATTAAATAAAAACTGTTTGGGTAAATTCTTTCTATCTATAAACTTATTTTAGAGATGGACTCGTGCCTCAACAGAAAAATCTTAATTATTTTTCGACAAAACATGATTGAATATTAACTGATCTTTGTCAAATATCGTTTATAAATTATTTACTTATAGCATACATTAAATCAGATTTATTTGAATAATATTACAGATATTAA
>OZ010607.1:36809757-36827257 GCA_963932145.1 Acanthosepion lycidas | reverse complement strand
TTAATCTTTTTTACATGTGGATGATGTTATTATGTTTGTATTTTCTAGTAGTATGTTTCCAATGGAGTCCTGTACGTTTGTTTGTGTGTTTAAATGGATTCTAATAGAGCTCTGGTGAGATACGTGTAACGTATATATAAATTTCATTAACGACGACTGAAAATGTACTGCGTTTAAGTATTGTATTTAATTTTTCTTGTGTTCGTATGATTTTTTTCTTTTTTTTTTAATTGGCCTCATTTTTTTTTTAAATTTGGACACAAGGAAAAATTAAACAAAAAACGCATAACCTTGTTCATCGTCTTTAATGAAACTTCCATAAAATAGGGAATCCTCCCCAAATAAGCACACACACACACACACACAGATATATATATATATATATATATATATATATATATATATATATATAAATGGAGCAGCCACTCGTATCCAAGGTTGACAGTCATTGCAGATGCCTGATCAGGCACTTTTCTATTTGTACAACACCCACAGACCAAACCTGTGGTTTATACCGCAACTCTAGGAGAGAGCTCGTTATCTAGCACGATCAACAGTATGAACATGACCAGCACGCTCACACCCTCGCTCACGATGACATGTGATTGCGTGCTAGCACAAGGATTCCGTTTACCCTATTTCACTCACTAGGATTGGTTTAACACATGGTATGGTTTTCGAAATATATATATATATATATATTTAAGACATTTCTTATGTTTCGAAATATATATATATATTTTAAGACATTTTTATGTTTCGAAATATATATATATATATATATATATATATATATATATATATATATATATATATATATAAGACATATCTTATGTTTATACGTTCTTTTTAAAGATACATATATTGAAGTAAACGCCCTGTTTATAATAAACAGTATTAAATACATTTACCACCATGAATATCTGAGAATTGTGATTTAAAAACATTAAAATTGACCTTGCTAACCGAAACGCTTCTCTGTAGCTCAATCGATAAAAGCATGTCAGTCTATATGATATATATAGATAGGTATATAGGATACTAATTCGATTTCTGTCGGAGGACGCATATTTTCTATGAAAATTTCTCCGACATTCAGGACGGTAAATGTTATTAATACTGTTTATTATAAACAGAGCATTTACTTAAATATTTGTATCTATAAAAAGAACGTATAAACATACAAAATGTCTTAAAATAATTATCGGACATTCTCCATTTCATATATATATATATATATATATATATATATATATATATATATCGGCTGTATCACAGCTTATCAGTGTGGCTAGACGTCCGATTCATTCCTGGACTTTATTTCTAACCTATCGTCGCACAGCAGAGAAAGTGAAATTTTATCGTATTCTATAAGAGATATATACAAACGCCAACAACCAAGAGAGCTCAATTCGTAATTGAAGAGCAATGCATTAATAGCGGCAGCAGTTACTGTTTTGAATTATCCTTTTCTCCACAGACCTCGATCGGATAACGAGAGCATAAATAGTCATCCACATATAAGCCTGTTTCCGCTGCATCACAACTCCTCTATGATTTTAAAGACATATTAGATCAGCCAATCATGCTACCTTGGTTTCATACTTTCGTTATACTCAGGTGGTATGGGACAAATGATTACTTAACGTTTTATTATTTATTATAAATAGTATAATTATTATTATTATAATCTCTTTATTATTATTACAAATAATAAAGGGTTGGCCCGAATCGCCTGAAGATACTGAAAGGCTGAAGACTAAGTAGCGTGATTGGCAGTTCTCCTATTTTTTTTTCTTTATACTTATATTAATAACTGTTTTATAATTATAATATATATATATATATATATATATATATATATATATATATATATATATATATATATATATATATGATGTAATGAATATGGATACACCTGTGTTCTCCCTCACAGGAATATGATTGGCTGGTGTCAGCCATAAATACAGGTAGATGTAAAGGTACAGACGACACCTATTGCACGCCCATTGGATTACGACATTGGCTATCCTATTTGGTTTACGCCTATTGCCTACACCTATTGACTGCGACTATGACGTGTACAAGTTCCATTACTGCTACCTGCTAGATTGTTCTACTCGGCTAGATTAGCCTAAACCACTACTTCGATCAAATATATACCTTTCCGGGACATATCAATAGATGATAAAGTTATTTAATTGTAAATATCAATGTTTGATGTTGTTTTCCCGACTTCGAAGTTTCTTGGAATTGTAGATTATTCAAGTGATCTGTTGTTTGAATAAGTTCGTTTCCCATTTTATTTTTTTTATTTTTTTCGTTTCTTTTTCAATCCGTTATGCACACGAGTCCGTTCATGAGTTTTACTTTTCTTCGAAAGGCATACGTTCATGAATTTTTACTCTTTTTTTATGTGTTTCTTCGTAATGATCATAATGTTGTAAATTTTTCTTCCAAATTAGAATTTTTTCAATTATAAATTTCATATGTATGTTCTGTATTGAAGTTGTTTTGTTATATTATATTATAAATTAAATTATAATATTTATTAATATGTTTAATAAATGTTATAATTAAATTAACAATATAACAACAATTACAAGAAACTTCGAAGTCGGGGCAACATTAAAAATAGATATTTGCAGTTAAGTAACTTTATCATATTGACATATTTTATTATATATATATATATATATATATATATATATATATATATATATATATATATATATATATAAGAAATATAGTCTTAAGGTTTGCTATATTTATGGAATAAAGTGCTCGATATCAGATATAGAGCGTGTGTAAATATAAAAGTGAACATAGAAGTCAACACTTAGAGGCGACAGTCTGTTTCATGCTATATGCAATCGTCAGGCCACATATGCTCTAAAAAGCATATGTGGCCTGACGATTGCATATAGCATGAAACAGACTGTCGCCTCTAAGTGTTGACTTCTATGTGCACTTTTATATATATATATATATATATATATATATATATATATATATGATAATCTATAATGGGAATCCAATTCTTTTAGATATTTGTCTTTAATATCTTATTTTACCTCTCTTTCTGTTATGCACAAAGGGCAATGACAGCGAACACTTTCTCAACATCAGTATATGAAACAAAAATAAAAGCAAATACAAGATAGGGGTGAATTAGTGGGTGCGGCATTTGCACCGAGTGTACCCAAGCGTATAGTGTTCAGCGTCTAACCGAGAACGTTCTCATCTATCTAATGAAACGAAGGAGAAGACACGCCGCACCTTGAAAATGAGGCAGACAAAGTGTATGAAATAAAGTCAAAAGAATTTGTCAATCACAAACAATGGGGCATGCTGGGAATCCTGCATTTCTTTTCTCGCAGTTGCTGCACTCTTTGACTCATTGTCGTATATTCAACGCGAGCAAATGACCAAAAAAGAAAAAAAAAAAAAAGACAAGGAAATAGAGAGTCGTCGATGATCAAACAATTCAGACAGAATGAAGCAGGTTTTTCTCGGTACGGTCCGCCAGAAAAGTCATGTGACGTGATTAAAGTGAGTCGTCGAAAGGGATTGGCTCCTTATTGTCAATTAGGTATCTATCTATCTATCTATCTCTCTCTCTCTCTCTCTATATATATATATATATATATATATATATATATATATATGTATGTGTGTGTGTGTGTGTGTAATCGGAATGGGTAGATATAGATAGGTTTAGGAGCGAGCGAGCGACCGTATAGAAATACATGCAAATAGAGTACCGATCCATCTACTATTTCATTCTATATCAATCTCTCTCTCTCTCTCTCTCTCTCTCTCTCTATATATATATATATATATATATATATATATATATATATATATATATATATATATATAGTCCTGTTTATAACAATAAATTGCAACAGGCAGCAACTTAAATATTTGTTTCAATAAAAAGAATGTATAAACATAAAAATGCTTAAAATAATTGTCCATTTCGTTATATATATATATATATATATATATATATATATATATATATATATATTATCTGTTTATTCCTTCTTTTTTATATATACTAATATTTAACTAAATGCTCTATTTATAATAAACAATATTAACAACATTTACCGGCCTGAATGTCCGAGAAAATTTGTGTCCCCTAACAGTAATCGAACCTGTATCCTACAAGAAATCGTCATATAACGTGACGTGATATACCATTTAGCTACAGAGGAAGCGTCTGGTTAGTAAGGTCAAATTTTTAAACTACAAATTTCTCATGATTTCTTTCGAACTCTCATATATGCTCAGAGCGTATCTTACGTAAACAAATGATATCATATATTAAAAAAAAAAGTCCGACAATTATTTTAATTTATTTTCTGTTTTTACGTTATTTTTTTTAAAGATAAAAAGAACCTTATCGATATGTTATTTTTATAGATACAATTTATTTAAGTAAATGCTCTGTTTTTAATTATGCAGTATTTATTACATTTACCGGACTGATAAACAACAAAAAAAATTAAATAAATGTCGGACTTAATCCATTTCATTATATGTTGTCATTGTTCACGTTAAGATAAGTTTCGTGAGCAGATATGATCGATCGAGAAAAGCTGTCGAAGATTGTGTTTATAAACAGTAATTTAGACTTTGCTAACCAGACGCTTCTCTTCTATAGCAAGTTCGATCAAACGACGGTTTCCGTATAGGAATACAGGTGTGATTCCTGTTGAAGAACGCATATTTTCTACGAAATGTCTCGAAAATTCAGACCGGGAAATGTAAGTAATAGTGTTTAATTAAAAACGGATGATTTACTTAAATAGATTGTATCTATAAAAATAACGTATAACAGAAAATGTATATGTATGTATACGAAACATATTTAGACAGCATGAATTAATCCTACCATATGTATTAAGCTATTCTGTGTTTGTTTTATATTCAGAGGTTGTACACAAGAATCTAAATTTCGAATAAACTGCTCAAATTGTATGCTTTACTTTTTTGTTTCGTTCCACTATGTTTGACCGCCTCAGTCACTATGAAGAACCGCCTTGGGTATGACGATAAACTGCACCCGCGTCTTGGGCAAGAGGATAAACTACATCCGCGTCTTGGGTAAGACGATAAACTACATCCATATCCTGAGTAAGTCGATGAACTACATCCGCATCCTGGGTGAGACGATAAACTACATCCACGTCTTGGTTAAGATGATGAACTACGTCCAACAGCAAGGTCTCTGATCAGGAGATTTTGAGGAGCGTGGAACCACCTTTTAACTGCTGGTGTTCCCAGGTCCATCCTGACCGGGGGTGGTAGCACCTGTTAGGGTCCCAGCTATGGGTAAATAGTTAACAGCCAAACTTGTGTAAAAGTAGGCTTTAATAGCAGAAATACTTTGTAATAAAAAAATTATTACCAGCAATAATTTTTGAGGGGGAAATTATTAACAGCAATACTTTTAAAAAAATACCAGCAATGTAAACGGCTATAAATTCTTTGGAAAAAATATGACCAGCTGTAGATTTCTTCATGGAAAAATATTCCCAGAAATAGATTTTTGAAGAAAAACATTACCAGCAATAAAAACTTTGTCGGCATTAAGTTAAATAACCCTTTGATGTTGATATACCGTAAAACAAAACAAAACAAACCAAACTATGAAGAAATTAATCTGGACATTAATAGACAAGATTCTATTGGATAAATCCTCGCATTCTTTTTGAACGGTTGAAATTACACTTAATTCAAATATGTGTGTATCGTATATTTGAAGTCTTGTGTAAAAATGATTACGCGGAGCTGGACTTAGCCACGAATGCGCCACACTCTTTAGGAAGTTAACTTGTAGAAGTCGAAATTACGTGCAATTCATTAAAATATAAATCACAAACAACCAAAATACAACTATGGACATTAGACATACTAGCACATAATAGCAAAATTTTGGAACGCTAGATTTCAAATTTATTCAAATATATACATATTATATAAGTGACGTCACGTGAAAAGCGGTCATACAGATCTGCACTGCTTCGTAAAAGCATGTGTCAAATATTGATAGGTAATTATTATTATTATTATTATTATTATTATTATTATTATTATTTCCTTTGATGGTGTGTACTCATTTCTTTCCGGGTCCCGACCAGAGACCTAAGGCCAGAAAAGGTATCATGAAATTTTTCTCTGCGCAAATTTGAAAAAAACAAATCACATAATTTACATAGATAAAGCACTTAGTAAGGTGTACGCTGTACTCATGAGAATAATTGTTTTTGTATTTCTTTAAGTCATAGCCTTCCAGGATTCCCTTCAATGAGTCTACTGGAATCTTTTGCAACCAATCCGAGGGGGTCCATCTACTGTAGGGATTCTTGATCTTCCCATATGCCATATTTTTATTATCATTATCATTATTATTATTATTTCCTTTGATTTATGGTGTGTACTCATTTCTTTCCGGGTCCCGACCAGAGACCTAAGGTCAGAAAAGGTATCATGATATTTTCCACTGACCAATTAAAAGAAAAAGACACAGGCATATCTTACATTGATAAAGGCCCTTCGTAAGGTGAGGCCTGTACTCGTGAGAACAATTTTTTTTTTGTATTTCTTTAAGGCATGGGCGATGTGACTATTGAAATTTTTTTGTAATCAATTGGAGGGCTCCAACTACAAATGGAATTGTTGATGATCGTATGTGCCACATTTTTGAGGTTTCCATTTCAAGGTCCTTGTATTTTGATAGCTTTTTGAAGATCTTCAAAGGTACATTGCAGTCTGCAGAGACTACTATATCAATAAAATGGCACATTTTGTTTTTTTGCGGTCTCTAATCACGATGTCTGGGCGATTAGCTTTCATTGTTCTCTCTGTGTGTATTGTGAAGTCGCATAAAATTGTTACAGGTCCTATCTTCGTAACCTAGTCTGGGTGGGGTTCATACCAATTTCTTTCAGTTTCTTTTCTGTAGAAGTTGCAAATTTTCCAGTGCAGATAGTGGCCCATCTGTCATACTGTGTTTTATATTCAGTGGGTGCTAATGCCGTACAACCTGATACAAGATTCTTAATTTTTTCTATTTATCACAGATTATTATTATTATTATTATTAGTAGTAGTAGTAGTAGTAGTACTAGTATTTTGTACGCATATTAAATATCCTATATAGTCTTTAAAACATTTTAATCTAATTTATGCTGAGAACATGACAATAATTGATAACATGAATACGAAAGGAAAAGCAAGAACACTGCTCATTTATAGTAGTAGGCGTCCATTTATCTCGCGAGCTAATGGTGGCGTCCTTTCTAGTCAATTCTTGCATGGCACTCTCTTCCGCAGGTGTGACAGATGAAACTAGAATGAGAAACGGATGTCTGATATTGCTTCCTTAATTCTCTTCTTATTCCCAAAAAATGATTTCGCCTTTTCCCGACGTTCGTGACCCTTCCATGAGCAGCACGGTACCAGCCAATTGTCTGCTAGGTTTTCCAAGTTACAAGAGTTGTGCATTTCAGCTCTCTCTTTCAAACATCGTCAAAACATAGTGTGGGGCAACATACTCGACAGTGTCCGATGACCAGCTTATCGTACACGATGTCTTTTCGTATGCGCCCGTAATATATACGATGTACGTGACCCAGCCATCGAAGACGACGTTAAAAAAGAAGATGCATGCTCCAACACAACCCGGTGACCAAATTCTTGTCAATATATTTCAGGATGGGACACAGTGGACGGAGACGGTTCCAAACTAAATATATATATATATATATATATATATATATATATATATATATATATATATATACGGTATATATATATCAAGATTTTGTCACTCCTCCTACTCCAATATAAAACATACTTAAGAGAGATATAAAATTAACCCCTCCCTATACTTTATATTGTCTGTTTAACTACCACTCTCAACCGCCTCTATTAAATTACAAAAATTACACTACCCACCAATTTCTAATCCCATTTTCCCTCTCAATTCGTTGTTGGAAGTTTTACCTGATGATCCTGAATCCTTAAAAAAGGATTTAGGTGAAATAAATTATCGTAATGGTACCTTAAAGTGGTTTGTTTTTCATTACATATTAGCTCTGTCCTCACATTGAGCTCTCAGGATTTCATCCTCTTTGGATTTACCAATTCGGTTTACCAAGTCCCTTATAACTTAAATATATATATATATATATATATATATATATATATATATGAAACTGACCGAAAAAAAACTAGAGAAGTCATCAACAATTGCACTTCACGCCATCAAATTAGGTCGCTAAATAGACTTTGACCAACCTGAAATAAAATTAACCAACCAACACAAATTCCGCCAAAGACAAGCAGCTTAAGAAATGATAATACCAAATACCGAAAATTTCCGTAATAGAATTGATACAGCACAGTTTCATCCAACATGGACTTCCCTACTTCAAAGAGAAAAAAAATTAGAAAGTGTATTTTTTTCTAGCCTGGTTTGGAAATGACATTTCTTTCTTTCTTGAAGCAATTCTCTCGTTTTCAGCTTACGCATGTCTCGCGAACTTAATCCGATCGAATTTCTTTTGTTAATTTGAATTTATAACGTATACAATGTAGATTAGTCAGAGTTGTGCTCCTTTTGGTTCTGGGCTTCAGCGGGGGACTATCTCAGCAACTCTGAGTTTTCGCTTAGCTGGCGATGGATTCGAAACGTGCTACCTCTCAATAACGTAAGCTTCAGATGGGGCGAGGCTGATTTGCCAAACTGTCATCGGTGTGACTTCGCACGCCTTCTACCATTGTCTTCGGGTGAGCCCCTTCTGAGATTATGTCGGCAAGTTAACGGTTCATATCGCTCCCGATCAGCTCGGGTCCATTGATCTCGCGTACGCGTGTGACAGTGTCACTCCTGTTCTCCGGAGTTTTGACATCGCGAAAGGAGGGAATCTCGCGAGATGAACGTTATTCGCATCAGGATCTGGTTGTTTTCTTTAAGCATCTGCTTAGGGTAAAACTCAGATCTGTTAGAAAGAAAGCGTTTGATTTCGACAGATTTCAGTGAAAGGTGGGTGACTGAGGCGAGCCTGGTTCGTATGGACGGGGTTTGATTTTCTCTTTTAATTCACCTTGATGCAATGCGGCGGTTTCCTGTGAACCCTCCCCTTGGTTAAGTTAGACACTGTTATGTTTTCCTAGTTAACATGAATAAGTACTGCGTCTGGCCTATTCCCCGAATTCTCTTTTGTTATGGCCGATGTTGAGATTCCCAAATTTCCCCAGTTTGTTTTTGTCCCGCAATTTCCATCTCTGCTGAGTCAGCCTTTGATCTTCCCCATTCCGCCAATTATTTTCACGCCCTCCCCCTATTCCATTAGTGAGTGTGCTTCTTGATTCTGTTGACCGGCAGAAAACAGCAGCCTCTCTTATTATTTTGACGGGTGGACGGTTCCGACTGACATTATTTTGTTTTAGTTTTAACTTTGGTTGGCATATTGGATTTGTTTTCTGGGTTCATCTCCGCTCCCCCATCATTTCATGAATCATAACTGAAATAAACCTCTAAAAACAGTTATTTCTGAAGAAAGATCGAGGTCGTTCTGAAATATCAAATATATATAAATTAAAAAAATACTTTCATAAAAAAAACATTATTATTTTTTTAATTTGCAACATTTTCTATATTAAGAAAGTATACGTGGCTTCTGATTATGCTATATATATATATATATATATATATATATATATATATATATATATATATATATATATATATATATAGTTTAAAAGTATGCTCTATTTCTGGGTAAAAGTGCCCAATATCAAAGATTGAGCACCTGTAAACATACGGATACACAATTATTCCTACTCAATAATCTATAGAATAATTTGAAACGTAATTTTTATGTTGTGGGTTGCTTTGTAGGTCCCCTCTGAATATGCCGTATTGTGGTATATGCATGACTGAGAAGTGAAGGATGAGTTCTTGTGGTGAATGAGTAAATTGTAATGAATGAATTGGTCGTGAGTCGGATTAACTAGGACTAGGATAGCTAATGAAGACCGCCACTACCCATATCTCTCTTGGTCGTGTGCCACAATTCTGTAATGTTTAGAATAAATACCCACTTTTTCATTTATTTCTCAAGAGTGATCAAGGATTGAAAAAGCCGCCGAAATATATTTGTTTTAACAATAAACTATCCGTTGGAATTACAAGTTTTTATTCTTTTTAATATTTGGCATTTTTATATCTATGGATCGCGCAGGTCAGTAGAAGATATTTATACAGCTTAAAAACATGGTGTCTATTCAAAAATACGTCGTAGGTAGCGGAGATAGAATCTCTCCATGCATTTTTCGATCTGATCTATGTTGTTCAGGTTTCTCTGCCGTAAAGTACAAAGGTTTCTTATTAAATTTATCCTGTTTCTCTGACTCACTGTCTAGTAATCTACACTCTCAATCAGAAATTACCGTAAATTGAAACGCACACGCTGTTTGCCAACGGTTTAATACCCTGGAGCTGTTAACAGCTTTGCCAAAAGTGAACTCACATTCTGCCAATGTGTATTGACAGTAACCAAGTTAATATTTACTTATGAGAATCGGTGAGTGAGCAAAATGTCCAGCGGCAAGGGTCTATCACTTGGACTGTTCGTTTGTCGGTGCTAAGCCGAGCAAAGCATCTGCAAAAAGGCATCGTCTGACGCCAGACTGCACCCTCGGGCTCTGGACGATTCCTCTCCAACATCTTCAACGTTTGAGATCTGTTCGTGTCGGTGGCTTAGCCGGGTTTGATCGATTAGCAAAATATTACGACGAGAAATTGTTTTTCTTATCGTATCTGGACGCTTCCAAGATCGAGTGAGCACACATGTTAGCCGTCTCGTAGATTATTAAAGTTGGTATCGATCGAGCTAACGAAACCGAAGATAAAGATTAAAATTTTATCCGCTGTGTATAAGGGGTCTTCCCCGGAAACACCTTGCTTACAGATAGGAGAGTCGTTTACCTCAAGAAATAACAGAACTAGTAACAGCGAACACCAAAGGCGTATTGGAATACCAAATGATGCCTTATAAAAATTATATAAAGTTCATTATATATATATATATATATATATATATATATATATATATATATATATATATATATATATATATAAATATATATATATATATATAAATATATATATATATATATATAAATATATATATATATATATAAATATATATATATATATAAATATATATATATATATATATAAATATATATATATATATAAATATATATATATATATAAATATATATATATATAAATATATATATATATATATAAATATATATATATATAAATATATATATATATATAAATATATATATATAAATATATATATATATAAATATATATATATATATAAATATATATATATATATATAAATATATATGTATATATAAATATATATATATATATAAATATATATATAAATATATATATATATATATAAATATATATAAATATATATATATAATTATTTATTTAAAAATATGATTCCAACTCGCTACATAAGAGGTCTCATGTTTCAAAACAAGAGCCGAAAACTTCAAAATAATATTTGAATTAACTTGAGTTAAAGTAGGCTCTGTTCCATCTTCATATTATATTTATGCTCTACTTTCGTATCGAGCACTATTTTTTAAAAATAATTACAAAAATACTAAGGAACTTTGGATTATTTACCAAACCAGTTTCTTTCCTATTTTCTACAATATTTTCACATATATATATATATATATATATATATATATATATATATATATATATATATATATATATATAATTCTGAAACACATAATGAAGAAAGATAGCTTGGAAAATCTGACACCCACATGACATACCGAAGTCAAAAGGAACAAGAGAAATAGTGAGTAACCTACAAAATATCTTTTATAAATGAATGATAAAACAGGAAATTAGAGGGATAGTAAAAAAAGAGAAACACTGTTAAGAACTACAAAGATAGGAAGTTGTGGAGATCCACGACCGCTTATGTCTTGAAGTATTTTGTTGAACTGCTAATTCATCCATTCTTTCATCCCTCGACTATCGAAACATCCAGGTGACCAAACTCTTGTCAATATATTTTAAGATGGGACAGAGAGGACGCAGACGGTTCCCAACGAAAAAAAAAAAAATATTTGACTTTTTATGTTTATCGATTGCGCAGGTCCGTAGAAGATATTTACCCTGTTTAAAAAAAAACATGGTGTCTATTCAAATACGCGTAATGTTTACAGTGAAGCAATCCTGTGAGAATTAGAAATTCTACCAGGATTCCTTATTGGCGCCCATAATTTTAACAACATCAGATATACATATGGAACAATGCTGGTGGCACTCTCAGAAAGGAAACTATAGAATTTCCTACAGGAATTAGTAAAGAAAAGCGAGAAGACAGATTGCATGGTTCTAAGCAAAAGAAACAGCCGAAAATGCGAATTAGAATTAAAGACACGAAAATGGCTAAATATTTAGAAACAGATGACAGAAAATGCGACCAAGAAGCCATTAGGATAGTGAAAGATGCCTTTCAAAACTTAAGCCAAGTATTAAGGCACATGGAAAAGATTAATTTAAGAATTAAGACTAATTAGAAACAAAGAAAAGAGTACTTAACATGTTATATAATATAATATAACATGTTATATAATATAATATAACATGTTATATAATATTGGTCCTACTATTCCCCAAAAGGTATATATTAGACTACGACCTCTAGGAGTAAAAATGAAAAAGTGTGATATAGTGACACACTGACATTCTCATTTTTTTAAAGGCAATTTACCCCAAGCAAGGCAGGAGTGCCACTAGCACGCAAGGGGTTACAGAGGATGAAGAACAAAAGTAAAGAAGCGTGTTTGAGGAAAGGATACAGAGAAGGACGGGGAACAAGCTCAGATGTCGATTGGCATTACACTTGAATATTTAAAGATTATAGTCATCATGGAAGCAATTAAGGGGAATGGAATTCCACAGACGGGAAGTGGAAGACAAGAAGCTATATGGGTAGAAGAAACGGTTACAATTAACCGTTTTGATAGTAAAGGGTAGGACCGAGATGCCAGCCTAGTAGCACATTTAAATTCATGTAGTCCGGGAAACCAACGAAAGTAGCTCGTCGGTTGCCGTGAAAATACTTGTAGAAGAGACAGAGAGAGGCCACGGCACGTCTGTGAGACAGCGATTGTAGACTAGATGCCAGGTCAGGACCTATCACATTGCATATTCTTCTCTGAATATTAACATGAGATGTACAGCGGGAGCACAAGATCATAGAGCAATATTCCATGCAAGGACGGATGGTTGATTTATAGATTTGAAGGATGGACTCAGACGAGAAAAACTTTCTAGAACGACGCAGAGAACCAACTTTCCTTGCGGTAGATGAATATATATATATATATATATATATATATATATATATATAGATAGATAGATAGATAGATAGATAGATAGATAGTAGTGGTCAATATATATATATATATATATATATATATATATATATATATATATATATATATAATAAATTAATTGATTTAAAATATGTTTTTCCGCTACACAGTTCTAACCATGTTTCAAAAATGGAATGTCCGAATTTAATTTTGTAATTAAATTAAAGACATTAGTTCCATTTCATCCTCAAGCGAATTTTGGAGTAACTTTTAAAATTACTGGGTTTTAAAGAAACAGCTAAAATCATAATTCACGTTTCCAAGGTTACAGATTAATTCACTTCTACTAGACAGGGGTGTTTGCGTGCTCTATATGTCTATATTTTGATGTATACGTTATTAGCTACGTTTTGGTAGGAGGTAGGGATGTATTCTTCAATGAAATCTGACATCCGTTAAATGCATGTCGTCTGGATTTTTTTTTTAATTTTATTGTTAACGGCAAAAATTCTTACGGCATTTTTTCTATTTGTATATTTAAAGCTATTTTTTTTTTTTTTTTGTGGGTGGGGTTGTTCAGGTTAGAATACGTTTTATTACATTGGGCACTATTTTGTAAAAATAAAAATATCTATAAGAACACCGGATTATATATCTTACTGTTCTTCCTTTATATATATATATATATATATATATATATATATATATATATATATATTAAAATTCCCAAGAGGATAGAAACCGGGCAGAACTCAATTTCCAGGACGGAGGTTTTTTTTGGTTTTTTTATGGAATTTGTAGGTCTGATGAATTGGATCGTGATTACGATTCCAATGTAATATATTATAACCATGGAATATTAGTGTTTGAGCCTATATATATATATATATATATATATATATATATATATATATATATATACATACATATATATATATATATATATATATATAATTTTAAGGATTTTAATTTTTTAATTTTTTTTTATTGTTCAAAATATATATATATATATATATATATATATATATATATATATATATATATATATATATACATATATATATATACATATATATATATATATATATTAGGCAGCATATTTTATATATAAAGAAATAATCATACATAGAATCAATCAGCAATATTAATGCGATTAATGGAGAAATCCCTTCGCTAGAACATAATGTATGCATTAATATACTGTTAATCCATTGAATGATGTGATCCTCATTTATAAAACTGTTGTCAGATGTTTCTAGTGTATATTTTTTTTAAGTTAAGCGAGTACTTTCGAAGATCCATGTCTCCATCCTCAGGCTGTAATTTTTTTCCTTTAACGTTAAAACTTGAAGACAAAATAATTGTTTGCAGACCGAAAGATAAATAAATAACTAGCACATTCTTAAAAAACATATGTGTTTGTATATTTGTGTTAGCAGGATGTAGAATACTATCCGAAAAAATTATATATCTTAATTAATATTAATATATATATATATATATATATATATATATATATATATATATATATATATATATATATATGTGTGTGTGCGTTTATTAATCCGGCAGATTTTAGTCATTTAAACGTTATTTTTAGCGGATACCCTTATTTAAGGAGGCGTTCCGTTTATTTATTAAATAGTATTTTTTTCTCGTCTGTCGATCTGAATGTTAGAGAAATTTTATTAAAGACAATTCTCTGCTCTCCAGCGGGAATCGAACCTGTGTCTATCTCCCCATCGAAGAGTGGTTACCGCTTGGCCTGGTACACCTTACCGACTTAGCCACGAAGCCGGTCAGACGAGACCGAATTTCGTCCTTTCAAGTGAATTCTTTCCTGTCATAGATCTCTCGATTTTTTTTTATATTTGCAGTTTCATAATCATATTTTTTTTAAGCGTTAAAAGCAAGGCGGGAAGCCATCAGGACGCAAGGGGTTACAGAAGATTTGGAGCAAGCGCAGATATGAGTGAGAGAGGAAAGGATGAGGAGAGGGATAGTGGATAGATCAAGACAACTGGAGATGTCGATTGACATTACATTTGAATAGTTGGAGCTTATAGCTCTCAGGGAAACTGGAAGAGGGAAGGGAGTTCCACAGGCGAGAGGTGTGAGACGGCTACATTTAATAGTTTGAACAGTGAAAGGATGAGAGCGGGATGCCAACCTCTTAGAGCGCTTGAATTCATGAAGTCTGGGAACCAGTGAATGCAGCTCCTCGGAGCAATTACCATGAAAGTATTTGTAAAAAAAGACAGAGAGAGGCGACGGCGCGTCTGTGAGAGAGCGACCTTAGACGAGATGCCAGAACAGGGCCAATTATATTGCATATCCGCCGCTGGATCTTATGAAGAACCTCGAGGCAAACAGAAGGGGATCCAGACCATATATGGCAGCAATACTCCATGCAAGGGCGAATTGTTGATTTGCAAATCTGAAGGATCGATTCCGGGGAGAAAAATTTCATGATTTTTTTATGAATCCGACATACATTTATCACTTTAAATGTTATTTTTAATGGATACCCGTATTTGTGTTGAGTCTACAATAATTTCATTCATTTGTGAATAAGTCCTGAAAGTTTCATTAAAATCCGACAATTATTTGATTTTTGTGAGAATTTCCAAATTAATGTGTTTGTCACCGAAAAAAAGTGGGTGATATAATTTTTTACCTTTTCCATTGTAAAACAGTCGTAACGTTTGTTTAACCGCTAACTCAAATCAAAGTTTTCTGACAAAATTCGAAAATGTTCGAAGGGATTAAAAAATTTTGTTTTAAATAATTAAAAGTTACTTTGATCTTTCCTCTTAATAAAAATATAAACATTTTGATGGAAAAAAAAAGTTTGTTTTATTAAGTTTGGGACATTTTTTTTTATTCATACTCTGCTGTTTTGTTATTGATTTAGTGGTGGTACCTAAATACACATATCTACACTAGAAAATTAAAAATTACTGTCAATCTTAGTACTTGTGTAACTTCTTGCGGAACCCCTGGGCTTTACTGGCGGAAGGCTAGGGTTCCGCGGAATCCTGGTTGAAAACCACTATATTTATAAACGGTATATTTATTTATTTGTGTCTGTATCTGCCAGGAACATTCAGACCGGTAGATAAAATTATATATTTGTTTAAATGGGAATACTACTCGCAAATAGAAGAGCCAAATGCTTTTTTAACAACACATTTCGCTGACTCTGGTCTCTAGTCGTCGGATCTGATAAGGTAATTGTTTTGGTCCGGTTCCTTGTGCCACGGTGATAGTCCAAGGTAGAACCAATAAAGAAGAACTCGAATACGGATATGGAATAACACAGATATATTACAAACAGAAATATATACAGAGAAGTAGAAAGGGTTAGTACGAGCAATCAGGTTTAGTAGTGATTGTCTCTGACTCGACTGACCGACTCGCTCTGACTGACTGACAGACTCCTGACGGACCTCACTCCAGACTTCAGACTCAACGGTATTTAGTCAACCCCCCACGAGGGCATCATGTGGCATAAGGCCGGTTTAACGTGGGATCTCCGAGCCCGTGGGCTCGGCCATAAATATGACATTTGAACCCGTATAAACGGGTTCAGGGTTGGTTTACCTCCCCGAAAGAGACTCCACCCTTCGGTGTAGCCTCGCTCGGGTTCCTCCCCGCCCGAAGGGAGAGAGGTCAGCCGGTCGCCCGACTTCGGACTCAACTCTCTGCTTCCTCTTGAGGCGCAGTATTTATTACGTATGGAATAGTTCATTATGTAATTATGGGTAAGGTCCCATAACAGTAATTTAATTTATTACCCATCTCGTCTTCTAAAGTCCGGACACATTTTCTTTACAGTTTTGTCTTTCATTCTGATCTGAATTCATTTCCCTGTAGAGCAGAAACGGTTATATTCCCGGTTAAATTTCTAACTTTAGACTGACATCAGATCTCGCCAAAGCTAAAGGAAATTAGATTAAATGAAATGAAATCCTTTGAACAATTACCTCAATCATTTTGAATTTTAAATTGATGACGTCACGTGAAAGTGATGTTATTTTTGACTTTT
>OZ010607.1:36802257-36804757 GCA_963932145.1 Acanthosepion lycidas | reverse complement strand
TATAATTGGTAACAGAAGCCATTGGTTTATACCAACGGCATCCCATACTTCATACTTCTCCAATTCACTCTCCTGTGGTCATGTGTGACGTCATGAGATGCGGTGCGAATTTCGCTTCTAGCGTCTTATATGCACGTGTTTATCGTTGCATAGAAATCATCTATGTAAACAATGACAGACTATTATCACTGTCTTGTCCGTATATTGTTTAATATATTGTAATTGACATCTTTGATAATGGCTTAAGTAAGCCGAAAGCTTAGATTGTATTAAAAAAATATGGATCAATATTGTGAATTTCTTTCTTCGTTCAACGATAATCCTATTAAACTTATGAGATGTTATGAAAAGAATTTACATAAAATAAATAGACAACACTTGTCTATATTATTTAACGAAACGTGCATGAATATATACATATACATATACATATACAATTATGTAAAAGGAACTTACTTAAAATAATAGACCAAACTTGTCTATATTATTTAATGAAACATGCATTAATGCGTGTTTGTGTGTGTTCTTTTTAACTGCATTCAGAAGTGAAATACTACGTACTGTGAAGAATGCATCAAATAGCAAATTGACTTTAGTTATCAGAAACTAACACGCCTTCTTCCTCGGGGCACTCTCAGTATTGGATTATGGACTTGAGTCGAGTTGCAACTATGTAGGCCACATTCATTTCACGTCGCTGCATGGCAGGTGCATTTTTATGGTAAATACATTGTAATGTTTTCTTACATTGTCGGAGTTCAGCGTGAATTCGAAAACGTGTGTCGATACGCTCACCATTACATAAAGACATTTCCGGATGCAACAGATGGAGCAGTTATTTTATAAGGTTGGTGCAAAAATAATGACGTAATAATGTCGTTTTTTGACGTAAAAAAATAGGTAAAAAAAACGACATTGTTAGGTCATTATTTTTGCACCAATCTAATATTTAGTCAAAACACAGAGCTAACCGATGAAATTAGCGAAGATATGAAAAAAAAGAACTGACTTA
Source organism: Acanthosepion lycidas (assembly GCA_963932145.1). Classification (NCBI taxonomy): domain Eukaryota; kingdom Metazoa; phylum Mollusca; class Cephalopoda; order Sepiida; family Sepiidae; genus Acanthosepion; species Acanthosepion lycidas. Next base: position 36,803,745 of record OZ010607.1, on the reverse strand, counting down.
ATTCGTACAATGCTTTCTAAACGGCTTTCATTCAAAGGTTCGATTTTCTTGGTTTAGTAGGTGAAGGCAAATGTCTTAAAGGATAAAAAAAAAAAAAAAGAAATTTAAAAAAGAAAGAAGAGTTAGAATATACACAAGAAATAGTTTTATTCCGTTTAGACTATAATGAAGGTCGAAAAATCAAGACGTACATAAGTACCTACATCGTACACACAGACACGCGGCCGCTCACACACACACACACACACGAATATATTAGGTTGGTGCAAAAATAATGTCGTTTTCTCACATGTGAGAAAACGACATTATTTTTGCACCAACCTAATAAAAGCTGTCTGAAAACTTACAACCAAAGTAACTGTGATTATGAAAAACACGTTTCAGTCGGAAGTGATCCCGTTTTCTGAAATGTTATTATCAATTCAAAAATAGCCCTAACTCGGACTTTTTATAATAAAGCTTCCTTTTAAATTTGTCTTTAATTTCTTCGTATTTTGTGCCCTTCATTCTCCATGTTGCTAAAAAAACTCTTGTTCTTTTGTTGCCTGCTTGGCCCTTTTTATGATATTTCTTTTCAAATATCTCTTTAATATGTTCGTAATTCGTATCTTTTTGGTGCAAAAATAATGACGTAATAATGTCGTTTTTGGACGTTAAAAAATACGTAAAAAAACGACATTATTACGTCATTATTTTGCACCAACCTAATATTTTCAATCTTGCTGCAAACACTCGTTCTTCTGTATTCATCTCCATGTGTCCATCTATATGGGCCTGAGATAGAAAACGCAATATTCCACAACAATATTCATAAAACAATTAACATTTTGTAAGAAAAATATGCAGGAATGATTCAAATCTCTATCTATCTCAATATATATATATATATATATATATATATATATATATATATATATATATATATATATATATATATATATATATATATATATATATATATATTATTATTATTATTAATCAAAAATATTTTAAACACTTTAAATAACATAGGTAATAATTTTATTTCATGAGAGATCTAAAAAAAGCAGCTTCTTTAATTAATAATGATTATTACCTATTGGAAATTATTAACTATGGGATTTTAAGTGTTTGATATTCTTTAATTAATAATAATTTTATTCTGTGTTTTAAAATAGAGCTCGCCCTGGATCTATATCCTCCTGGAAATTCCATACGGACTATCATATTGTATCATTACTAGACACACACACAAATACACACACGCACACACACACATATATATATATACATATATATATATATATATATATATATATATATATATATATATATATATGTATGAATTATTACTATAAACGTTATTTTTATTGATTTTTTTAATTTTCTTAAAGAATGAAATTAATAACAATCATACAAAATATGCAATAGCAAACACACGCACACACACACATATATATATATATATATATATATATATATATATATATATATATATATATATATATC
>OZ010607.1:36764757-36792257 GCA_963932145.1 Acanthosepion lycidas | reverse complement strand
CTACTTTCTTTCTTTCTTTTATTACATGTCGTTCCGCGTCACATTATTCTACTTTCTTTCTTTCTTTTATTACATGTCGTTCTGCGTCACATTATTCTACTTTCTTTCTTTCTTTCTTTCTTTCTGTTATATACCGTATCTATGAACACTAATGTCTATGTTCCAATCCTCATAAATACGTTGGGAAATATTGTAAGTGTGGGTAATATACTGTCTAAGTAGTCCACCACTAGCAGTGGTTTACCTACTTCTCGCCGTTGGTGAGTATTGTATTTTGTTTAGGATGATTACTATTTTCTTTCAGCCTCCGTTTTGGTTAATCCTTATTCAGTAACCTTTTCTAGGTCTAAAATATTTTACTTTCTTTCTTTCTTTCTTTCTTTCTTGTATTAAATTTCGTTCCACGTCACATTATTCTGCTTTTTTTCTTTCTTTATTTCTGTTATATACTGTATCTATGAACACTAATCTGTATATCCTAATCCTCATAAATACATTGGACTCTATTCTAAGTGGGGATAATATACTAATTTAAGTAGTCCACCACTAGCAGTGGTTTACCTACTTCACGCCGCTGGCGAGTATTGTATTGTGTTGATGTTATAAATATTGCCATTTCATTTTCCAACCTCCGATGTAATTATTCCTCATTCAGTAATCTTTTCTAGGTTAAAATAAATTTCTTCTTTTTTTTTTTTTTTTTTGATCAGTGGAAAATACCGTGAAGCTATTTTTGACCTTAGGTCAGGTTTGAGACCCGGAAGGAAATGTGTACACAACAGAAATCAAAGGAAATTATCATAATAGTGATAATAGCAAGAGAAATATGGGGGAAATCTTGAAGTTAGCAGATAAATCAACACAAGAGCCGCAAAAATCAGAAGCAATCAAACTGAAATTAGAAGCTAACAAACTCGCTCATAAATAAATAGAAAAAAAATGGAGACAAAAGAATCTACACAGCCAGTTCCTTCTCCAAAGCAAAAATGGTGATGTGGAGTAATTCGTATCTCACCATTGCTTAAGGAGATCACAACTTAAATGTGGGGGACTGAAAATTTATTCTTACTGAAAAAGACTATCGCTTGCCTACACGCAAGTTCTAAGCTAATGTGTTGCTTAATACTCAGTTATATGCCATGCGTGATACACGCTTAGGCGATCATGTATCTTTCAATACATGACTGTCAAGGCAGAGTTTTTTTTCCCGCAGTAGGTTGTCATTTCTATCTGCGGTAAACCAGTTGCCCTCCAAGGCTATAGAACCCGGTCTGTCCTGCTATTAGCTGGATCGAGAAGGGGTTTCATGCCTTTCCTAAGGGTATTAGCACGTAAATTAATGTAATGGATTCGAGCCGCTATACATTCCTACCCCGTGTATGAATCCAAAATGTAGGTTCTTAACATTGAAACTATTGATCACCTTATCTCAGAATGCTCAATAATCACAACCAGTGAATACAAAAGCCGTCATGACAGGGTAGGTCTATATCGGTATTAGAAAATCTGCTTTTTTATTATACGGAATAAAAACAGCTGCGAAGTGGTATGAACATCAGCCTGAAAGTGCAGTTGAGGGAGCAAATGATATCATCCGCTGGGGTTTTGTTTTTTTTTTTTCTAAAAATCTGGTTGAATGTTACGAGAAAATATGTCACTCACATTATTATGAAAGGTAGAAAAGATTTTTTTTTTCACTGGTCGACATGAGCGTATCAAGGGACAAAAACATATCTGGGAATATTTTCGAAAAACCAAACAAGATACGAAGACCCGGAGATGGAAATAGAAAAGAAAATATGGCACCGATAAACAAAACCTGTTGTCTTTGGAGCATTGGCTTTGAGAAAGAAACGAACTCGGGGAAGAAATGAAGAAAATCCTTGGTGCAATATATCTCAAAGAAATCGAAAAAAAAAAATTTTTTTTAACAAGAACAGCTCATATTATAATTTCTTTTCTTAAGCTTTACGTCCCAAACAAGGCGGGAGAGACCCTAGCACGCAAAGGGTTACAGAAAGTGAAAGTGAGAGAAAACACTGCGTATAGGAGGGGTTGAAGAAAAGATAAAAAAATGAACGGGGATCAAGGCAACAGAAGATGGAATTTGAAGTTGTATCTAGATTTTTGAAGATTGTAGTTATCAGGGAAGCAAGTAAGAGGAAGGGAGCTCCACTGTCGGGAAGCGTGAGAAAAGAAACTGCTGGAGTAGAAGTAGTGGTTACATTTAACTATTTCAACAGTAAAAAGGTGAAACGTAGATGCCAATTTAGTAGCCCGCTTAAATTCATGTAGCTGGGCCATCAGGGAAGATAGCTCATCCGAACAGTTGCCATGAAAATATTTGTAGAAAAGACAGAGGGAAGACACATCACGTCTCCGAGAGAGAGAGAGAGAGAGAGAGAGTGACTGAAGTCGAGATGTCAAGTTAAGACTTATTACGTTGAAGATCCTTCTTTGAATTTTGTCGAGAACCTCGAGATGAACAGCAGAGGCACCACACCATATAAGGCAACAATATTCAACGCATAGACGAATGGTAGATTTGTAGATGTGTAAGATGGACTGACAAGAAAAAAATTTCTGGCAGGACACAGTGAACCAACTTTCCTAGCAGTAGATGCAGCTATTGATTCAATGTAGTTGTTCCACCTCAAGTCATTGGAAAACGTGAGGCCAAGAAGGCGCAGTGACGCACTCTCACGGATGCAAAGAGCTTAACCATATTTTGCTTAATTAAGTGGAAACAAAAAAAACCTATTCTTTCCTTGACCTAGGTCATGAACTGGTTATGAACTGGCACGTGATTAAAAAAAAACAAATGCTGGTCAAATGGAATTTAAAAAATATAATAATAATAATAATAATAATAATAATAATAATAATAATAATAATAATAAAAATAATAATAATAATAATAATAAATACAATACACACTGACAGAACAATCAAAGCCAACTCCAAAAAATTGTTATTAAAGACCACAAACAAAAACGGTGCCTTCTTATTGATATGGCAGTCCCTGCTGACTGCAATGTATCTTTGAAGATATTCAAAAAGCTGTCAAAATACAAGGACCTTGAAATAGAAATCTCGAAAATGTGGCATATGGGAACATCAACAATCCCTGTTGTAGTTGGAGCCCTAGGACTGATTGGAAAAGATTGCAGTAGACTAAATGAAGGGATTCCTGGAAGTCCATGCCTCAAGGAGATACAAAAAATTGTTCTGACAAGTACAGCCCACACTTTACGAAGGGCTCTATCTATGTAAATTTTTTTTTTTTTTTTTGTCAGTGGAAAATGTCATGATGCCATTTCTAACCTTAGGTCCCTGGGCGAGACCCGGAAAGAAATGTGTAAACGCCAGAAAACAAAGAAAATAAGTAATAATAATAATAATAGTAATAATAATAATAGTCATGATGATGATGATGATGATGATAACCAGGCCAGGTAGAGTTGGTCAATGCATCCACTGGATAATATAAAAACATTATGATAAGTAAATCAAATTTAAATGGTATCAACATTATCCAGACCCCGTCAGTGAAATAGATAACAATAGGGGTTTTGCAATACACATTGATAGAATTATAAGAGCTTATCGATCTGATATAATCAGTAAAGGTAAAAACATAAAATATGCTTAATGATAGATACGCACTTCCAACCGATTGCAATGTACCACCTAAAACCTTCGAAATAATGTCAAAATATAAGCAGTTTGAAAAAGACATACAGAAAATGAGAGCTACTATCATCTCAATAGTCATGAGACCCACCCGATCTAATGAATAAGGGTGCACACGAGTTCATAAATACTGCCCATATCCTCCTAAGAGCTTTGTCCTTGTATATTATATTTTCTTCTGAAAAAATCAGTTTACTCGTCACCTAAAAATTCAATTGCCACTATTCTGCTTAGTAAGTAAAAACTGTCGAGTTTGCTAAACTGACCTCGAGATTTTAGAACAATAAACTTACTACGAACAGCCAAATTGTAGTCTATAGGGCATGCGTCGTCACTGTGATTCTTTATGACAGCAAAACTTTGAGCCTGTACCTCAGACAGGAGTAATGCCTCAGCGCCTTTCATATTCGCTGTTAGAGATGCATTCTTCGAAACAATTGGTACCAGTGGGTCACCAATGCAATAGTTCTCACCCGTACTCAGTTACCCAACGTATACGCCTTTTTCAAAAATCGCCAGATATGTCCTGGAAAGGGGTATATTTGATCGAAGTCGCTAAATGGTTTTGGCTACTGTAACCAAGTAGTGCACAGTTGCAGTAATCGACTGGTACTCGTCGTAGTCGCAGGTAATATGCTTAGGCAATTGGTGTAGACCAATAGGATAAACAATGGCGTAGTCTAATGGGCGTCGTCATAGACTTAAACTCTGTAGTACCTACACGTCCGTCTGTATTTATGACGGACACCAGTCAATCATATTCCAGTTAGGGAGAACGCAGGTGTATGCATATTCCATTATATCAAATATATACATCTTGCTAAGAGGATTCCGAAGGACTTTCTCTACGGGTAACATATTCGTTTCAGGGACATGCAAGATGGTCATGAGGGCAATGGACATGAACATCGAGAGATGGGAAGATGTTGCCAACGATCGCTCCCGTCGGTGACGCGATTTAGACGGTGGGATACAGCGGGCAGAGAAGAACTAGATGCTTGCCGCCTGGGTGCAATGTCATGATAGGGTAGGTCTATATCGGTATTAGAAAATCTGCTTTTTATTATGCGGAATCAAAATAGCTGCGAACTAGTATGAACATCAGCCTGGAAATGCAGGGAAAGAAATCACAACAACATCGGGGGAGAACGTCTTCGCATTCATTCGTTGCAACCGAAACAGTCACTCCCGTGTGGGCCTGTACAGCCATAACAGATACTGCGCCGCCATTAGTAGCGACCTCAGCCGGAAGAAGAAGAAATGAAGATAAAAAAGAAGATGAAGATAAAACAAAAGAAGAAAAAGAAGAAGAAGAAGAAGAAATGAAGATAAAAAAGAAGAGGAAAAAAAAGCAAAAGAAGAAGAAGAAGAAGAAGAAGAAGAAGAAGAAGAAGAAGAAGAACTGAAGATAAAAAAGAAGAGGAAGAAAAAGCAAAAGAAGAAGAAGAAGAAGAAATGAATATAAAAAAGAAGAGGGAGAAAAAGCAAAAGAAGAAGAAGAAGAAATGAAGATAAAAAAGAAGAGGAAGAAAAAGCAAAAGAAGAAGAAGAAGAAGAAATGAAGATAAAAAAGAAGAGGAAGAAAAAGCAAAAGAAGAAGAATAATAAGAAAGAGTGGGTGAGAGAGAGAGAGAAAGAGAGAATGCAACAATAGCTCTTTGGACACAGACTGACTGATGGTATATACCTATAAGCAAATACCGCCATGCAAGATCTTCTGCATTATTTCTATGATTTAGACAAAGTTGGACGTATTTATTATCACAGACATTCAAAATTAAACAGCAATAAGAAGAAAAGAGTACTGAAATGATATGAAATGCCATAGAAATGTTGAACAAACAATTTACAGGGGTCGACAAGATGCCGTTAGTTAAAGATGTGGTTCTAACAACGAATACTTTCGGCAGAATACGCAGGTTACGAATTAGAAATGTCAACATCAAGCAGGTGCAGATTTTCAAAATGTCGGAAAAGTGTTTCTCATCGAGATCCGAATGCGCATTTGACTAGCGAAAGAAACATTCACGATAATCAAGTTGCTGACAAACTGAAAATTTTCGTTACAAATAAAAAAAAAAAAAAGAAAAAAAAAGAGTTCCGGATTGCTATGAGTTATCCATCCTCTTATATGGCAGCGCGAATGTTTGACAGTCTCCTCAGGGATGAAGAGCAAAGAGGATGCTACGGAAATGTAGTTCTACAAATGGATACCGAAAGTTCGATGGATTACTGTTATATAGGAATAAAATGTCCCTGCCGACACTTGAGTTTGAACATAGATTGTCAGTGAGCAAACACAGGCAATCCCACTATTGAATTAAGTAGAGCACGTGACCATAGATGAATTGTATATATGGGAGATAGCGTCTGTCTAATTGTTCGCTTTTTCTAGTCTATCCTCTATTACTAATTGGCTCCCCGTTTCTTTTCTCTATACTATTCACTCTACTATTTCTCTACACTGATAACTGTTCGGCGGTTACTTTCGAGCGAGTATTACCGAGCAAGTACTGTCAGTGCGAGTGTTATTCGAAGGCGTCTGACACCAGTATTGTTCAACGGCGTTACTATAATTGTATCTGCGATTACAAAGTCTCTACAACAACGAGCATTACGAAAGTGACAACAAATATTCCTTGACATCACAAAAACTACACAACAAAGAAGCTTTAAGGAAAATGGTAACAAAAAATGACTACAACTCAGAACCAGGGAAAGACAGCAGGGATTCCCTGAACTCATAATGAGCAAAAAAGACTTGGAACGTTTTATCCTCACGGGGCATGACAGCAAGAGAGATAATTGAAGACAGCGATCCACTTACCTGATGAGCTTGTGTTAATGGATGACAGAACAGGAGATGAGAGCCTCAGCCAAGGGAGAAACAGAGCTACGGGTCAAAAGTGATAGGAAATTGTGGAAAGCCATGATCGATTATGTCCTGAAGCGACGCGACACATAGAAGAAGATATATTTGGTGTAGAATATTGGTTAGCTTGCCAGTGGTCTGACACACAAGTAGGCAAGTGTAGCCAAAGCTAAAATGACTTGAGTCATTTCATGGAGAAATATATGAGTGAATAAAGACCACTCATGCAAATGTATTGGGCAGGTCCATTCTAGCAAAATGGACCAACCTATCTGGTGTATTAGGCACTCTCCTATAAAATGAGGTAAAATCAGCTGGCTTGCTTTACAAAGAAACAGAGGTGTATATAGTTTTGTATTCATTGTAAATTTTCTTTGGGGTTTTTAGTTGTTATTTTATTCCCCTCCCCCCACAGACAATGATTTGTATATATGGGGACTAGTTAGAATATCATAGAGTCTCTGAGGAATTTTGGTGGATGTAGTAAGAATGGTATGTAATGGATGTGTCGTTTTGGTGAAAGGAACATTGTTTGTATGTTTGGGTCAGTGATTGCGGCTAGCTAAGTTTAAAAGTTAAGACAGAAGATGACCATCCTTGCCCCCTTTCCCCAATTTTTGGCCTTGTGCCACATTTGTACTTTTTGTATAATAAATAATTACAAGGAAACAGAGGAAGGCAGCCATGTTGGAAGGTAAGTCACTTGGCTTCTACATTTGGAAGACAACGCGCCCAGTAAGGAGACTTTCACTAACGAATGAAGTAACTCTAAAGAAGAATGTAATATCGTAGAATGTTCTCCGTGGCTGACCCAGCCGCATATTAATTTACTCCCCACTTCTACGCTTTTTCACAACAACTGTTCGTCTTTAAAAAATAAGATTAAAGACTCCAGATGATTTGGAAAAATTAAAATGACGGCTGAGATAATTTTATTCGCTGTATTTCCAGATTTATTCCCAAAAAATATTTAAAGCAAATAGCAAACACGTCTTTCAATAGTTTAATTTAAATAATGAAAATTAATTCTTACAGCACTTCATAACAAAACGATATGGGCAACTCGACATTGTGTAATAGTTAGCAAGCTTATCTCGCTGGAACAATTACGACTGAGTAGTGAGATCGAGCCTCATTGGGTGCCCCATACTTTCGGCTTTGTTGCCAAATCTAAGCTTCTCTCAGAAAATCACGATAACAAGACGTGGGCATTTAGACGTGGTATAATGGCTAGAGAGCTCGTCTCGCTAGAACAATTTCTGCTGAATAGTGAGTTCGATCCTCACCGGGTGTCTCATACTTTCGACCATGTGACACATCTAAGCAATGCTTAGAAAATCGCCATGCCTAGTTATATTAATTACGATTGAGTAGTTAGATCCTCAGTAGATGCTCCACACTTACGGCCTTGTGCCACATCTGATCTACACTTACAAAACCCCATTATTGACACAAGTGTAATGGTTAGAAAGCTTGTCGCGCTAGATCAGTTAAAACTTAGTCATTGGGTACCCCATACTTTTTTATCTTATTTTCTCCTTAACTGGGAATTCACTCATAATTCAAGGAATTGTCCCCACACTTAAAATATTAGAATGTCGGTTAAACCACGCATTCTGAAAAAAATAGTTTTGAGGCCCGAAAATCGACTTTCCAAATACGCTATATCTGTAGGCACGTCCCAGGAAATATCTTAAGTTTCTTTTGTTTTGTTTTTTTAATGATTTTTCCAAAAATTCATTTAGAGGTAGGTCTAAACAATTTTTAATTTTTGTCTGAATTGGTCATTTAAATATGTTTTTTCTTTTTCTTTCTAATAGATGTTCTCTGAAATATTAAATAGTGTTTAAATTTTAGTTTGAATTTTTTGTGACGTACGGTGGCCGTTAATATTTAAGTACAACTCAAGATTTCAGTGTTAAAATAAAAAAGTATTTAATTACAACTGAAAATAAATAATTAAGAAGAACAAAGAAGAAAAAGTCAATCAAAGATAATTAAACATTTCAGTGAATACCTTGTTAATAGCGCGGCTCGGCTTAACGTCCGGTAAATCCTAAATCAAAATCAAAATAATCAACGGACAATAATTCACACTAGTTCGACTGGATAGTTCCACTCAATAGTCACTCAATGATCACTGCAGTCAGTAGCCTGACACCGCTATTTATACACCTGGTGGAAAACATATATTCATAAATCCAGAGTGTCAGGCTCGAACCTCGGTGTCGGTAGTTACACATTTTCTTCCTCTATGACAAAATTTCATGTTTAAATCGTTCATGTTTTCGATTACAAGTAATCTCAATATTTAAAAGGCATCGGATTTTTTTCTATTTTTTCCTTCCCCATCTAGCCAGCAGCTATACGAGCTCACCAACTGACCATTCATGTACGCTTTTCCGAGGAGGGGACCTTGGCACCGAGCCGTAGTCTCTAATGGCGCCTCTCGATGCCATGATGATGGGTAATACCTCCGGACAAGTCAACCCAGGTTATTTAGGAATACATCTACAACAGTTGTCCGTTATCACTGCCGACAGGTGTCAGCCATCAAACCAAGCAAAACAAACATGAAAGCAATCAACGAACAAAACTAACAAACCCACCTTAAAACGTATAACCATTCATACGATCACTTAAAACTTTGAAAGTAACTATTTTATGCATTATACACTGAAAAAGCTTTCTCAAATTTTAAAACCTTACACAGATGTGTGTGTGTATGGGTGTGGTGTTTCCAATAGACACTTGAATTTTTCAAATTCAGTAGGGGGTGTAGATTTGTTGACTAATTATCTAATATACAAAGCCCATGAGCCACTCAAGGTAGAGCGTTACATAATGAGAGATGAGGCACAGTTTATCTTGATACTTTGGGAAATTAACGGTTGACCTTAGACTCGAGATTTAACATTGTAGCGATTTTTGGCTCCGAGGACCGTATCGGTCGGCCCGACCCCGCGTGAAAGGAGGAACCGGTACGGAGTTGTAGCGTTAGCTCTGTCCTCGAATTGCGGCACGGGTTCAAAGTGTCGGAGCAGTCCGCCGGCGTTGTGGTATTGTGGTCGTGCGCGTTCGGGTCGGGTTGGGTCAGGGTAGATGTCTTAGTTGGTAGGTGGAAAGCGACGATTTTCGTGTCGGTGTGACGGGTGCGCGCGGTCGTGCAACTGACGGCGGCTCTTCTCTCAAGGTAGTGTGCTATAGAGTGAGATATAAGAGGCACAGTTTATCTGGATATTTGGGGAAATTAGTGGTTAACTAAGATTGTAGTGATCGGGCAATCATCCTTTTGGGGGCCGGGTTCACATAGCAGCCTTTCAAAGAATGGAACTGCTCGGGTAAAACTTACATTTCACCAAGGAAACATAAAGGGAATGACGTTGGGTTCAAGGTTATTGTTACTCTATCCCAAATCCCATGGCAAATAGTCAGAAGAGCTTCAAACATTACTCCCAGCAGTTAAGACCTTTAAAATTGGGTCACGCTATGTTTTGTCTATGGAGCCGAATCACTTCATTTCCCCCGTATTCTAACTGTACGGGGAAAATTGACTTAGTCTTTTTTTAATACTTTCATGCTTATGTGAATACTACAAATCAAGGAACAAACGTTATGTATTCGCCACATTTTTTAATTTATTTTCTTACTATACAAAGCTCAAGGGCTACTCCAGGTAGATTTTCTTCTGTGATCGGTGAGAATGGGAGGTAAAAGGTGCAGTGTATAACGGTTAACCTAAAACTCGAATCGGTTAAGATTGTCATCATCGGGAAGCATCCTCTTGGGAGTTGGTTCCATAAAATACCAGTTAGTGGGAAGATGCCGATCGAGTAGAACACGACTGGAATACGAAGGGAACGTAAGTGGTTCGCTACAAGGTGCATAGCGTCTTAGACGTGAAGGTTAGTATAGAACTAAAGAATGTAGTTCGTCTGAACCGTTTCCATGAAAAATAGCGATAGAGTATCGAGAGGCTGGCAACATTTCGTCTGCGAGGAAAGGGGTTGAGTGGAAATAATTCAACACACACATGACCATGGATACGCTTTTAGATTATCAAAACTGGAAAGCGGATACTGGGCAGTTTCCAGCCTCCATTCAGCCTGATCTGGCTCTTGATAGCAGTGTAATAATAATAATAGTTTACCAGACAGTTATTTTTAGATGAAGTTCATCTAGTCTCCGATTTCCTGCGGTTGACAGCTGGGGTCAGATGTGAACCATAATAGGAAAGTTGATTTTGATTGTCTGAGCGAGCGTGGGAAAGATAGATAGAAGAAGGGTTTCGAGGAGTTGGCTCTGACTCGTCAAGAGATGTAGACATGTTATCTTTCGTGTCCGAAACGACTCCCAAGTGAGGAGTGGTGTGACTCCCACTAGATAGTTAATTTGTATGTTGACATGATTAACAAAAATATCTGAGTTAAGATTCTCAGTGGTGAATTCTTTTATTGCCTAACCGGAACGATTGGCGATCGCCGGCCAAGAGAAAAAGCTCAGCTGAAATCATTCATTGCCGTCAACATGGAAAAAAGGGAGGAGTGAGGCACTTACTGGAGGGGTACAGGGAACCGACGATTTTTTTTCTTAGCATCTTTAGCGATGGATCGTATGTACGAGTTCATCTTGGTTGATCTTAAGGCCCAAGAGTCGCTCAAGTCACGGGGTCTAGCTGAGAGAACACGACAGGCGAAAATTCAAGGTTCGCTAGGTGGGCATATAATGTCAATAGTCTTTTTTTGGTGGGGGGAGGTTTGTGCAAATGAACGTGTCTAACGAATTTTCTCCCTAATGAGCTGTGGAGCAAGTTTTCCTGTCACCCTCCTCCAGATAAATGAATTAAGAAGCTCTCCCGGTGAATGCACGTGCAGAGCGTTTGAAGTACTTCCAGACATTTTAGTGCCTTCCGAAACGCCGACGCAAGACAAAAACTACAGTAAACATCCAACAAAAAGCCGATCTCTTAAATAAAAACATCAAATCAAATCGTCCTAGATATTATCCGAATGTTCGCATTGTATGGTTGCGAATATGACTGGATAAGGCGAAGAGAAGCTTCACTGACATCGTACTGTACCTAACTATAAATGTGCTTACCGGGGAAACGCTCATGCACGCGAGTTCTTTATGAGGTCAATGCTTATTTGTGATTGGTTGTCTTTTAACTCAGATTTTACAATGAGATTGTTGGCGCGCCCGAAACTTGTTACGTCCGAGTGTCTGGCATTTTCTAAATTACGTTCTCAGTTTGTTTGTAACGTTATCATTTCTGCTTAATTTTAAATTTTCTTTCATGTTTATTACGATAGACGGGTTAAAGCGGAGACTGATAAACACTCACATCAGTAAATGAATTAGAACAAGGGAAAGGGAAGACGGAGATGTTGGGTTTTGATGAATGACATGGGGAGAGAATGACGGAGAAAAAAAAATGAAAAAGTGTTTGAAAATATAGGAAAATCGGGGAAGCACAGAGACTTTGAAGAAAACGAAGAGAACAGAAGAAACAAAAACAAAATCGGAAAAGAAGAAAGAAAGAAACAAGATGTGTGAGGATAAAAAAAAAAGAAATCGGTCAGGAAGGAAGGAAGGAAGGAAGGAAGGAAGGAAGGAAGGAAGGAAGGAAGGAAAATAAAACGATGAAGAAAGAAAGAAAGAAGGGGGTCAGGAAGGAAGGAAGAAAGAAAGGATTGAAGGGACAAAGAAAGAAAGAAAGAAAGAAAGAAGGGGGGCAGGAAGGAAGGAAGGAAGAACGGATTGAAGTGACAAAGAAAGAAGGAAGCGGTCAGGAAGGAAGGAAGAAAGAAAGGATTGAAGAAAGAAAGAAAGAAAGAAAGAAAGAAAGAAAGAAAGAAAGAAGTGAGGAAGGAAGGAAGAAAGAAATGATTGAAGGGACAAAGAAAGAAAGAAAGAAAGAAAGAAAGAAAGAAAGAAAGAAAGAAAGAAGTGAGGAAGGAAGGAAGAAAGAAATGATTGAAGGGACAAAGAAAGAAAGAAAGAAAGAAAGAAAGAAAGAAGCGGTCAGGAAGGAAGGAAGAAAGAAAGGATTGAAGAAAGAAAGAAAGAAAGAAAGAAAGAAAGAAAGAAGTGAGGAAGGAAGGAAGAAAGAAATGATTGAAGGGACAAAGAAAGAAAGAAAGAAAGAAAGAAGGGGTCAGGAAGAAAGAAAGAAATAGTGGACCAGGAAGGAAGAAAAGAAAGATTTAAGAGACAAAGGAAAATAAAACGATGAAAAAAGAAAGAAAGAAAGATCCGGGCATTTTACAGGAATCTCTCATTCGGTCTTGCTCTAACTATTCAGTAGTGGGAAACTAGCTGGTTACATTCCATGGCATCATCACTGAATCTACACCAAACTGCCGAAGAATAGAAGGGGAGGCTCTGTCCTTTAAAAAACTACTGAACATTAAACACACCCCAGACCTCAAGTTAAACTCGTACATGCGATCAATCGATAAAGATGCTGGAAAAATGATCGGTTATTTACACCACTCCAGTAATACCTGACATTTCGTGGTATCTGTTGTGGAGTTATTTCGCAGTGTAGGCTTGTATTTGTACTAAATCGGTCCTAAATAGTTCGACGTACAAAACGTTAGGAACTTTATATAATAGGTATTACGCAGAGTAATCTTGTTGTGATCGCTGACTACTTTCGTATTCGACTAACTGTCGACTACTCTCGTCCGACATCGACTAGTATTTAGTCACCCCCCGCGATGTTATCATGTGGCACAAGGCCGGTTTAACGTCGGATATCCGAGCCCGTGAGCTCGGCCAAAAATATACCCTTTGAACCCGTATAAACGGGTTCAGGGTCGGTTTACCTCCTCGAACGAGACTCCGCCCTTTGGCGTACCCTCCCCGCCCGAAGGCATCGACTGACCCTCGTTCCTCTTACTACTCCTGCTTATATTAGGTGAGAGAGTCTATTAACTATAGAATAGGTGTGTTTCCCCATAACACTACCCTTTAGATTTACAAGAGCCATATGTCCCCAAAAATGGAGTTATATTATCATTATTTGGGTGGGAACTTTCCAGTCTCCATAGAGCCCAAAAGCGTCTCCGCGTCCTTGTCGATGACAAAAAATTTTCCAGTCTCAAACCTTTCTATCCCGGACAGGATGTGGCAAGACTCACAGTTATATCATGGAAAGAGGTCGGTCGAACTGTATTCCTTGGTTTCCTCTAGTTAGAACCTACACGGCCAGGACCCGCCATGATGCCAACATTGTAGCAAACCACGCACATTACCTCCGTATTCCATCGTTTAATTGTAAATTCCACTCGAACAGCCACTTCCAGCGACACACTGCTCTGTGTTACAGATTCCCAGTGAGGTGTTTCACAAACAATAAAAATTTATTTTTCAAGTCTAGATTTAAAGGTACCCATCTCAACATAAACTGCACCCTAGTATAAACCTCTGCTTCGAGTGATACCTGGTTAATGTACAGGGTAAACCTCACTGTGAAGAAAAAAAAACAAAAAACGAAGATCTGTATATT
This sequence comes from Acanthosepion lycidas, assembly GCA_963932145.1. Classification (NCBI taxonomy): domain Eukaryota; kingdom Metazoa; phylum Mollusca; class Cephalopoda; order Sepiida; family Sepiidae; genus Acanthosepion; species Acanthosepion lycidas. The sequence continues at coordinate 36,778,179 of OZ010607.1, read as the reverse complement.
GCTATAAACAATAATGATCATGAAGAAAGAACCAAGATGAAAATGTCCGCAAGGGATAGAGGCAAGAAGAAAAGGCGGAAGGAAAAGGAAACAATGAATAAATAAATAAAGAAAGAAAGGAAGAAAGAAAGGAAGAAAGAAAGAAAGAAAGAAAGAAAGAAAAACGAGTAAAAAACAAAATTGATAAAATATGACATAAAGAAGAATGAAAAAAAAAAGGAGAATGAAAAAAAAAGGAGAATGAAAAAAAAAAAGGAGAATGAAAAAAAAAAAGGAGAATGAAAAAAAAAAGGAGAATGAAAAAAAAAAGGAGAATGAAAAAAAAAAGGAGAATGAAAAAAAAAAAGGAGAATGAAAAAAAAAAGGAGAATGAAAAAAAAAAGGAGAATGAAAAAAAAAAGGAGAATGAAAAAAAAAAGGAGAATGAAAAAAAAAAGGAGAATGAAAGATAGAAAGACGAAGCAATAATATTATAACTTGTCTACTGGTTAACTAAATAATTATGAACTTAAAGTAAATGCTTATAGACTGAATTATAAATGACCAGTATTTATTTATCATCGAACCAAGTAAATAGTTATAGACTCAAATATAAACAACAAATTTTTAACTATCCTCGAACCAAGTAAATGATTATAGACTCAAATATAAACCCATTTTAACTATCCCCGAACCAAGTAATTGGTTATAGGCTCAAAGATAAACAACCAATTTCTAACTATCCCAGAACCAAATAAATGTTTCTAGACTGAAATATAAACAACCCATTTTAACTATACCCGAACGAAGTAAATGATTACACTCAAATATAAAAAAAAAACAATTTTAACTATCCCCGAACCAAGTAAATGTTTATAGACTCAAACACAAACAAAAAATCTTTTAACTATTTCCGAAGCAAGTAAATGTTTATAGACTGAAATAAAAACAACTAATTTTTAACTATCCCAGAACCAAGTAAATGTTTATAGACTCAAATATAAACAACCAGTATTTAACTATCCCAGAACCAAGTAAATATTTATAGACTCAAATATAAACAAAATAATTTTTAACTATTCCCGAACCAAGTAAATGTTCATAGACTCAAATATAAACTACTAATTTTTAGCTATCCCTGAACCAAGTAAATGTTTATAGACTCAAATACAAACAAAAAACGTTTTAACTATTCCGGAACCAAGTAAATGTTTATAGACTCAAATATAAACAACTAATTTTTAATTATCCCTGAACCAAGTAAATGTATATAGACTCAAATATAAACAACCCATTTTAACTATCCTCGAACCAATTAAATGTTTATAGACTCAAATATAAACAACCAATTTTAAATAACCACGAACCAAGATTTCATTGAAAATTTTGTAACAGCATTTATACCGCACATAGTATATCGTGGACTCTCCTGCCAGTTTATCGCATGAGAACCTAAAATTTTTGTTTTTCTTTTTAATATCAAATACATTATTTAATTATGATTGTGAAGTTTTCGTTAGAACCAAGAAACGTGTCTTTTTTAAAAACTTTGGAAATTTTTCTTTATTCTAAAAGCTCATAGAAATCATATCCACCATTTTCCTTTATTATATACCAAATTCCTACCATATATATATATATATATATGTATATATATATATATATATATATATATATATATATATATATATATAGAGAGAGAGAGAGAGGGGGAGAGATAAATATTTCACATATAGTTCTGGTATCAATAAAACAGTGCTCGATATATTATAACAGAGCTATTAATTATATATTCATAAATATACATATTATCCCTCATCAATAACACGACTCGGAGTTTCATGCATAACTCAATCTTCAGGTACTGTGTATAGACTGGCCGTTATGTAATTTAAAGTTTTAAAAATATATCTGGTTATCGTAATGTTGGCGTAGATATATATTATGCTGGGATTAAAGCTTTTTTAATTTCAAAAATTATATTTGGCATTTAAAATAAACAGGATTTCTATATAGATGTAAAAAAAAATAAAGATTTTTTTTATTTTAGAGTTGTGAATATTAATATTTTTCTATTATTCAAGAGAAATTATTTGTTGCTTTTTAAAAAAAAAATTAATTATAAAAAAATACAAAATCAAACCGTAATTTATTTAAAAAATAAATCGTAATTTATATTAAAAAATAATCTGGATCAACGTATTTAAGCAGATATTTATTTTTGTGCCTACATATTACCATGAATTCATTTCTCTTGTGCTAGGGTTATTTAAAATAACCAATTTTTCAAAAAGACATAATATACATTTATTTCCTTTATCGTTATATGATTTGGTCCTTGTTATAATATTCCAGTAGACGGGCGGTGAATTGTCATCGTCCTTTAACTGCCAGGAATATTTATAGAGAGCAGTGCTACTTTTGTATTTTATAAGTTAAAATTGTCCGTATCCTGGTTATATCCTATGTACATATAAGAAGGCAAGACACAGAGATCAACATCAAATAACGACAGATATTTTTCCATGCGTGAACGCAATCATTCTTCAGTAATGTCTGATGATCAAAAAAATAGTCGCCATTTAGTTCCTGTTGTTCACAATGATCTCTCGCTCTCTCTCTCTCTCTCTCTCTCTCACACACACACACACACACACATATAGATAGATAGATAGATATAGCTGACCGATCGTATTTGAGAATATCCGTCTACTAGAGCGGCTAGCCAATCCCCATTGCAGACGCTTGCTCAGTCACAGTTGTGTTTATTGACCCGACCTGTGGCTTATACTGCAACTACGCTGAGCAGACTGTAGTTACAGTTTCTGGGAAATAGGGTGTTATCTAGCGTGATCAACAATTTCAGTAAGGCCAGGACGCTCAAGCCCTCGGCCACGATGACTTGTGATTTTGTGCTAGCACATCTATCGACGGCCCCAACAGTTCCGTGTACTTAATTTCACTCACAGTTTCAAAGTGCGATGACATTAGGAAATCTCCTTCCTGAAAAATCGACCATGGTGAGATTCGAACCCGAGTCTCATGATCAAAATGCGAACGTTCTAAACACTCGGCCACGTGCCCATCACACACACACACACACACACACACACAAACACACACACACACACACACATATATATATATATATATATATATATTAAGCATTTCACCCCATGCAAGGCGGGTGCCACTAGTACACAGGGGTTACAGAGTAGGAGCGAGAGTAAAGAGGCGGGATAAAGGAAAGGATGAAGAGAAGGACAGGGAATAGGTCAGAGCATCAGAAGATGTCGATTGACATTGCATTTGAATTTTGGCGATTATAGCTATCTGGGAAACAAGTAATAGGAAGGGAATTCCACAGGTGAGAGATGCGAGACATGAAGCTATTGGAGTAGAAGAGACGGCCACATTTAACCGTTTCGACAGTGAAAGGTTGGCACCGTGATGCCAGCCTAGTAGCACGCTTAGTTTCGTGCATTCTGGGAACTTGCGAATGTTGCTCCTCGGAGCTGTTACCGTGGAAATATTTTTTAAAATATCAGAGGGTGGCGACGGCGCGTCTGTGAAAGAGCGACTATAGACGAGATACCAGAACAGGACTAACCACATTGCGTATCCGTCTCTGGATCTTGTTGAGAACTTAAGGCGAATAGCGGGAGCACTAGGCCATATATAACAGCAGTATTCGATACAAGGGCGTTGGTTGATTTATAGATTTGAAGGATGAACTCGGGCGAGAAAAACGTTTTGGCGCGACAAAGGGAACCAACGTTCCTTGCAGTAGATGAAGCAATTGATTCAATATAATTGGTCTATCTCAGGTCAGCGGACAGTATGAGACTAAGCAGTCGCAAAGAGCTGCTCTCATGGAGTTGAGCATCAGACATTTTAATAGGTGGCAGGGATGGTTCCCTGTGGTGATTAATAGAGAACAGTTTTGTTTTTGAGGCATTAAAGCTAACCAGCCAATTTCTGCCCCAGTCTACAACCGATTGGAGGTCCTTTTCGAGACTAACGTTCAGGTTTGTTTTGTCGGCGATACCTGACTTGCTATTGAGGCAGGGGTAAATAGTAGTGTCGGCAACACACACACACACACACACACACACACACACATATATATATATATATATATATATATATATATATATATATATATATATAATCACTAGCGGAGCAAATTTAAAAAAGTGAAACACCGAAGAAAAGCCAAAAGGTATCTGACGGCATCTGTGCCGGTTAGGTGTGCCCCAAATAAATTTACTTGACGTATTAACTGAATTATTAATGAACAGTAGGGAACCCAACCAGAAAAATGAAAACAAAATCAGTGAAAAGTAAAACATGTGGATCCCTTGATATAAGCCAAGATTGGTACTCACCAATGTCACTGTCATGGCGAAATTCTTGACAGATAAAATAACTTGTGTCCCTTGTTGCGAGATATGATCTTAGATCGGATGTGTAGGCCCGGCGATTCATTCCTTCTAGATAACTCTATTTTATATCATTGTTCTAATTTTTTCCCCTTTATTTGTACATGCCTAGCATCTGTCTTCTTCAAAATATTCTGCATATTTATCTCAATTTGACTCTCCTTTTTATATTATTTTATCCTAGAAATGTATCTTTTTTGTTGCATTTTTCTCGTACATCTTTTATTTTTTCTTCCTTTTAACTTCAGAAATCTTTATCTTACTTTCTTTCATTCTCTCCTCACTACATTGTTTTTCATTTCTATCTCTCTTTATCTCTTTACTTCTTACTGTTTCTTTCTTTTATAGCCATTCAAATTATTCATTCTTTCCCAGTCTTCGTCCTTATTATTTCCTTACCCTTTTTTATTTCTCCTTTTTCTTTCTCGTATACGTCCTTTATATTCATTATGGTCCTTGTTTTTTGGGGTTTTTTTGTCCGTTTACTCTTTCTTTCTTTCTTTCTTTCTTTCTTTCTTTCTTTCTTATTGCACTTGTTTCTTTCTGCTCTCATTTCTTTCTTCCTTTCTATCTCCACTTATTTTTCTTTCCATCTTTCTTTCTTCTTTTTTTCTTCTTTCTTTTCGTTCTTATATCATTCCTTTTTCTCCTTAGCATTTCTTTCTTTTTTCTGCTCACATTCCTTTCTTTCTTTCTTTCTTTCTTTCTTTCTTTTACTTGTTCGTTATTTGTATTCTCACTCTCTCTATTTCATTCTATTTTCATTCCTGTCTTTCTTTCTTTCTTTCTTTCTTTCTTTCTTTCTTTCACTTGTTCGTTATTTGTATTCTCACTCTCTCTATTTCATTCTATTTTCATTCCTGTATTTCTTTCTTTCTTTCTTTCTTTCTTATATTCTAATTTTTTATTCAATTTTGTTACCTAATTTGTTTTTCTTTCTTTTGTAATCTTTCTTTTTTTTCAATCTTTCTTTGCTTTTTTTTCATTTTTTCTGACTTTTTTCTCACGTTTTCCTTTCGTTTTCCTTTTTTTCCTTCTTTCTTTCCTTCTTTTTTATTCCTTCTTTCTTTTTCTTACTTTCTTTTTTTACTTTCTTTTTCATTATTTCTTTCTTTTCTCCCTTTTCATTCTTTTACTTCCCTTTTTTATTCTTTCTTATTTGTTTATTTCTCATAATAATTCTTTTCATTCAAGTTTCCTTAATTTGTATCTTCTTTTCATTCATATTTACTTCCTTTTTTTTGCTTTCTTTTTTATGTTTTTCTTCGCTTACACTTCTTTCTTACGTTTTCATCCTTATTTGCTTCATTGACTCTTTCCTTCTTTTCTCTTAAATCATTCTTTCTTCATTGTTTCCTCCTACTTATTTCTTTCATTCTTTCATTCTTGTATACCTGTCTTCATATACACTTTCTTTTCACTTTCTTTCTTTCTTTCTTTCTTTCTTTCTTTCGTCCTCTTCTTCGATTTTTCAACCTCTCCTTCTAACGTCTTTCTTAATCTCCCACTGTTGTCATTCATACCCCCGTCTCTACTTTAACATTCTATACTTTCTTTCTTTCTTCCTCTCTCTCTCTTCTAGTTCTTTCTTTCATTCCTTCTGTCTTTCTTCCTCCATTTCTCTCTCTCTCTCTCTCTGTTCTTTATATCTCGCTATTTCTTTGCCTTCACCCTCTTCATATTATTTTTTCGCACTCAGTTTTCCTTTTCTTTCTTAATCTCCCACTTTTGACATTCATACCTTCTTCTCTACTTCGGCATTCCATACTTTCTTTCTTTCTTCCTCTCACTCTATCTCTCTCTCTCTCTCTTCTAGTTCTTTCTTTCATTCTTTCTGTCTTTCTTCCTCCATTTTTCTCTCTCTCTCTCTCTCTCTCTCTCTCTCTGTTCTTTATATCTCGCTATTTTTTGCATTCACCCTCTTCATATTATTTTTTCACACTCAGTTTTCCTTTTCTTTCTTAATCTCCCACTTTTGACATTCATACCTTCTTCTCTACTTCGGCATTCCATACTTTCTTTCTTTCTTCCTCTCACTCTATCTCTCTCTTCTAGTTTTTTCTTTCATTCTTTCTGTCTTTCTTCCTCCATTTCTCTCTCTCTCTCTCTCTGTTCTTTATATCTCGCTATTTTTTGCATTCACCCTCTTCATATTATTTTTTCGCACTCAGTTTTCCTTTTCTTTCTTCGGCATTCCATACTTTCTTTCTTCCTCTCTCTATCTCTGTCTCTCTCTCTCTCTTCTAGTTCTTTCTTTCATTCCTTCTGTCTTTCTTCCTCCATTTCTCTCTCTCTCTGTTCTTTATATTAGGTTGGTGCAAAAATAATGTCGTTTTTTGACGTTCAACTTCAAAAGAAAAACGACATTATTTTTGCACCAACCTAATATCTCGCTATTTCTCTGCACTCACCCTCTTCATATTATGTTTTTGCACTCCATTTTCATTTTAAAAACCTCGACGCAATCTATTCTTCTCAAATTCGAGGATTCCCTTTCTTATCCTAATAGCCCCAATCGCAATTTCTGAATTTTAAGCATTCTTGCATTTTATTCTTTTTTTTTTTATTTTGTAAAACCAATCTTATACTTCTGCTACGATTTTTTTAGGTTGATATTTCATTTTCCTCCCAAGAATTTTATCCACAAAATTTTTCGAAGGAAAGATTAGGGAATAATAATGATAATAATAATAATAATAATAAAAACAAAGAAAAGTAATAAGAACAACAAAAAAAAAAAAACAGACAAAAAAACAAAAGATAAAAAAATTCGTCAGAATAGGCGCTACCCATCTTCTCTTGTCTCTCCATGACGCCTCAATTTGCGTTGCATATTTCCGATGTCATTCCCGCGTAGAAGGGCGGGACGAAGAGGAGCATGTGCGGAAACTACAGGCACAGGGAAGAGGAGATGGTTATTGATAGTGGGGCGTTGATTTGTTTAAGCAAGATTTCTATAACATTAAGCATTTTTTTTTCTTCTTGTTTTCGCTGATGTTGTTGAATCAACTGAATCTCATGTTATCTGTCGCCAATGTTTGTTTTTTGTAGGTTCATCTTTCCTGCCATACAAGAGCAACACGAGGAACATTATCTTTAATAATAATAATAAAGAGAAGAATAACAGGAAGAAGAAAAGAAGAAGAAAATGAAAAAGAAGAAGAAAGAACGAAAAAGAAGAAAAATGGTGATGAAAAAGAAGAGGAAGAAGAAGCAAAAGAAGAAAAAGATGAGGAGGAACAAGAAAAAGAAAAGAGAAAGAAGAAGAAAAGGAGAAGCAAAAGAAGAATAAGATGAGGAAGAAGAAAAAGAAAAGTTAGAAGAGTAAGAAGAAAAGGAAGAAAAAGAAAAGAGCAGGAAAAAGAAAAAGAAGAAGAAGTAGAAGCAGAAGCAAAAGAAGAATAAGATGAGGAAGAAGTAAAAAGAGCAGGAAGAAGAGGAAGAAAAAAACGAAGAAAAAGAAAAGAGCAGGAAAAAGAAAAAGAAGGAGAAGTAGAAGCAGAAGTAAAAGAAGAATAAGATGAGGAAGAAGTAAAAAGAGCAGGAAGAAGAGGAAGAAGAAAACGAAGAAAAGAAAAGAGCAGGAAAAAGAAAATTGCAGGAAAAAGAAAAAGAAGAATAAGTAGAAGCAGAAGCAAAAGAAGATTAAGATGAGGAAGAAGTAAAAAGAGCACGAAGGAGAAGAAGAAGAAAAGGAAGAAAAAGTAGAAGCAGAAGAGAAGAAAAGGAGATAAGGAAGAAAAAGAAAATAACAGGAAAAAGAAAAAGAAGAAGAAGTAGAAGCAGAAGCAAAAGAAGAATAAGATGAGGAAGAAGTAAAAAGAGCAGGAAGAAGAAAAAGAAGAAGTAAACGAAGAAAAAGAAAAGAGCAGGAAAAAGAAAAAGAAGAAGTAGAAGCAGAAGCAAAAGAAGAATAAGACGAGGAAGAAGTAAAAAGAGCAGAAAGAAGAGGAAGAAGAAAAGGAAGAAGTAAAAAGAGCAAGAAGAAGAGGAAGAAGAAAAGGAAGAAGAAGTAGATGAGGAAGAAGCAAAAGAAAAATAAGATGAGGAAGAAGTAAAAAGAGCAGGAAGAGGAGGAAGAAGAAAAGGAAGAAAAGAGCAGGAAAAAAAGTGCAGGAAAAAGAAAAAGAAGGAGAAGTAGAAGCAGAAGCAAAAGAAGAATAAGATGAGGAAGAAGTAAAAAGAGCAGGAAGAAGAGGAAGAAGAAAACGAAGAAAAGAAAAGAGCAGGAAAAAGAAAATTGCAGGAAAAAGAAAAAGAAGAATAAGTAGAAGCAGAAGCAAAAGAAGATTAAGATGAGGAAGAAGTAAAAAGAGCAGGAAGAGGAGGAAGAAGAAAAGGAAGAAAAGAGCAGGAAAAAAAGTGCAGGAAAAAGAAAAAGAAGAAGAAGTAGAAGCAGAAGCAAAAGAAGAATAAGATGAGGAAGAAGTAAAAAGAGCAGGAAGAAGAGGAAGAAAAAAACGAAGAAAAAGAAAAGAGCAGGAAAAAGAAAAAGAAGGAGAAGTAGAAGCAGAAGCAAAAGAAGAATAAGATGAGGAAGAAGTAAAAAGAGCAGGAAGAAGAAAAAGAAGAAGTAAGCGAAGAAAAAGAAAAGAGCAGGAAAAAGAAAAAGAAGAAGAAGAAGTAGAAGCAGAGGAGAAGAAAAGGAGATAAGGAAGAAGAAGAAGAAGATGAGGAAGAAGAAAAAGAGCTAGAAGAAGAAAAAGAAGCAAAAGAAGAATAAGATGAGGAAGAAGTAAAAAGAGCAGGAAGAAGAGGAAGAAGAAAAGGAAGAAAAAGTAGATGAGGAAGAAAAAGAAAAGAGCAGGAAAAAGAAGAAGATGAAGAAAACGAAAAAGAATAAGAAATGAAGAGGAAGAAAAAGCAAAAGAAGAAGAAGAAAATAAAGATGGAGAAGAGGAAGAAAATGAAGAAGAAAAAGAAGAAAAACAATAGGATGAACACAACAACGACAAATGAACAAGAAAGTCGAACGTAGCTGAAATCATCAAGTCAATGCGAATGATCCTTTCCTTAGTTACATAATATGCCCTGTTCCAGGGTTACATACAGTTTTGAATTCAGTTTTCTTTCTCCTAGACCGGTTGTCACCCATAGCTTGGGGGGGGGTGAAGAATTTGATTCATCCCTTCTCCAAGTGTATTAGCACGTATGAAATTTCACAGATACCTTTTGGAGGAACCCCATCTTGGTTGACCCTGTCTTAAGAGGTGTAGCCCTATCTAACCCATAGTTGGGCTATCCACAATTGTCATTCTCCTATAGCCCAGTTGCCATCCAGGTCTCTCTACGGCGCAATTTCTTCTACTATTTATTCATAGCAGATTCATAGCTGAAGGGAAAAGAAACGGATTTCTTACCATTCCCAAGAGTATTTGTACATAAATGAATGTAACGACCTCGACTGGAATTCGAACTCCGATTCCTCAATACGAACCTCCATTAGACTTAATTAGTAGGACCATTTAATTAGTAGGCCGATTAACGAATACCATTAAGGGATTTTAGCGAAATCCCTCAGTGGGGATTGCTAAGAGATGGTAAAGAAAAAGCAGTAACGAACACATGAAGCAACAATCTATTCCTTCGAACGAATAACGGCAATCGACAGAGGACGTAAGATATTATACTATCTTAAAGGTTCAAGAGATTAGAAAATTGCAATAGATTGCCGGTTGCAACCTAGGGCAGAATTTCCCATCTAAGGTTTGGTAAATTTTCCCAGTTAGGAAAAACACCGTATAGGTAGAACTAGTGACCCCAATAAAAAAAAAAAAAAAAAAAAACTGCAGCAAAAAGGATGTTTTTAATAAGATAGAAAAAGTGTCATGTAATGCTCGTAAGTCACATGATTCCCCAAATTTGCAAAGTAAAATAAAAACGATCATAAAGAAGACAGGTGTTTATGGTTGTTATTTTTTTTTTTTTTTTGTTTGTTTTTTAACTTGAAGGTAAGTTCGTTACTCTTCATCCGACAAGGGAGACAGCGCGAAAAACAAAAAAAGAAGAAAAAAAAAGCGAAGCTTGATCCTTTATTAGTGTTCACCACGTAATGAGAAAGTACAGCTTTGAGAATCTGATACTCACAGGACGGATAGAGGGGAAAGAGAGACAAGAGAAAGCAATGCGTGACATACCTAGCGGGCTTAAGCAAGTGGATGACAGAACAGAGTCTGGGAGAAGTAGCAAAAGGACAAAACATATTGAGAACTACAAGGGATAGGAGGAAGTGGAGGGCCATGATACGTCCTGGAGGGACACAGCAAATAAAGGAAGAATAGTGTCAACAGCAACAAAACTTTTTGATATATTAGGTTGGTGCAAAAATAATTTCGTTTTCTAACATATGTTACTATGTGAGAAAACGAAATTATTTTTGCACCAACCTAATATTTTATGGTTAGGCTTTTTAATATTTGAACAGGAAAAAAACGAGCAGTATTGTTCAAAGGGTTGGATCACAAACATCAGGACAATGTCTATACGCATTATTTACACGCTGACGACTCTCCTGCTTGCTATTATTGTCACAAAATTTTTGCCGGTGTACCCTCCGGATTTTATCAGGAGTATGTCAATCCGGACAACCTAAAGGAAATTCAAAACATCCCACCAATACAAAGAGTGAAATAAAACAGCCCCCTACGGAGGATAAAAACCTCCGTAGGGTGCTGTTTTATTTAATATTGTTTATGTCATTCGAAATCAAGCGGAAACCAGATTATACTCGTATCGTGGACACGGAAGGAGTTTAATTATTTATTACTATAATTATTAAGACTAATAATTTAAAAACAAAACAATGATAGCCTCGAACTTGACTTACCTTCATATCATGTCTTGCTTTTCTACCCAACGAGAGAAAACTGGAAAACTGATCCTGACCGAGAACACTCTTCATCTATGAAGATCTACCAAATTTACATAATCGGAGAGAGGGCCTGCTAGTCGTCCACAGGTTGGGAATGGTAGCAAGTAATCAATTCAAAGACAGCACGACTTTACCCAAGAGAGGAGGACAATGTGGAGCATGAATTGAGTAATGGTGCCTGTAGTAGTTGGAACACTCGGAGTAGTGCCAAAAACATGAATATCAAGATTTGTAAAATTAGATATTTGGATAAGCGTGGAGACCATTGTGACCATGAAGAACAAAAAAAAAAAAAAAAAAAAAGATGAAAGGTGTCTTTCTTGTCTGGAGTAGAGGCTCCATATCTCGCTGCCGTAGAGCAGCACACTGGGCACGCATGTCCTATAGACTGCAAATTTAGTGTTCGTAGTAAGCTTTCTGTTCCCCCAGCTTCTCGAATCCAGCTTGGCAAACGTAATGGCAGCTCATCCGAACGATCTGTTGACCTCTCTAGGGATAGTGCATCTGAAACGGTGGAGCCGATGTATGTGACCTCCACCTCCAGGTCGTAGATGTTGATTTTGATGACGGGAGACTGTTCAGCACCTTGACCCATTGGCTTTCTTCATACCGATGATCAGACCGAATCTTCGGCAGGTTTTTGAAAAATTGTCCATAAGTAGCTGCAGTTGTTCTTTAGAGTGTGTTGTCAGCACTGCATCGTCTGCGAAAAGATTGTCTCTAATGAACACCTCACGGAGTATAGATTTCGCCCTCAGCCGGGACAAACTGAACAGCCTTCCGTCTGTTCTTGTGTGCAGGTAAGCGCCATCGGTTTCAGTAGAATCCCCGAACACATATGATTACGAAGATGCAGAATAAGGTAGGTGCAAGCACAAAATCCTGCTTCACAATGTTTCGTATATTGAAAGACTCTGGATATGCATCGCCAAATTGTACGATGCCATTCATATCTGCATGGACAATCTTGAGGGGTCTTGTGGGATAGCCACTTCTGTCAAGTATCTTGAACACGCTATTTCTGCTCAAAAGATCCAATGGTTTTGTGAGGTCGATGAAGGCAGTTGTCTCTGTCCTCGGCATAGTAACAAAAGATCCGAACTCATCTCAAAATGCAGACATGAAAATAAATTTTTACTACGTAACCTAAAAAATTAAAAACGGAAAAAATAAAATAAAAACAAATAAATATACTATAAGCAAAAATAACAAAAAAAAAATAGAAATACTATGTTACTTAAAAATCGAAAACCGAAAAGAGAAAAGAGAAAATATACAAGTAAAATAAATTAACCTAAATTCATCCAAGTAAATAAATAAACAAACCAATCCCAAATAAAGATAATCAATTAAAAACTGTTCCCGCCAAAATAATACTTAGAATGAACTACAACAATCAACACCAAAACTGAACAAATAGCTTTAATTAAATTCCCAAACCAAAACAAAACTGTTAAATAAGTGATATAAACAAATTTTTACTACGCAAATAAATAAATAAATAAATAAAATAAGAAACAAAAATAAAAACAAGCAATATAATTTGACCTAAATAGATAAACAAACGACTTCCGGTGAAATAACCGCCATAACAGAATACCCACAATGCACCACTAACCCGTATATATATAAATAGCCGAGAAAAATAACAGCACACGTGGCCTGACGATTGCATATAGCATGAAACAGACTGTCGCCTCTAAGTGTTGACTTCTATGTTCACTTTTATATTTACACACGCTCTATCTCTGATATTGAGCACTTTATTCCATAAATATTGCACACCTTAAGACTATATTTCTATATATATATATATCATCGTTTTTAATGATATATATATATATATATATATATATATATATATATATATATATATATATATATCGTTTTTAATGATATATATATATATATATATATATATATATATATATATATATATATATCATTAAAAACGACAGACAAGATACTACGGTTAAGCTTTTTATTTAATTTTCCTTGTGTTCGAACAAGAGTTTTCTTTGAAAAGGGACAAAGGGTGTGCAAGAACTGTTCAATGTTTTATATTCCCGAGCACTTTCGGCTATACCTTTAGCTATTATCAAGGATGATTCGTTTTTTCAGCTTAATTGA
>OZ010607.1:36749757-36762257 GCA_963932145.1 Acanthosepion lycidas | reverse complement strand
TTAAAGTTGGGGTTATACTCAAATAGAATTTATTCTAACCAATAAGTATTAAATTATATGATAAAATTTGATATTAAAATTAAAAATTAAAAATAACCCATTTTAAAATCGAAATTTATTCTCTATTTAACTTAATAGAGATTAAATTTCGATTTTAAATTATAAAATTACCGAGGAAAAATATACATATGTTATTCTATTTATTTTGTTTTGAAATTACGTTGGAATTGACGTTAAGATCGACTGCTCTTAACTCCATGACAACATGGATACATTTGAATTCCAAGTGTAGGGATGGGATGATGTCATCTTGTGAAAGAGAATACATACACACACACAGATTATAATGCATAAGCACCAAGACATATTTAGATATATACACACACAAAAAGAAGAGAAAAAGGTGACGAGACAGGAAACAGCTCGAGAACCCTTTACAAAAACAAAAAAAAACAAAAACAAAAAAAAACAAAAACAAAAAAAAAGAACACACACATACATACACAATTAAGTGTGCATGCAATTTACTATATACATTGACACCGATAAAGACATGTACATACACCCAATACATTGACCTAGACAGTCCGATACAACAACAAGAAATATTCAAGATTGAAAGTGATATACACACACATATATATATATATATATATATATATATATATATATATATATATATATATATATATATATATATATATATATATACAGAGTTTATCAAAAATACTTTTAAAATGTACCCTAGTCTACATGGCCACACAGCGCCATCTACTGTAAACTTTCTCTAAATATAATAACTCAAAAACAATTTGCAGACATGTGTATATGAACTTTAGTCCTTGTTTTAGTGTGATGAACCCGCCCCCAAAATTTGTAAAAATATTTTAGATACACTATATATATATATATATATATATATATATATATATATATTGTCATCCACATATATATTGTCATCCATATATATATATATATATATATATATATATATATATATATATATATATATATATATATATATATATTGTAATTTTAGAATAACACGAACGAAAAAGGAGCTGATTTCGAAAAGATGTTGCAGGATTCTATTAATAAAAAAATATTTTCCCTGCTAATTAAATTCATTAGATTTTTCAATCTCATCTGAATTAAAAAAAAAGAAAAAAAGGTTCTGAAAGCTGCTTCATGAATTTGAAGCGCTGATTTAAAATCACAATTAAAATTGAACACAGCTAATTACAGTTCTCATTAAAGATTCAATAAACTACGCTTTGGCGAATTCAAGTTATGTGAATATTTCGACGTTATTACGACCTTAGAAGAAACAGAAATGTGTTTACGCGTAGTGTTAACGCGTGTATAATTCCGGTTTTAACAGCTAAATCTCACTCCCCTGTATATTTGTTATTAAGACATTGCTGCAAATTTTCATTGTGCTAAATTTTTTATAATGTTAGGGAAATCGTAGAAGTATGTTTGACTCTTACTCGTTTCTAGTGCTTTCACGGTTAGAATTAGCACGCTGTTTGCAAGATTTTAATAATAACCAGAAGCTTAAAAATGGGTTGCACGTAGACTTAGGGAAAGAACGTTCAGAGTTTCAAATCTTTTATTTAAACTTTATTTAAACTGAAACGCGTGGTCATCAACTCTTTTGAAATGATGTCATGATAACAGACTGGAAACATCACGTGAAAATAAGCTGACTGACAGAATCAGCTTACACTGACAATCTGCTCAGTAGACTTAGCATAATAGTAAGTACAATCACGAAAACTCTGATTAAAAAAAAAGCTAAAATTACGTGTGAGTGTTCTGGATCATGTGGTGGGATATATAAATCTGGAAGTCCATATCGTTCCACCACTTGAGTTAAGAGAAACATTTTTTTGACTCTTGTTAGACTGAAACGAGTGGTCTTCAAGCCGTGTGAAATTAACTCATGATAACAGACTGGAAACATCACGTGAAAATAAGCTGACTGACAGAATCAGCTTACACGTTAGGAACTGAAAACCTGATCAGTAGACTTAGCATAAAAGTAAGTACAATCATGAAACCTCTGATTAAAAAAAAAAAAAATTGAAAACTCAAAAGAAACTACTTGAAGGTTCTGAATCAGGTGGTGGGATATATAAATCTGGACGTTCATCTGGTTCCACCACTTGAGTTAAGAGAAACTATTTTTTAACCTTCGTTAGACTGAATCGGGTGGTCATCAAGCCATGTGAAAATCATGATAATAGACTGGAAACATCTCTGGAAAATAAGCCGAATGATAGAATCAGCTTACACGTTCGGTACTGACACCCTGATCAGTAGACTTAGCATATAAGTAAGTACAATCACAAAATCTCTGATTAACAAAACTTGAAAAATCAAAAGAAATTACTTGAATGTTCTGGATCAGGAGGTGGGATATATAAGTCTGGACGTTCATAAGATTCTACTACTTGAGTTAGGACGAACAATTTTTTTAACTCTTGTTAGAGTGAAATGAATGGTCGTCAAGTCATGTGAAATTAAGTCACGATAATATACTAAAAACATCACATAAAAAATAAGCCGATTGATAGAATCAGTTTACACATTGGACTCTGATAATTTGCTCAGTAGATCTAGCTAAAAATTTAAGCACAATCTCGACACATCCGATTAAGAAAACAGAAAGAAATTACTTGAATGCCGTAGATCAGGAAAAATCCAAAGACGAACGAACAACGTTATTTTTCCTGACCTGACACCTCGCTTTCAATCACTTTCAAATCGACATAACATACCTTTTCATTAACACTGTAATGATGAGCCTGACGATTGCTCCTAGCATGAAACAGCCTGTAGCCTCTGTGTGTTGTCTTCAATGTTCACTTTTATATTAGCATACACTCTATCACATTATCCCATATATATAGGACACATTAAGACTATATTTCTTCGTATATATATATATATGTGTGTGTGTGTGTGTGTGTGTGTGTTTGTGTGTGTGTGTGTGTGTATTTAGTTGGATTGGTGTGAGTTTGTGACCCTGGGTTTCACGCTATTTGCGATCGTCAGACAAACTGATTAATTTTTAAATTTTGGATTTATATGTGGTTGTGTATATCGGTGTCTTTATGCGTACGTATGCACGCAACGACACATGGATGCACATATGATGCCCAGTCCAACACTGTTCACATATGTTTATGTTTGTGTGAGCTCCAATGAGTGAACGTGCGTGTATGTATGTCTGCGTACGTCAGTGAGTGAACATGCCTGTATGAATGTATGTTTGCGTATGTATGAGTGGCGTTCCGACGACAATTTTTCCTCCCACTACCATAAAAACACGGATGTACGCAACCATATGTAAAAGCAAAGTTTAAAAATTAATTAGTTTGTCTGACGATAGTCTAAACGACTATTTTTCGGGATTCTGATCCTTCGTGATTTAAAATTTTGGGATTCTGATCTTTTAGGATTTTATCAATTCGGGATTTCAGTTTCCGAGATGATAAATTTCAGAATTTCGACATTCTGGGTTGTAAGATTGGGGATTAGGATCGGCATCCTTAAAAAGAACAACATATGTTTGCTCTGACCGTATAAAATTATGTACAAAATTATCTATAGTCGAAAGCATAAATTGCGATCTAAATATATGTAACTGAAGCCATAAAATTGCGTACAAAATAATTAGATTTCATTATTAAATAACCTATACCGGTTGATATGTCTCTAAACAAAATAAACTAAAATAAAATAAGTGTCTAAATTCAAATATCTGTGAAGTGTTTTAACAAGGGGACGGAAATGGCGATACCTAAATCCCAACGTACAAAATAAAGTATTAAGAAATAGAAAAACATTGATAGAAACAAAGGAAAGTGTATGTCTGTGAACGCTGGACAAACTCATCGATTATGAAAAAAAGACTTGAAGCAACAGAAACTTGGTACTACAGAAGGATGCTGAGAATACCATGGACCGAACGTGTGAGCAATGAGGTAATAGAAATAAAAAGGACTCATACTTAACATCATGAAAATACAGTTAAAATTTCTCTGGCACATAATGAGGAAAGAAAGTTTAGGAAATTTGATACTCACAGGATAGATTGAAAGCAAGAGGAACAAAGAAAGGAAGGGCCAACACGCAAATTAAAAACTAGAGACGCCTAAATCAAACAAGTACAAAAATTCAAATATCTGTGAAGTGTTTTAACAAGGGGACGGAAATGGCGATATCGAAATCCGAACGTACAAAATAAAGTATTAAGAAATAGAAAAACATTGATAGAAACAAAGATGTCGAAATCTTGTAATTTAAAATTACGAAATTTGAAAACCTGACTGTATCAAAATCGTTAGAAAGAAATAAAACTGTAGTGAACTGTTATCTAGTATCAGTCATCCTACACGGAAGTGAAGCTAGGAAAATCTCTATGTTATAGATGAAAAAGAGAAGTGCGGTTATACAGCTGACAATACCATGGACTGAACATGTGTGCAACAAAAAGGAGATTTATATTTAACATCAGGAAGGGACAGCTGAAATTTCGTAGATACTTTATAATCTAGTTGACTTCATTTAGATTCTTTTTCCTTTTGTTAATATCTCCATCACTTTTGCCATTAAATATCCCTCATTGTCATACTTTTTCTCCTAAAATTGTTCTTGATATATATATAAAAAAATGGGTGGCGATCATACTCCCGTATCTCAAAATCCTGAATGTAGAAATCCTGAAATTTCAAATCGCGAAATTAGAAATCTTGAATTTATAAAATCCCGAAAGATCAAAGTCCCAGAATTTAAAATCGTGAAAGATAAGAATAAAGAAAAATAGGTTTTTGAAAAAAAAAAAAAAAAAAAAAAAAGAAATACCTTTATTTCTAAACATTAAAAAAAATAGCGTTTTAATAGTGTTTACATATTTGAAACATTTAGAATGCATTAAAAATATAAAACCAAAATATGATATAGACGACCAGATCAGGCTCTTGTCCATATTCTTTCATAAATTATTCATATATTCTGTGTTTTTTAAATTTCGTGATTCTAATCTTCTTCTCATTTTCTCGATTTTCCTCTTACTACTCTTTTCATTGTCTCACTCCTCCTCCTCCTCCTCCTCCTCTTCCTCTTCCTCCTCCTCCTCCTCCTCTCTATTTCTCCTCTCGTTTTTTTTTTCGATTTTCCTGTGCTCCCTCTTTTCATTTTCTCATTCCTCCTTCTCTCTATTTCTTCTTTGCATTTTCTCAGTTTTCCTCCTACTCCTCCTTTTTATTTTCTCATTCCTCCTCCTCTCTATTTTCTCGATTTTCTTCCGCCTACTCTTTTCATTCTCTCGCTCCGCTTTCTCTCCATATCTTCTTCTCATTATCTCGATTTTCCTCCAACTACTCTTTTTATTTTCTCACTCCTCCTCCTCTCTATATCTTCTTGTCGTTTTCTCGATTTTTCTCCGCTTATTCTTTACATATTGTCACTCCTCCTTCTACCACTACTCCACCTATTCTTCTTTTACTTCTCTTTTTCTCGCTTTTTTTCTCCTCCTCCTCTTCGTCTTCTAATTTTCTAGCTTCTCTTTCTCCTTTTTCCTTTCTCCCATTTTCTCTTCGTCACATGTTTCCGCCCTTCTCCAATTATTCTTTTTCTTTATTTTCATTTTCTTCCTTTTCTTTTTCTTAACACTCCTCCTCACATATTCTCACATCTCCTACTCATCCTCTGTTTTTTTTTATTATTATTTTATCGAGTCACCTTATCCTCCTCTAATTTTCGTTTCTCTTCTTAATTTCTCGATTCAATTTGTTATCTTCACTTCTTCTCTTTCCCTTCTTCTTCTAATTTTCTCGCTGCTTCTTCTCTTTCTATTTTTCATCCCACTCCTCCTCACATTTTCACAATTCTTCCACCTCCTCGTGTTTATTTTATAGTTTCTTCTTCTTCTCCTCTCCCTGTTACTTTTTTCTTCACATCTTCCAAGCCTCTTTCTTCTTCCCATTTTCTCGATTCTCTTCCTCTTCCTCTTCTTCTTGTTTTCATCCCCACTCGCTTTTACTCATTTTCTCGCTCTTTTCTTTTGTAATAAAATAAAAAGAATGACGTACAGTAACTCAAGGAACGCGAGAGTTCTCAAGATGCCTCAGAATCCACATCATAGTGCCATCTTAAAATATGCTCTTTATTTCCGATTTTTCTTTTTATCCAACACACCCTTGAGAAATTATTTTTTATTACCATCAATAAATACCAGAAGAATAAACACATTTTTCGACCTTTGTATATGCCTTTCCTTTAGGTTGCAGTTCAAAATGACCTTATCATAAATAATGGTGAATGTATTTGCAATGCTATGATGTGTCGCTGTGCTTGAAAAAGATTATATATATATATATATATATATATATATATATATATATATATATATATGTATCATTGTGCAGGTATGCAGAAAATAGAAAAGAACACGTTGGGTTGTTAATCCGGGGTTCCTTAGTATTTTTGTTTTTATTTTTAAGAAGACAGTGCTCCATACAGAAGTAGAGCTTATATTATAATAATATTTTTTGTTTAAAAATATGATTCCTTCGCTACATA
Organism: Acanthosepion lycidas; assembly: GCA_963932145.1. Lineage (NCBI taxonomy): Eukaryota > Metazoa > Mollusca > Cephalopoda > Sepiida > Sepiidae > Acanthosepion > Acanthosepion lycidas. The sequence continues at coordinate 36,755,666 of OZ010607.1, read as the reverse complement.
AGAGTTCTCATGTTTCAAAAACGAGAGCCGAAATCATCCAAATAATTATTAAAATAAGGTGGATTGTGGTGTTTAGTCCCGTTTCATCTTCAAGAGAAATTTTAGGAATAAGCTATCTCTCGGTTTTGAATGATTTCGGCTCTCGTTTTTGAAACATGAGAACTCTTATATAGCGAAGGAATCATATTTTTAAACAAAAAATATTATTTTAATTATATATACATATATATATATATATATATATATATATATATATATATATAAGGGTGGTGCAAAAATAAAGTCGTTTTCTCACATATGTTACTATTTGAGAAAACGACATTATTTTTACACCAACCTGATATATATATATATATATATATATATATATATATAGAGAGAGAGAGAGAGAGAGTGAGAGTAAGAGAGAGAGGGAGTCAAATATCCAGTTGCATGGATAGTAGTTTGTAACAAAGGTGGAGTCAAGTAGTATTATAAAAATGTCTTTCCAAAATACAACGGTTAACAAAAAAAAAAAAAAAATGGACAATTTTACTTTTACATGATTTGGACCATTTTGCTGTTACGTGATTTGGACAGTTTTACTGTTACACACAGTATATTGCTCTAATTCAACGTACCATGGCTTTGGATAGCTCCTATTTAGTTAATTCGCCTTGATAAATCTCGAGGTTTTTCTTACATTCACCGAGGCCAGAAATTGAACTCACAACTCTATAAGTGAATATAACAAACTTAACAAGAATTGGAACCCGGCTCTCCGATTAAATATTCGGAGGCATTATACATTACAACAGCCATACATCAAAGCTTACAGCATCTGGTATTCTCAAGCGGTCACCCATCTAGGTACTGACAAGGTTCAGCATTACTTAACTTCGGTCATCGTACGGGAACTCGAGTCTCCGATTAATAATTCCGAGACATTATTCATTACACCAGCTGCAAATCCAAGGTTACAGCGCCTGGTATTCCCAGGCGGTCACCCATCTAGGTACAGACAAAGTTCAATAGAATTCCGAGCCATTATGCATTACACCATCCGCACTTCTAAGCTTACAGCACCTGGTATTTCCAAACCGTTTATGTACGGTGCTTAACTTCGGTGATCGTACGGAACTTGATTTTCGGATTAACTATTCCCAGCAATTATCAATTACACCAGCCGTACTGCTAAGCTTACAGCACCTGTTATTTCCAAACGGTTTAAGTACTGTGCTTAACTTCGGTGATCGTACGGGAACTCGACTTTCGGATTAACTATTCCGAGCCATTATCCATTACACCAGCTACACTTCTAAGCTTACAGCATCTGGTATTTCCAAACGGTTTACGTACGGTGCTTAACTTCGTTGATCGTACGTGAACTCGACATTCGGATTAACTGTTCCCAGCTGTGGCACCATTTAACGAAGCAGAAAGGGAAAAGAAAGACAAGAAGAAAATGATAAGCTAAGAACCGAATCGTGAATGATAAGCAAGAACACACACATAGCTAAGAGACAATGGATAAAGGATATTTTGATAAGTAACAAATGGCGAAAGAGTGTCATTACAATGACAGGGAAATTCTGAGTAAAAAGAAAGGGAAAGATGGAAAGAATCAGATATGTTTTGGCATCGGCTGTGTTATCTAAGGATATGAAAACAAACTATTGGTACGGGAAGACATCTTATTATCAACAACTGACCGGCTGGTCAAAGAAAAAACAGAAAAATTCAAATGAAAATGTTATTTCCTTAAGTGACGAAAAACAGGCAACTAAAAGGACTTGGACAGATATGAAAAATTAAAAACCACCCGCGAGCGTCCGACGGAACATCCTTGGCCAGCGATAATAAAATTTTGTTATCAGGAATTTGTACCGAAGGAAAATGAATGTATTTTTTTTTCTTTCTTCGAGGCGACAGACTGACTGGAACTTTGGAGATGTTTCTTTTTGAGACCGTGTTAAGAAGACCACACATTCTGATAATTAGCGATAAAATACCTGTTGTAAACCACGTGTAGAACAAGAGTTATGACCGCCATTGTCATATTGTCCCGTTGGTGGCTGGAGAAATGATAAACCATTAAGGGGAAGAAAAGGGAAATAGAAGAGATAATTTTTTTTTTTTAAGATATTTTTTTTTCTTCCTGAAACAAAGCCGCATATTCGTCCATGCCCGACTAAGACATCATTGGTCGAGTGGTGATCACGTGATGCACGAGGGAGGCTGTTGCCGCCCATCTGGAGGATGAGTAAGAGAGGTTGCCACGAAGATGTGGGTAGGGCAGTTCACGCCCCTCTGAAGTATGATGAGAAGGTGGGAGTGAGGAAAGGTTCCCAAAAATGGAAAAAGGTGGAAATTCCTAACCAGAGAGGTGGATATCTATTTAGAATTATCGAGGAACCCCCCGGCGCCGACAAACTCACGCCGGTTTTGGTCGGCGCCCATATAAACGAAGCCACAACGAGCAGAAATGAGTCGAGTGCCAGCAGTTCCCAGAGTCAGTCTTCGGTTGAAGCAAGCCTCGCAGATAGCTGACCAGGATTCACGCACATTCCGGACCCATCTTCAAACCAAGAACAATTATTTTGAAGAGCGACTTAGATCCAGATCACCGAAATAAGTTTTTCTTTTGACTTTCGTTCAAAGACCCCACAAAACACCAATTTCTTAGAGAGCAGACGACTTGAAGTGTTAAAACTTGCCTAGCGGAAAACGACGTGTCACAATCCATAGAACGGTTCGGGAGATAGATGCAGTCCTATGTATCGAACAACTAGACATAAAGTTTGTTACCTTTTTCTTTGATACTTTGAACTTTTGAGTTTTCATTTTATTGCCTTTTATGCATATTTGTGTGGTATCACCCCCGTTGAACTCGGTTTGCAGTACGGCCCCGACGACTGATTGATTTCCTCTACCTAGATCAATTCACAACGTGGGTAGGCAGACTGGGAATCAAAGTAGGACGTCACAGTTGGTGCCATGGTAGACTGGGATAGAACGACACGGTTGGCGCTGCGACCAGGGGACGACGTCACACAGCCATTATCCATTACACCACCCGCAGTTCTAAGCTTACAGCACCTGGTATTTCCAAACGGTTTAATTACGGTGCTTAATTTTGGTGATCGTACGAGAACTCCACTTTCGGATTAACTATTCCGAGCAATTATCCATTACACCAGCCGCACTTCTAAGCTTACAGAATCTGGTATTTCCAAACGGTTTAAGTACTGTGCTTAACTTCGGTGATCGTACGGGAACTTGACTATCGGATTAACTATTCCGAGCCATTATCCATTACACCAGCCGCACTTCCAAGCTTACAGCACCTGGTATTCCCAGGCGGTCACCCCTCTAGGTATTGACCAAGTTCGACGTTGCTGAACTTCGGTGATCGTACGATAAACTGTGCTTCAACATAATGGACTTTAGTTTTGAAAATAATTAATCGCCCACAGGGCCGCGTAAATTTTTTAAAATCTCTTAAATCTGGTCCGTAGGCATTGTGTAGCCCAGATATGACTGCAATACTCTATTTGAGTAAATAATAAGTAGAGATGGCCAACATTAGTCAGCTCTGGCAAGTAAATTAGCCTAGAAAAGGATTTAACTTCGCATATGACTCATTGTGAGTTTTGGAACCTTTTTTTCTATTAGGTTTGTGCAAAAATAATGTCGTTTTCTCACATAGTAACATATGTGAGAAACCGACATTATTTTTGCACCAACCTAATAATTGTTCAAAACAAATGTATGTTGTATATTCCGTCAAATACAATAAGTCTTTAGTACAAATTGATTTCCGATATATTTCGACAAACTTCCCATTTTCCCTCTCCCATGTCAAGCGAGAAATAATCACTTAATATTCACCTGACTAAAAAGTTTTCGCAAAGTACGCAGAGGAACACACAAAAGACACGAGAATACATTCATGGAAATGGCAAAGCAATCGATGAACACAAATCGGTCATCGATTTGTGTTAATTGCAATACGCCAAAACCAGATGGATGCGAGCTTGCATAAAACATACCCGACTGAATCGGCCGATATAAATGACCCCTAACCACAAGTCAGAAAGAAAAAAAAAACACCAAATACTAAGCCGGTTCTTAGTATCTGCAGAACGAGCTCCTATATGAATAGTGAGTAAATACGGCAAATTGAAATGGACTGAAAATTTCAACAATAGAGATATCAGTTGTTAGCATTCGTGTCGAAGTAAACACTAACTGGTTTTATGTTGGCCTCAACGCGAAAATGTTTCTTCTTGTTCAAAGACATTGTGAAAGATTATTCACGTGAAAAAGAGATAAGCTGTACAAGCCAAATAAAATTAAATTTAACTATAGCGTTCTGAACCCAAGCCTCGCCGAAAATATATCCTTTCCATGATCTGTTCGATAAAGTCAACTTGGCAGCTGATCTCAACACTGGCAGTCCATTGTTAACTGGGGCAAGAAAAGGTTTGTTAATTTTAACGTCTTCTTAATGAAACTTCTCTATATTATATTATACCTCTATCATGTCTCCCATCAGCATAGCTGATAGAAGGCTTCATCGGAGTGGCTCGTTGCGCTTTTTCGAGCTCACATTCACTGCTGACATGGCGTGTAATGATTATATTAAATCTATTGCTACGTCTCTTGCTAAGAAGGTTGGTTCACTATGTCGTGCAAGACAATTTTTTCTCGCCAAAAGGAATCTTACGTATCTATGAGCCTACCATTTTACCGTGCTGCGAATATTGCTGGAACATATTGTCTGTTGTTCCTGCTATATATTTAAAGATTCTTGATAAAATCCAAAGAAAAAAGAGCAAAATCATTGATGCTGCTGACCTAACGTTTCGCCTTCAGTCACTTTCCCATATATATATATATATATATATATATATATATATATATATATATATATATATGTATATATATTAGAAAATTATGACATAAATATGTTATGAAATCACTGCAAAAATAGCCATTTTGTTTCAACACCTCTGGTGTCTTATCATGCGATAATGTTGAATTTAGAATAAATTATTTATTCTACATTCAACATCATCACTAGATAAGACACCGGAGGTTTTGAAATAAAATGGCTATTTTTGTAGTGATTATGTTATAATTTTCGAATAAATAATTATATTCGCTCTACTCTGTATTGAGCAGTATTTTAATAGTAATTGTTGGTTATTGGAATGTATTCCCTAAACACCAATCTTATATATATATATATATATATATATATATATATATATATATATATATATATATATGCGTGCGTGTGTATTGTCATCCACAGATAGAATGTTTCGCTATATCACATCTCATCAGTGTGGCTAGACGTCCGGTTGCCTCTAGCTAGGATCGAAACCCGACTGAATTGGCGACAGTCGGGGATTCGAAGGTGAATTTAAGCGTATTTATTTTTAGAGAAACACACAGTGACTGAGAGAACTCGATTCGATTTACCGAAGTGTCTTGCATTATTACCGGTAATAGTCACTGTTTAAAAACCCACACTTCCTCCCCAGAGACCTCAACTGAAATAAATTTTTCAGGAGACATATATATATATATATATATATATATATATATATATATATATATATATATATATATATATACAAATGAGAGAAAGAACAGATGGAGTAATAATCCAGTCCGTAGCATTTATTTCGTAAAAAATGTGCTCAATACAATGTAGAGCAAAATAGTATAATATTTTTATTATAATAGGTTACAACAAAAAAACTTTACATCGCTACACAAAAGATTTCGAGTTTCACTACTAAGATGGTACCGCTTTAGGCAATGGTAGATAGAGTTATTTATTAGGCTGGTGCAAAAATAATTACGGTTTTTGAAGTATTTTTTAACGTCAAATCCGTCATCATTTGCACCAGCCTAAT
>OZ010607.1:36662257-36744757 GCA_963932145.1 Acanthosepion lycidas | reverse complement strand
AGGACAGGAAATTGTGGAGAGCCATGATCGTCTACGTACTGAGGGTGCATGGTACATAAAGAAGTGGTGATTTGGTTTCGTCTATAGATATTTTAAAAAAACAGAAATAGATAGAATATGTAATAAAAATCTCGCACCTCTCGTCTGTGGAATTCCCTTCCTATTACTTGTTTCCCTGATAGCTATAATCTCCAACTATTCAAATGTAATATCAGTTGACATCTCCAGATGCCCTGAACTAAACCCTGCCTTCTCTTCATCCTTTCCTCCATCACACCTCTTTACTTTCGCTCCCACTCTGTAAACCCCTGCGTACTAGTGGCATCCCACCTTGATTGGAGTGAAATGCTTAAAAAAAAAAAGGTTGCGTTATTCTGATCTTCCATATGACAAGACCACTGTCTGGTTTTAGAAAGTCAATATCTTAAATATAATGTATTTAGCTTGTCTCAGCTATCAACCATAGTTACTGAGATGAAGAAACTGACTGTTTATACTAAGAATCAAGACGCCTATCTAATGATATTAAACCAAAATCGAGCAGAGTGGATCTTAATACGGGAAATTGCTCGCAATTTGTTTTTAGTTTATATTTTTGATAAAGATATTTCCAAAATTATAAAATATGATAAAATATCTTATATATATATATATCTATATATATACATCTCTCTATATATATCTATCTATCTATATCTATATCTATATCTCTCTCTCTCTCTCTCTCTATATATATATATATATATATATATATATATATATATATATATATATATATATTTAAGGAAGGCTTAGGGTTGTAATTGTTTTATGTTTTCTGATAGAGATAACAGTTATCAAATCAGTCAAGAAGAAGCTCATAAAAATAAATTAGGATTGGTTTATTTTATATCAATATTACTAGTTTGCATCAGTCTGGTTTACACCGATGAAAAAGTGAAACGAGTGAGAAAAAAAACACTGAAAGAGGTACGATTTAAACTAACTTTAAAAAAAAGTAGGCATTTGTCCGGTTTAAACTAGTCACAAAAATGTTTTGCCCTGAAGAGAGACATGAATTAGAAATAGTTTATTTTTACAGTAGACTTAACGCTGGACATAGGCCCGGTTCACATACATGTCAAAAAGATATCAAGCTGTCATAAATATACATAAGATCTATGGCTATCATTATTATCATCAGTCCCGTGACAACTTCAATCGTCAGTGGGGGCCTAAAGGCCGAAGAAACAACCCCCTCCTGGATGATCTGTTGACAGAAGCTCCTGTATTGTCATGTCCGTCCACTCTTAGCATTTGCGTTGCCGCTCCCATTTGTGGCCGCCTTCAGCAGCGCCACGCACGACTGAACCAACTGTCAAGTCTCAAGTTGGTTCTGTGTGTAGTTCTAGACTATTTATCATGCCAGAATCTATTTTACACATTTATAACTCGGCCATTCGTCCATGCATTGAATATTGCTGTCACAGGACGTAATGTACGACACTGAGATCCGAAGATGTAGTGGAATAGATAAAGATGAATTCCAAAAGCTAAGCAAAGTATTAAGAAACAGGAAAATCTTGCTAGAATCAAAGAAAAGAGTACCGAACAGTTACGTGATATCTGTCCTCCTATATGGCAGTGAATGCTGGACAATCTCCTCAGAGAGGAAGAAAAGACTTGAAGCAACATAAATGTGGTTCTACAATGTTATGTATTTAGATATTGATAAAATCCAAAGAAGAATACGCAATGCTATCGGTCTGGACCTGGCATCTCGACTTCGATCAATTTTCTACCACCTTAATGTAGCTATAAATATGTGCATGTTAAATGTTCCGACGAGGTTTCCTCTTTGGTACCTCGTCTTTACGAGATTAAGCGGAGTACTTGATTGGTTGCAAGGTCTCATCAGTTTCCAATTGAAATTTCTAGAATTGACTGTAAGTTTCATCACTTGCTTTTCTCGCTTGTGGAACTCTTTTCCGATTTTTTTAGCCTTCTTTGATCTTCAAAAATTTAAGACAATGTCAATCTTCATCTTTTGTCTTCTTAATTCCTGTTCTTTTTTGGTTTGCTCTCCTCAATGTTTTTTTTCTTTTTCCTATATTCGTTCACGTTCAGTAACGCCTTGCGCCTTAATGGCTTGATTGTCTTGCTTGTGGTGAAATGTTTAAAAAATATATGTAATGTTCGGTATTTTAAAAATTTAGTTTTAGGTATTTGGTGTTAATCAAATTAACTACACAGTGTTCCCAAATTTTCTTACATATGTTACTATGTGAGAAAACGACATTATTTCTGCACCAACCTAATACTTCTTCTTCCATACAACGTGTTCCTGAAGAACGTGGGTAGTCATAGCTCTCCACAACATCCTGTCATTTTTTTTTTCTAAACAGAATTTATCTTTTTAAAAGCTCTCCCAGGTCTGTCATCCATTTACATAAGCTCGTTTATATGTTGATAAATTATCTAAACCTACTTTCATTATGTGACATAGATATTTCAATTCCACTTTTTTTTCTCACACATTTCATTTTTTCATCGGTGTAAACAAGACCGATGCCAACTAGTAATGTTGATATTAGGATGATGCAAAAATAATGTCGTTTTCTCACATAGTAGCATATGTGAGTAAACGACATTCTTTTTGCACCAACCTAATATATTGCAAACCAATTCTAATTTATTTTTATGAACTTTCTAACTTATGCCTGTCCTCAGTGCAAAAAAAATTTTGTGACTAGTTTAAACCGGACAAATGCCTACATATTTTTTAAAGTTATTAGGTTGGTGCAAAAATAATGTCGTTTTCTCACATAGTAACATATGTGAGAAAACGACATTACTTTTGCACAAACCTTATAGTTTAAATCGTACCTCTTTCTCACTCGTTTCACTTTTTTCATCGGTGGAAACCAGACTGATGTCAACTAGTAATGTTGATATATAATAAACCAATCCTAATTTATTTTTATGAGCTTCTTCTTGACTGATTTGATAACTGGTATCTCTATCAAAAAACATAAAACAATTATGAGCCTAAGCCTTCCTTAAAAAAAAAAAAAAAGATATTTTATCATATTTTATAATTTTGGAAATATCTTTATCAAAAATATAAACTAAAAACAAATTGCGTGCAATTTCCCGTATTAAGATCCACTCTGCTCGATGTTGCTTTAATTCTAATTATAAGTGCCATTTTCTTTAAAACTTCCTTGCTGCTCACATACACCGTCCAGGTTATTCTCGGCCTACTGCTAAGATTTTCCGTCGTCTGATACTTCTCTAAGCAGAGAAATTTATGTACAGACTTTGTTCCGACGTAAACAATTAATGACACGGTTCCTGGCCAGTTTCTCTGTGCTGTTCGATAAAAGTGACTCACCTGATTTTTTTTACCTAAAATGTTTTTCACTTATTGTTTTGGGGGTCAAACTAATTTTTAATCTTACCAATATAAAGACCACTTCCCGACCACCTAATAAAAAAGTTCACTCACCCTAAGGTATTCTATTGATAATTATAATTTTGGATATAAATGAAATTTACGGAAAACTCTGTGCAAAAAAAGTGACTCATTTATTTACTGCAACTAGTAATCAATAGAAACATGAACAAAGCGCTTTAAATAAAGAATAATAGAGGTATAATTTATTTATAATAGGTAATATAGTTCGAAATATTTAATAATCTATGGTTCCTCGTTTATTTTGAATAAACTTTTCAACCCTTTTTGGCATTGACTTGATTAGGTTCTGGCAAATCACATCTCCAAGCATTGAATTCCATTCGGATAGGAAATTCACAATCAAATCCTCTTTGTTGCTCAACTGCTTTCTCAAGAGCCTCTACTTTATAATGCTCCATAAGTTTTCTATGGGGTTGAGGTCAGGAGATTGGGGCGGCCATGTCATAACACTCACCTGCTTCTCATCAAAATATTCCTTCATCAATTTTGATTTGTGACAGGGAGCATTATCCTGCATAAAGATGAGTTTGGTGGGTTCGATTTGCACCCTTTCAGCAGAAGGGAACAGACAAGACTCTAAAATTCTCTTTTACTGCTTGCTCCTGAGGGTCTTTTCAATAGGTTTTAAGAAACCAGTTCCATGAAAAGAAAAGCATTCCCAGAACATTATACTGAACGGATGCTTGACAGTAATTACTGCTAAATTCAAAGAGCTTTCAAAGCTTCTTCTTCGGATTTTAGATCGCTTATCCTTTGAATTTAGCTCAACTTTTGTTTCATCGGAGAAGAGAAAATTGAGTAAAAAAAAATCAGGTGAGTCACTTTTATCGAACAGCACTGTATTTTGTCTTCTTATAATCCTTCCTTCAGGATTTCTTTGATACCGTCTCTAGGTGTATTTTGAAGTCTTCTGTTTGTTTATGGCACTAAAATAGTTTCAAGATGTCCAAAGAACTCTCCAGCGAGAGGAGATGGAAAGTGTACTCTCACCACCCAGACAAATCCAGGTAAATCTTGTGATCTCTCTGCCCAGAAGCAGCTTTACATATGAAAATCTTTTCTTCGTATAAGTATTTTCTAAAGAAAGGGAAGGATTTATTTATTTATTTATTTATTCAAGGGATTTTATTACTTTGCGATTTTATGTATTCAATATCCTAATGCAAGAACCTTATAAATATGACTTTATATTAAATCTGATGCTGTTCATTAATTATCTAATGGCCTTGTTGTTGTTTGTATTATTATGTTAGTTAACAACCCCAGTATAAAGAACGTTGGTTACGCTTCAAACCTTATTAGTGTGACTGTTGACGTGTTTAAGCTAACCTTCGTAATTTTAGAATCTGACTGCATTTGTAAATAACCATAAACAAATATTGGACCCGTCGATTTCTAGACGACAAACAAACATCAATGGACAAAGTTTGGTCGTTGGCTTTGAAACTAAACTTTGGGGAAACAAAGGAAGTACTGGTCAGTTGCATAAAATGCGTCAATAAGGAAGTGGACACTTTAGACAATGCTATTAAGTCATATGCCAGTGGCTAATGGACACTTTTATCTCATTTTGAACGCTCCTTCTCCAACACCTAAGAAAGCAGAAGAATCATGTTCTAGCAGGAATTGGTACTTGAGATTCTATTAACACGCACAAGACACGGGCAGCGAGTTCTACTTTATGTTATTCTATTATATTTACAATTATTTTAATCTAATTTCTCATGTTTGTTGAAAATGATTATTATTATTATTATTATTATTATTATTATTATTATTATTATTATTTCCTTTGATTTCAGTTGTATGCACATTTCCTTCCAAGTCCCAATCAGAGACATAAGGTCAAAAATGGCTTCATGACATTTTCCATTCATCATTCTTGTTAAAAAAACAAAATAAAAAAAAAAACAAAAAAAAAACAAACAAACTAAGCTCTTCGTAATGTATGAACTGTACTTGTGAGTAAAATCTTTTGTATTTCTTTAAGGCATTGCCAGTCAGAAATCTCTTCAGTGAGTCTATCGGAGTAATTTATAGCGGCTCGAATTGATTAATCGGAGATGCCAGATCGAATTTCCTTTTGGGAAAGATATGAAACTAACATTTCTCCGCTCCGCTAAGGATAGATACATCGCAGGACAGACTGAGTCTCATAGCCTTGGTTTTCAACCGGTCTATGAGAAGGACAACTCTGAATTCAAAACACGAAGAGGAATTTTTGGGGAACTTTTAACACACCGTGTCACAGATCTCTGAAATTCGACTCTTTTCAAAATTGTGCATAGGTTCTACACAAGCCTTCACCACTTTAACCAATTCATATGTGCGGATAGTACTGGTTGTTCGGTTGGAAGAATTGAACTGCTTCGCTCTAATACGCTTTAAAAATGGAAGAGTACAATTATTATTATTTTTATTATTATTATTATTATTATTATTATTATTATTATTTCCTTTGATCTCTGGCGTTTACACATTTCGTTCCGGGTCCCACCCATGGACCTAAGGTTAGAAATGGCATCATGGCACTTTCCACTGACAAAAAAAAAATTACATAGATAAAGCCCTTAGTAAAGTATGGCCTGTACTTGTCAGAACATTTTTTTGTATCTCTTTGAGGCACGGACTTCCAGAAATCCCTTCAATTAGTCTGCTGGAATCTTTTCCAACCAACCCTAGGGCTCCTACTACAACAGGGATTGTTGATGTTCCCATGTGCCATTATTGTTATTATTATTATTATTATTATTATTATTATTATTATTATTATTATTATTATTATTATTATTATTTCCTTTGATTTCTGTAGTAAAGGTTCCGGAAAGGTAAAGTCAGAAATGGCTTCATGACATTTTCCACTGTTCATTGTTGTAAAAAGAAACAAAACCTAAAATGTCATACATTTTCCTAACATGTATGCTGTACTTGTGAGTACAATTTTTTTGTATTTCTTTAAGACATTGGATACCAGGTAACCATTCAAGGAGACGATTGGAAACTTTTCCAATCAATCCGAGAGCTCCAACTACAACTATTTTTGAGATTTTGAGATTTCCATTTCATCTTTGTATTTTGATAGTTTCTTTGAAGTTCTTCAGATATATTACAGTCCGCACGGACTGCCATGTCAATATGAAGGCACATTCTGTTCTTGTGGTCTTCGGTCACAATGTCTGGGCGATTAGCTTTGATTGTTCTCTCTGTGGGTAAAATTCTTACAGGTCCTATCTCTGTAACCGGGTTTGCGTAAGAGTTGCATATTTTCCAGTTCAGATATTGACCTACACTATCATGCCGAGATTTATATTCAGTGGGTGCTAAAATCTGTTAAATCTGATACAAAGATGGTCAATTGTTTCTGGATATTTATCACAAAATCTGCATTTGGATTCAACACAATTTATCTGTATGTGTGATTGGTAATTTCTCGTTAGCAAGCATTGTTCCTGTGCAGCAAGAATAAAAGCATCGGTTTCTACTTTAAATCCTGCACTACGTAACCACTGATGGTTTGTCGACATCTTTTTTCAATAACATTTATTTATTTTAAACGAAATATCTATAAACAAAAACAGATTTTTTGCCATCTTCTGCCAGTCGCAATGATGGAGAAAGCATTACCTCGAACCATCGCAAGTGAGACACGCTGCAAGAGACACTCTGTTTCGCGAGGTTCATCCCTTAATCGAGATGACATCCCGTCAATGCTCCGAAGGAACGCCAGCGAACAAGGGCCAATAACCCTAGAAGTCTCCACTGTCATTGGAGTAAAAATAAATCTGTCCACAAGGGAAGAATATTTAGCAATTTTTGTTTGATCTCCGCGTCCGTGCGACAGACCCCGTCTCAACCGCGGACCTGATCAAATTACCTGTCAAAAATGTATCAGCACAAATCGCATCCCAAATCAAATGGGGAAATAATAATCCCATCCGGCCTTTTTCTATCACCACGGTCGATGCCTTCGTGTTCGATGCCTGCGTAGTCGATTCGGAAGGAGAACCAAGGTGCATCAAGACCACTTATTATGTCGTCTTTTATTGCTGCTTGCCTTGAAAAGCGCCCAACACTACGACGGCAGGAGAGAGGATGCAAACCAAAACTCATCAATGGACGCTCACATCTGCATCTGTGACTCTCACATAATTAGAGCCTGAAAATGGTAATCCCATACGGCTGCTTTCCATCACCACGGTTGAAGCCTAAGGGTTCGATTTGGGAAGGCAACCCAGCTGCATCCAAACCTCTTCTGATAATGTTCCTTATTGTTGCATGTGTCCATATGCTTGTTTGATACGGGCAGAATATTGACTATGAAGAGGCTTATCTTGCCTTTGTTTCTGCATTTGGTATACTGCATTTGTTTTTTCTTTCTTTTTAGTTATTTGCCGCTGCCTTATGGTTTATTTGCACTTTTTCACCCACTTGAAATTCCATTTTGAATGCGTTGATTTTACTTTATTACTGAATATACATTTCTTTCATGTTCTTTGACACAGATCATCATCCAGTCTTCTGTAGTTTCCAGGTATCTTTGAAGACCGATTGTTGTCATTTTGTAAGACGGTTCTAGTTGAACTAATCCTCTGCCTCCTTCAGATCTGAGCAAATAAAGATGATCCACATCAATCTTAGGATGATGCATGCGGTGGTAAGGGAGAAGCCTTATCGTTTTGACATCCATTCAATAAAGGATATTGAAACTCTATTGCGCCAAAGGGACAGACAAGGTGTTTATGGCTATTATTCTGTTTTGTGAATTCATCTCGATATGTAACATCATACGCCTGTAGTATTATTTTCTTAATTTCTCTTTTATTGGATATGTATAATCTCCTTCACTGACTATCCGGATTTATGAGCTTCTTCTTGTTCTATTTCCATAATCTGGATTTATGGAGTGTTTTTTTCTGTAATTCTTCCTTTTTTGGATGTTACTTGGCACATTTATCTAATCCGATATCTATACCGATAGCATCACGTGAAACCTTTTTTATAGTATTAAGGATATCCTTAAACTCATTGTCATCTTGGGCAAAGAGTTTGATATCATCCATCTAGTATAGGGGATTAAATACTTTCTTTATTACTTTGTATCCATAGATATTTCTGTCTAGTTCATGCGAAAGGAGAATTAAGGACACACGGAACAGAGGGGGAGACATGCTGTCTCAATCAAACAAATAGGTGTGGCAGTACCTTTGGTATGATTTAGGTATAAAGTGGATTTTCACAGTTTCTTGCTACCTTTAAGGAAACTTAATATGACCTTAGAGATTTTAGACATTTCCAAAGCCTAAAGAATCTAAAGAATGTGGCACAGTATTAAAAATTTTAAAATAGTCTATCCAAGTTAATCTGAGATTTTCTTTTTTTTTAAATCCATATATATATATATATATATATATATATATATATATATATATACACACACACACACACACACATATATATATATATATATATATATATATATATATATATATATATAAGTTAAGTTATAAGGAACTTGGTAAACCGAATTGGTAAATCCAAAGAGGATGAAATCCTGAGAGCTCAATGTGAGGACAGAGCTAATATTTAATGAAAAATAAACCACTTTAAAGTACCATTACGATAATTTATTTCACCCAAAATCCTTTTTTAAGGATTCAGGATCATCAGGTAAAACTTCCAACTACGAATTGAGCTGAAAAATGGGAATAGAAATTGGTGGGTAGTGTAATTTTTGTAATTTAATAGAGGGGGTTGAGAGTGGCAGTTAAACAGACAATATAAAGTATAGGGAGGGGTTAATTTTATATCTCTCTTAAGTATGTTTTATATTGGAGTAGGAGGAGTGACAGAACCTTGACCTATTTAGATGGTTAATAAAACGGAAATGAATTGTAGAAAATGTATACAAGTGAGTCTTATGGTAAAGAGAGAGATAGGGGGAGGGGGAAAGAGAGATGGAGTTGTTATAATTTTGTTTTAACAAAATTATGTAAAAGATAGTTTACAATGTTTGATAGAAAATTCGATGTCTAAAAAAAATTTTGTTATTAACTTAAATCTTTAATTTTTTAAGTAAATAGTTTCGGGACTAAATATAACTATTATTGTAATAAACATATTTATCTAGGACATAAAGAAATATTTAAAATTTTAATAGTTTATTCACCCGACTAATTGTATTTCCACAATATATAAAGAAAAACAGTAACAATAACATCTATTTTAATATTTAAAATTAATTTATGAATCTAATTTTTATTTATTATATTGGTAAACTAAATTAAAGATTATGTTTCATTATTTAATAGTATTTGAGGGTAATATTAGTTTTCATTTATTCATATATGTCTCACAAATGTATTCATGTGAATCCCTACATACATACGGTCATTAACAAGTCCAAAAAACACATAAAAACACATGAGATAATTTACACAAAAATTAATTTATCCTCGTACATAAACTATATATACATTTTACAATCTTTATCTATATTTTAATATTTGAAATATATATAGATTTTAGTTTGATTCCATAGTTAAAATTTAATTTTAGGTGATTTCAGAAGTGTCTCATTTTAAAGGAATTTAGCTAATATTATTACTATTATTAATAGTTAAAGAATGGTATATTTAAATTTAAATTATCAATTTTGAAATGAAACTCCCTTCAGAAGATAACAAAATTTAAATTATAGAATATTACAAGAGAAGGATATTACAAATTAAGAATAGTAAATTTAAAATGTCATTAGAAAGACCCAATATTTCATTTAAAATCAATTCATGCACGTATGCACATATATATATACACACACACACACACACATACATATATATACATATATACATACACATACATACACATATACATCTATATATATATATACATATACACATATACATACATATACAATTCATATATCCATATACAAATCTATATATCAAAACATTTATCTAACCATTTAATCATCTATATATATATATATATACATATATATAGACATACTCATATACACATACACACCCTTAAATACATATACATTCATATATAAGCACAAAACACCTACATACATAAAAGATATAAAAAGAATATATATATATATATATATATATATATATATATACACACACACACCACCATATATACACACAATTATATATATAAAAAGAATATTTTCTACAATTATTCACACATGCATGTATATGTATTTATATTACATTGTTATACACCATTTACATACATATACATATATATATTTTCCAACTATTAATTCTAAGGTAATTACGTCTATATACATATATAGATTACAAGTAGTTAAATCTATAAAAATACACATATTTAAGTACATGTACACACACATATATCCGTACATATACATATAATATACATATACATACAAAACAAACATAAAAACATTTATACATATACATCCACACCTATGCAGAATACGCGTTAAAAAAAAATGTTGTCAGTATTCAAACATGCCTCATACTAGTATATTTATACTCACACATGTGTATATCTATTTATACATATATATCCATACTACAATACATATGTGTCCACAATGTAAATACATAGTTACCCATATCTATAATGTTCATATATATATATATATATCTAAATAAGTTCACATATAAAAAAATTTAAGTTCAACAACACATATATCAAAGAGCACAGTGTCAGTATTTTCATATATTCATTTAAAACAATTTATATTTTCTATTTATATATCTACACATACTTTGTTAAAATGAGGTGATTTTTATGCCTACATTTACAAATCAACTCGTTATGTCTGTTCAATAGTATGTCCGGATCCTTATGTTTTATATATATATATATATATATATATATATATATATATATATATATATATATATATATATATATATATAATTTTTATTATAATTATATTATTATTATTATATTATTGTATGTTTTTAGTAACTTAGAATTGATACAATAATAGTTAATAAGAATGAGCACTCTACCGCCCCTGTCTAAATGATTGGATTTCTCTGTATCCTTGGAATAAAAAAATATGAAAATATGTATGTGCGTTTAAAACTCAGTAAATTTTAAAATAAGTTATTCCAAAATTCGCCTGAAGATGAAACAGAACTAATGCTTTTAATTTAATTATGTAATTAAATTTGAAGTTTTTAGCTTCGGTTTTTGAAACATGGTAATTCTTGTGTAGCGAAGGAACCATATTTTTCAATCAGTTAATTTATAATAATTATGCTCTGTAAATTGTCATTGAGCACTGTTTTGTAAAAATAAAAAAACTCAATAAGAGCACCGGATTATATATCTTATTATTCTTTCTTTTTACTATAATATATATATATATATATATATATATATATATATATATCCTTATTATTATATATTATTATTATTATTATATCTATATCTATATTTGTATTAAAATTATGGTTATATATTTGTATTTAGTTATAGCATACCTGCAGATGATAATGGGTATGTCCCCATTCACATAAATACAGTAGTAAATACTGTATGTTGGTCTGCATTTGAAGATTCATTGTGGAATTCACTTGGCTCAGTTCTAGCAGTTTACTAATTCTTATACGCGCCGCTGGCGAATCTTATATGTGTTGTTCTTGTACGAAGTATTATCGTTCATTAACAACCTTCGTGTGTTTATTCTATTCAGTAACCTTCCCTTGGTTACAATATATTCGGAGGCATGCAAATGAGTGTATATATATATATATATATATATATATATATATATATATATATATTATATATATATATATATATTAATGCATGTTTCATTAAATAATATTGACTAGTTTTGCCTATTCATTTTAAGCAAATTCCTTTTATATCGTCTTATAAGCTTTTTAACATTATCCTTGAAAGATGAAAGAAAATCACCATATTTTAGATGTTTTTTTATCTAACCTTTCGGCTTACATAAGCCATCTTCAAAGATGACAATTACATTACAATAAATTGAACAATACACGGACAAAGCGACAATGATAATCAATTTTTCGTTTGCATGGAAGATTTCCACGCTACTACAATCTCGTGCATACGAGCCGCTAGAAGCGAAAATCGTACCGCAGCCCCTGACATCATACATGACCACGCGAGAGTCAAAACGAGAAGTATTAAGTATGGGATGCCGTTGGTATAAACCAATGGCTTCTGTTATCAATTATAGGCATTTATGGATATTTGTGGAGTTTTCATAATTTATTTTGTTCAAGTTAGGTTTCAACTGTTTTATGCATATAGCTTCAAGAATTTTTAGTTTTTCTTTATTGTTTCCATGTTTAAGTATAGTTGTATTTTCAACAAGGATTTTCCGGAATTGTGTATATATATTGTCACCTATGAACAGACTTTTTCACTGTATCACAGCTCTTCAGTGTTGTTAGACGACTGATTACTTCAAGCCGGTATCGAAACCCGACTGATCTGACATCAGTGAGATATCTTACCTCTACTATATATATATATATATATATATATATATATATATATATATATATATATGTATATATATATATATATATATATATATATATATATATATATTAGTATTAAATGGTACGCAAGTCAAGAGCTTTTGTGAGTCAATCCATCCTATTGCTTCATAATCACCATTATTATTATTATTATCATCATCTTTGCAGTTTCATTATCTTTATTCATATATGGCACTATAGAGAACCTGTGGAAGCATCGACCTATTACATATTGAAGGACTGAGTATTAAGAATAAATATTTCTTTTTTGTCTAAATATATGACAACAATATTTAGCTGAGCTTCAAATCTTGTCTAAAAATCATTACTACCTATTAATTTCTTTCAAAGTTGTTGTGGGGCTCTCACCTTTTTACATAAGATGGACTCGTTATACTTATACTGACAGAGAGAATACCTGCTGTTGAGATACGTTGAGATACGTGGAGATACGTTGAGATACGTGGAGATACGTTGAGATACGTGGAGATACCTTGAGATACGTGGAGATACCTTGAGACAGGTTGAGAGATACGGAAACAGATGCAGGGTGTTCTCAGAGAGTTATACAAGAGTCCAGAGAAAGAGATGATTACGGCTTTACTTACAGAGACTTGTACATATACTTTCTACTAACCCGCATTCCTGGACTACTAATCTTCACTTCAAATCTTTATTCTTACGTTTAATACACTTATTTTTCTATCTAAATTACTGGCTTTTTTTTACAGTTTATTCTGTATTAAGTCTTATCAATTCTTTAGCATATAAGACTTACATAAATTTTGAAAAGTTAATACTTCACTTAACAAAAAAAAAGCCAGTTATTAGTAATAATAAAAAGCTAAAAATTTAAAAAAGTTGTGCTTCAAATAAAATTATCTCTACAAAAGAATTTGGAGAGAGTCAGATCCGAAAATAAAAATATAGAATCAGAAATGTGATAAACCCAGGGAATTTAATGTGGGGTATCCGAGCCCATAGGCTCGAGTAAAAATTCCCCGTAGAATCCGTATAAAACGGGGTCAGGTAGCTATTTCCTGAGACGAGACTCTGCCCTTCGACATAGCATCGTCTGGAGATCTTCACTGCGCGGAAGCAGAGATCTTGACCAGCACAGCTGGAGACGAATCACTATCTGCAGGATGTCTACCAACCACCCCACGCAGTCAGATGTGGCACAAGGTCGAATTAAATATGAGCTATCCGAGCCCGTAGGCCCAGCCGAGAAATTCCCCGTAGACTCCGTATAAAACGGGGTCGGGTAGCTGTTTCCGGAGGTGAGACTCTGCCCTTCGACATAGCCTCGTCTGAGGATCCTCTCTGCTCGGAGGCAGAGAGTTTGACCAACACATTTGGAAACGAATCTCCAACTGCAGGATATCTACTAACCACCCCACAGGGTCAGATGTGGCACAAGGCCGAATTTAATGTAAAGTATCCGAGCCCGTAGGCACGGCCAAAAATTCCCCGTAGACTCCGTATAAAACGGGGTATGGTAGCTGTTTCCCGAGACGAGAATATTCCCTTCGACATAGCATCGTCTGGGTATCATCTCTGTCCAGAGGCAGAAAGTCTGACCAGCACAGGTGGAGACGAATCTCCAACTGAAGAATATCTACCAACCGCCCCACGCTGTCAGATGTGGCACAAGGCCGAATTTAATGTGGGGTATCCGAGCCCGTAGGCTCGGCCAAAAATTCCCCGTATAAAACGGTGTCGGGTAGCTGTTTCCCGAGACGAGTCTCTGCCCTTCGGCATAGCCGGATCCTCTCTGCTTGGAGGCAGAGAGTTTGACCAGCTCATTTGGAGGCAAATCTCCAACTGCAGACCAACATACAGTATATACTACTGTATTTATGTGAATGGGGGCATACCCATTATCATCCGTAGGTATGCTACAAGAAACATTCAAACATAATAACTGATTCACTCCTGCACATACACTTGTAACATCTGATCTAACTCCCTACCCAAGTCTTTTTAGTTTCTGTTGCGTTGCTTATTGTTATTACCTTTAATTCTTTCTCGAAAACAGACCCCTAACAGACTCTGAGGTGCGTAGAGCCGTAAGCATCTGGCTTGTCTATTCAATGCTCTGTCGCTGACGTGATGCCGTAACGCGAAGCGGTTTAATTGCATAATGGGAAATTTTTGCACCATGGGGAAGATACACGACACTTATGTGCAACTTGAGAGACAGGTGTAAATGTTTTCTGATATATTTTATTGCCGAGAATTCTTTAGCCTGCACCACGCTTCTTATGAGACGCAGGTAAAGCAAACAATAGTTACACTCATAAAATAAAAATATACACATTTGTTAATGCACTTAATCCCGTATGAATTATAATAAATTGTGGAATGAAAATTTAAGATAAAAATTGAACGGTGTCAGTTTACGGTCACATCACGTCGAAACACCGATTCCCGTATGATAACTGAAGTTAAGCAAAGTCGAACCTGGTCCGTCGATGGGTGGTAGCTTGGGAATACCAGGTGATGTAAGCTTGGATGTGCTGCTAGTAAAATGGCTAATGACTCGGAATTGTTAAACGGAGAGTCGAGATCCAATTGCGTTTGGGTTCGTTATGCTCATTTATTTCTTTGGCAAAGTTATGAATCCAACTCTCCCTCCCAAGCTATGTGTTAATTAGTAAGACATGTATCAACAAAAAAAAAACAAAGCAAAAAAAACAATATTATATCCACCCACACAGAAACAAAACTCCTTACGATCTAAAAATATTTTCTTCCTTTAAATAACATGAAATGGGTTGATAAACCTTAAAAAATGAATGAATAAATAAATAAATAAATTCAAAAAACAGTGTCGGTGTACGTACTTAATTTCTACTCTTGTACAATAACGCATATATGGGTGGATATATAATTATATTGTTTAATTTTTGCAGTATTTGTGAGTGGGTGGATTGTGCTATATCCTAGATATAAACAGCTGGAAATCAACACTGCATGGTGACTGGCAGTTTCACAGCTTAAATGACTATGGTCAAATCACACTGAAAACATCGATTTTATTCGATCACCAAAGTTAAGCAGCGTCGAACCTGTTTAGTACTTAGATGTGTGACCACATGGGAACTGAGAATTAAGCAGAATAATTAATATTTTTTCATATTCTGAACATATTAAAATAATATTGAACTGAGCTGCAAAATTTGTCTACCATTATTTTTGTTTTTTAAAGTAAATCAGAAATCTTCCTTTTCCGTTTTTATAACTGAAACATTAACTTTTAAAAGTTTTATGTAAGTCTTTATGCTAAAATGCCGATAAGTCTCATTTCAGAGTAAAGTAATAATAAAAAAGCTAAAAAATGAATAGAAGTTGTGCTTCAAATAAAAAAGATCTCTACAAAAGAATTTATGAATTAAATAAGAAAATAAAAACATAGAATGAGAAACATTCAAACTTAATAACTGTTTCACTCTTACACATACACTTGTAACATCTGATTTAGTGTTTCGGCTTTAATTGGTTTACAATGTGCTGATAACCCGTAAAAAATCAATCAACCAATGAAATATCATAGAGTTCAACCCACCGTACAACAAAACGTAAAAGCAAATTTAGGAAAAATATCCGTTAACTCAAGCACAAACACTTGCCCCATCCTATCCAGCACTCTCCACAAGATATTCAACAAAGATACATTAAGAAGCAGCTATAGTTGTACCGAGAACATGACATAAATAATAAGAAACACAACAAAAAAATAACCCACAAACCACCCGCACAAAAACCTACATGTAACTGTAGAGGGAAAAAAAAAACAAATGTCCGTTAAACGGCACTTGCAAAATAATAAAATATAGCACGCCAATTTAAAATCATCACATAATGAAGACAAAATGTATATAAGAGTAACGTGGAAACAGAGAAATTATGCAGGAACTGAAAACATTAACTACAAATAGTAAATACGCACATAGAACAATACTTTCTAAATATATATGAAAAATTAAAAGTAAAAACAAAATTACAAGAAAAATATAGTGGAAAATAAGGAAAACAGCATCAAATAAAAAAAAACTGTAATCCGTGCCTGGAGGTGTAAATAACTATAATCAAAGTCCAAAAGACTTTAAAATGCACACACACACACACACACACACACACACATACACACACATATATATATATATATATATATATATATATATATATATATATATATATATATATAGGGTTGGTATAGATTAAATAAATTAATTAGATTAAATAGATTAAATAAAATTCCGATAACCAAAACCACTATTTTTCTAAAAAAAGTGCTCAATGCAAAGCAGAGCAAATAATATTTATTCAAAAAATTATAACATAAAGTTATAACATGATAACAATAATAACATATAATACCATAATAATAATAACATATTATAATAATAACAATAATAGCATAAAAACAATAACAACATAATAACAATAATAAATTATAATATAAACATGAATATATATATATTCAAAAATTTAACATAAGAATGTTATAACATCACTACAAAAATAGCCAACAAATGATAAGACACCAGAATTGAAACAAAACTTATTTTTGTAGTGATGTTATAACATTATGTTAAATTTTTGAATAAATATATATATATTCACTTTCTCTCTCCGCACACACACACACATACATACGTATATGTATATATATATATATATATATATATATATATATATATATATATATATATATATATATATAACATTAATACTAGTGAAATGTTTTTCTCTAAGCTGATTGATAGTATCTTCAAAATCCCAACACTAGAGATTGGTAAACTGACCTTTGGGAATCACTACATCCATTCGTCAGGGGTTATCAACATTTGACTGCATATACTTCTCGATATTTTTGATATTCCCATTTCATTGGTACAATGATTTTCATAGTGTCTGTGAGCGGACGCAAGTTTGTGCTTATTTGTCCTTTCGTTTTCTATTTTTCTTTTTTTTCACTTTACACTCACCACTAAAACTTTTCTCTTGCCTTCTCTTTTCCTTCAGTTGTAACCATTTTGATTTCCGGTTTTCTAGACATATACTGTCGTTGTTAATTTATATATATATATATATATATATATATATATATATATATATATATATATATATATATATATCTTTACTTCAATCCTTCATGAGATTCCGATCCTTATCTATCATTAATTAATGATGAACGAACATATTACACCCACTTACTAGTCTACAACGTATTTATGTATTAGGACATACCCATTAGTACCATAAGTACAACAGTATGACATACAGCTAATAAATCCGTTGGTATATAATCCTAGTGAGTCCTAGTAATTTCAAATACTAAAGCGGATCCACAGAGATGAATAAAACTAGCGTACTTCTCGTTATTTGAAAAAGAGCTATACCCACCATATGTAATAATTGCTGATTTTGTTGTGTAATACATATACATATATATATATATATATATATATATATATATATATATATATATATATATATATGTATATGAAAATATATAGAAAATAGGAAAGAACTGGTTAGGTAAAGTTCTTTAGTATTTTTGTTATTATTTTTAAAAAGTAGTGGTCGATACAAAAGTAGAGCATAAATATAATTATTTATTTTATTTTATTTACTTATTTTTTTATTTAATATGTAGCATGTTTGAATCATATTTTTAAATAAATAATTATGTATATATATATATGTATTTTATGTGTGCATATATATATATATATATATATATATATATATATATATATATATATATATATAGCACATGTAGTGTTAATAAAACGGTGCTCGATGTAATACAACAGATATTAAGCATATATTAATAAGTATATGTATTTATTAATATATATATATATATATATATATATATATATATATATATAAATACCTCTTTTAGATAGGTTTCACTGAAGATGTTTGAAAAAGCATTGCATTTAAGCTGTTTTATTATATTTTTCTCGGATATATAAAAGAGATCTCTTTCTGGGACAAAGGGTCTGTAACCACTATACAAATTTTATATTACAAGGCCTCTTTTGGTTCGTCTATTAGCTATAATTAAGGATGTTTTGTTTGTCTTAGATTATGATGGTAATTTTCAGTGGAAATATTTTCATTCCTCAACACAGGCGACACATTGCTGTGATGATCATGGTTAAAAGTTAGTTTCTTTTTTATTATTATTATTAATAAATCTTCTATAATTTCTGTTTTCTGCTTTTAGATTTGGGCATTTTGTTAGTTTTTTTTTTTTTTTTTTTTTTTTCTACGAGTGAGTTGAGGTTCAATGCTGGTATGATTCCTTGCGTATTTAAATAGTTCGTAATGAAACTATAATCCGAGAAGTGCAAATTTCTTGATAGGCATATGATTGTATGGCCCCATGTAAATAAATATCATTCGTGAATTTGTTTTCATCAGGGACGTAGTTCCGTAAGGGGTATGTAAATTCATGAATAATTTTGGTCCTTTGTATTAGGTTGGTGCAAAAATAATGACGTAATAATGTCGTTTTTTGACGTTAAAAAATACGTCAAAAAACGACATTATTACGTCATTAATTTTGCACCAACCTCATAGCTTGGATCTTGTGGTAAGTTGTTGGCGGTGATTTGTACCCGGTTTACTTTTTAGTTCAATATATATGCGTATTTCTAAGTTCGTTTCCACAGCTTATTTCGAGCGAATTAAGCAGAATCCTAGTTTTTCATTTATGATATTCCAGTGTATGAAAACGGCGTATAAGGCAGTATCCATAAGACGAGCCATCATTATCTGTTGATATAAACATTCCATTGGAGAAAACTGGCAGTGAATACGGAGGAAGGTTTATGCCATACCTTCCCTAAGGAAGATAAATATAGATAGGATGGACACAGGAAGGAACACTTTTGACTGTCATATTTATGCTTCCATATAATATTCAGTTTGGGAGACATTACTCAGTGAATGGTGGACAATCTTCCCACAGGATATGCAAAAAACTAAAAGTAGCAGAAATCTGATTCTACGGAAGGATATCGAAAATTCCATGGCCAAAACGCGTAAGCAACAGGGAAGGCATAAAATAGCAACAGAAACAGTAGAGGATTCGGTCTAAAAATATTTATTCCCAGCAAACAAAGGGGCGGAGGTACGCTCAACTTCAGTTTGGTCTTTTAATTCGAATAACGAAATAAAATTTTCCAAAATACATATGGAGAAAAGGTAGAATTATTTTTTGTGGTAAAAATGTGTTGGTCTTAGTTATTACAATGTCGATTTACTTTAAATGTTACTGCTTGTAGAAGTCCGGAATCTTATATAGTAATTTTCCAAGCGTAGACTAGATGAGGCTCAAGGCCAAAAGAAGGGGATACCGAGTGAGGATTGAATTCACTATTCAGTTGTAATTGATCTAGCGAGACAAGCTTGCTGACCACTACACCGTCTTGAGGAGCCCCAGAATCTTATATATATATTGTCTGGTGCTGATTGAAAACTCAGTGCAAAATAATTTGAATATTTATACCTATACCGTTTGTTAAAGTTAGTGTAGCAGTTATTTCATTTACAGTATGGTAATAAAATAATAATAATAATAATAATAATAATGATAATAATGATAATAATAATAATAATATATGTGTAGATATACTCACACTTACCGACCTCCAAATACAAAAATATAACTGTAATTTGAATACCAACATTGATATAATAGGAATATCTACTTTGAAATATAATCCAAATGTGCGCACAAATGTACGCACAAATGTACAATAGTTTATATAATACTAGCTCTCGATATATATATATATATATATATATATATATATATATATATATATATACATACATACATACATACATACATATATATATATATATATATATATATATATATATATATATGTATCGAGGTATATACACATACATATATATATATATATATATATATATATATATATATATATATATATATAGAGAGAGAGAGAGAGAGAGAGGAGAGAGACAGATAGAGAGAGTAATATGAAAAAAATCCAATTTTGGATTTTGTTCTGTAATGCTATTTATTGCCTCGTTATAATAAATACATTGAGCTGTTTTTGTGGATCAGTTTGAATATTTTTTATTACTAGGATCCACTTGGATTACATACCAACAGGTTTATTACTTTTACTATATATATATATATATATATATATATATATATATATATATATATATATATGAAATTGTGAGACTATTTTCGTTCGAACCGGAGAAAAGTGCATATTTTAAAGAGAGAAAAAGCCGCAAACATCTTTGATTATAATGTGAATTTTTTTATATACATTATTTAAAGTAAATAAAAAAAATCCACAATAAAATCTAAAGAGTTTGCAGATTTATCTCTCATATTTTTCTCTTTAAAATATACAAAGATAAATATATAAAAAGAGTACAATGATTTGTTTTTGTAGAAAACGTGTATTTCTTAATAATTACAGTGTAGATGTACTGTAAATATTACTGACAGCAGATCTGGACACAAAATGCTATAAATTAAATTTTATTTTTTTTAATTTTATCTTATATTTTTAAATCGTTTACTACACAATTTGCACAGTTTGATTGAATTTTTTCAAGTATATTTTAGTTGAAGCTACAGTGATAAAAATGTTTGTTAGAATAGCTAAGATGCTATAATTAGAGAACTAGTAATATATATATATATATATATATATATATATTTATATATATGATAATTAGAGAACTAGTAATATATATATATATATCTATATATATATATATATGACAATTAGGGAACTAGTAATATTTATATATATATATATATATATATATATATATATATATATATATATATATATGATAATTAGAGAACTAGTAATATATATATATATATACATATATATATTACTAGTTCTCTAATTATAGCATCTTAGCTATTCTAACAAATATTTTATATATAATATCATTTATATATCATTATATGTAACATCATTTATATATATATATATATTTATATATATATATATATATATATATATATATATATATATATATATATATATATATAGCATCTATGTCTTAGCTATGCTAACTAGACAGTAATAATTTCAGTAAACTTGAATTAAACTAATTAAAAGTTTGATAAGTTGTAGAAAAAGAAACCAATTAAGATCAGACTTAAAAACTTGAAAACTCGATGGCAGAATTTTTTTTAAAAATTGTGGCAATAAGAGAAAATGCAATAGAAAGTAGCTGATGCATGAATGCAGACCTGGAAAAATCTTTCTTGGCTTTTGAAATATTGGATCAAATAAATTTACCACTCGAGACATTTAGAATGGATTCTTTCTTTTGACGCAGCAGTAAAAGTTTCAAATCAATTTGTTCCTAGTTTTCCATAGAAAACCTCCACGGCAAATCGAAACGCAAGAACCCTGGTAGGGCCGTGGACTTTTCGCTAGGAAGTATCTACGCATGATAAGCATCTGTTATCCATCGTGGCTTTTATGAAAAATAGGATTTAAGAGAGTTACTGAAATGATGAAAAAAGTAAACACAGTTTATTAAAAGATAAAAATGAAAACAGAAGGCCAAATTAATATATATATATATATATATATATATATATATATATATATATATATATATATATATATATATATATATATATATTTATAATGACCGGAAGCTCAACAGAAAATTAAATTATATTTTGTTATGTTGTTTTCGAAGTGGCAAAGGCGACACGTAACTTCATACTTTAATATAAGTGAACTTCAAAGAAAAATACATAACAAAAATGTTATAGAAGAGATTAACATATAAAGAAAAACTGATACAAATTTCATTTCAGATGTGTTTTCATTATATTTTTTAGTTGGTTTCCTATTTTAAATTATTTGGTGGCATATATATATATATATATATATATATATATATATATATATATATATATGTGTGTGTGTGTGTGTGTGTGTGTGTGTGTGTGTGTGCGTGTATTGATGCATGTTTCATTAAATAATATAGACAAGTTTGTTTATTTTATGTAAATTCTTTTCATATCGTCTGATAAGCCTAATAACATTATCACTAAAAGAAGAAAGAAAAACAGAATATTGATACATATTTTTAATCCTATCAAAGCTTTCGGCTTACATAAGCCATTATCAAAGATGACAATTACATTACAATATATTAAAGAATACAAGGACGAACAATAATGATAGTCTGTTTTTGTTTACATGGAAGATTTCCAAGCGACGATAAACTCGTGCATAAGTGACGCTGGAAGCTAAAATCGCACAACCGCTCATGAGGTCACACATGACCGAAAACTAGAAGTATTAAGTATTTTTCTCTTTCTTGATTCAATTTAGACAAAAGGTGATTATGTAATGATAATCATCAATTTTATTGACAATAACTTTTTTTAATTTTGTTGTCTTTTTATTTCCAAAATTTCTTTAACCGGTTGTGATAGCGGGAGGAAAACTTGTCGTCGGAACGTCACTCATACGTACGCAGACATACATACACGAACGTTCACGCATTGCAGCTCACACAATACATAAACATGCATTAACACTGTGGGACTGGACGTATATGCGCATCCATGTGTCGATGCGTGCATATGTACACAATTGGTCGCTATACATATACACACACACACACACACACACATATATATATATATATATATATATATATATATATATATATATATATATATATATATATATATATTGATATATTTGTGTATTTAGGCAGCAATCCTTCTTTCATGCATATTTCATTGAATACGACAGATAAGGTGATTTGATTTCGTCCTTTACAATTTATACAATTTCTCATGCGATCTAATAATATATAGGTCACACTACAACATATTTAACACAAAGACTCACTCTACACCTTTCTGACCATAGCTCAATTGGATCTCATTTAAATATTCATGGAAAACTTACCAGCCACTATTCGTAACATACTTGTTGACAACACAAATATAATAGCATTATCTACATGCAAAAAAAGGCTAAAAATAATGAAAAAGCGCTCGAAAGAAAAGAAAATTCCGACAATTTTTATATAATTTATCATCTGAAAAGAAAAATAATTATTAGAGAAATTATATAAAAAAAAAATAAATCAAAGCCCCTTTTCTGTCGTATTTAATGAAATGTGCATATATATATATATATATATTATATTTTTTTCATATAGACAAAAACGATTTACTCACTACAAAGATGCAACTTCGCTTCAGTGCATTTAAATTGCACTTCGACTGGCGAGAAACAAGATGGTTATGAACAATTCTGTTTGTAAGCAAACTGTATGTGAAACGTCACTTCCTTTTTTTCATTTTTTGAAAAAATACATAACGGCACAAAGGTGACAGAGTGAAACAACAGTAGTTGTTGACAGCAGTTTGGTGAAGGATGGTTGAGGTGTTAAAGTAATGGCTGGATCTGAATAATTTCTTCAAGGTCAAGGGTTTAGGCACAACTAATTTCTAAGAGTAAGGGGTGGGTTAGAAATGGTGAGAGTACGAGATATTAATATGATATAAGAGGAAGTGGCGGAATTCAAACGTTACTTATAGTAGTAATTGGGAATGTATTTTTTTTTTTTTTGGTTAAAAAAACCTAAGCCATAGATGAATTGCATATATTTAGGCTGGAGTTATCACTGCTAGTTTTGTAATCAATGAAAGTAAATTAATAAATAAAGAGGTGGGGATTTCTTCTTGGTATGTTGAATACATAAGCTATTCGAGTTTTTTTTTTTAACAAAAAAACATAAGTTTCAATTTACAAATTAAGATATAAGTAGAAAAGTATATAAAAGTATGGGAAATTAATATAACATTTCTAAGCAAATTTTGACCTATTGTCGGACTTATATATATATATATATTTCTCATCTCACAATCCTCACACTTGCTCCATATGTGGCCTCCTTTGTAAATCACTAGCGGGTCTTAAATGCCACTTGAGATTATCGCACAAACTTTCATAACTGAATCAATAAGGTGGCAGATCCTCATACGTCGAAACCGACGGGAGAGAGTCCATTATATATATATATATATATATATATATATATATACCCACACATATATGCGTGTGTGTTTGTGTGTTTGTGCGTGTGTTGGCGCGTAAAATTTTAAATATAACTAAAAATATATCTTTAAAATGAAAATAGGAATAAACACGTCGGCTAAGGTAAGGTTTCCTATTGTCTTCATTATTCATACACACACACACACACACACACACATATATATATATGTATGTATATATATATATATATATATATATATATATATATATATATATATATATATTGTTATGGAGTGGTTTCACAGTGGAGGCTTGTATTTGTACTAAGTCGGTCCTAAAATAGGTTAGACGTACAAAACTTTAGGAACTTCATATAATAGGTAATGACGCAGAGTAAATCTAGTTGTGGTCGCTGATACTTTAGTATCCGACTAACGGTCGTCCGGCATCGACTGACTGACCTACCCACTGAGCAACGGTATTTAGTCATCCCCCCACGTTGGCATCATGTGGCACAAGGCCGGTTTAACGTGGGATCTCCGAGCCTGTCGGCTCGTCCAAAAATATGCCCATTGAACCCGTATAAATGGGTTCAGGGTCGGTTTACCTCCCCGAAAGAGAATCCGCCCTTCGGCGTAGGCTCGTTCGGGTCCTCCCCGCAGGAGGGAGAGAGTTCAAACGGTCAGCCGGTCGTCCGACTTCAGACTGAACTCAGACCGACTCACTTAGCCACTCCTACTACTTCTACTTATTACAGGTTGCGATGGATAAATTTTCGTCTAAATTACGAAAAAAGGAAAAGAACAATGACATCTCATTTTAAAAAATATATATTTACCAAAATTAGACAAAAATATGTTGAAAAATACTAAAGAGTAAATTTATTCAATAAAATCGCCATTGGCTTCAACCATCTCCTCTAGGTGACTCCTGGAACTCTTCTAGACAGTCTCCTTATTTAACTTAATGGATGTTGGAGATTTATTTGTCTCTCGCCCGACTGCGCCCCACACATAATAATCAAGGGGTTTGCATTCTGGGAAGTTAGGTGGCCAGATGTAAGGGGTGATAACATCGCAGAAATTGTCTAACAGCCATGAGTGATTCCTTCTGCTTGTGTGGAATGGTGCAGAGTCCTGTTGCCAGATATGAGGTCTTCCAGCAGCCATCCTTTTGACCCAGGGCAGCACTACTTCCTCAAGTCACTTGATGTAGGCCTCGGTGTTGAGTCTGAGGCCCTCACTAACAAATTCGGGAGTTCGATCTGAGTGAATTTTCCGAGCTGCCGTACCTTCGTAATCACCATTAGACTCATCCAACTGTTTCAAAACCATCTGCACTCTCCTCACATTGACACTCTGAAATGTTCATAGTGGAGCTTCCAGCGCGAATGTCAAGCAGTACAGGATGCTGTTTCCAAATTTCTGGTGAATTGAATTGCATCATGGTGCTTCAGACGGTACCCAACTGACCCTACTATGCAGTGAAGTCAACAAAATCTAAAACAAGCAACGCGCATGCGCAGAATTAAAAATAGTATATGTCGACAATTTACCCATCGTACCCTGTGTATACACATATTTCTAAAGAAGTAATATATATTTATTCATTAATTTGATATATTTTATCATGTTGAATATTATTTTAGTGATATACTTGAGTAAACTATTGGTTTATTTTATTAAACGGTGTGTTTACTATTCTTAATTACTGTTTGTTTTATGTTTTTGAATTCACTAATAAATATCGTTCTGGGTATGACGATAAACTACATCCGCGCCCTGGGTAAGAGGATAAATTACGTCCCACAGCAAGGCCTCTGATTAGGAGGTTTTGAGAAGCGTGGAACCACCTCTTGATTGCTGGTGTTTCCAGGTCCACCTTTGACTCGGGGTGGTGGCACATGTTGGGGTCCCAGCAAATAGTTAACACTACATTCGCGTCCTTGGTATGTAGATAAGCTACATTCGCGTCCTGGGTAAGACGATAAATTACGTCCAACAGCAAGGCCTCTGATAATACGTTTTTGAAAAAATAATGTTGCCAGCTGTACATTTTTGAAAAAAAAAAAATTATTACCAGCTATACGTTTTTGAAAAAATATTACCAGCTATACGTTTTTGAAAAAATAATATTTCTAGCTATACATTTTTGAGAAAAAAATATTAACAGAAATTGATTTTTGACAAAAAAAAATATTACCAGGAAAAAAAAAAAGTTGCTGGCATTAAGGTTGATGAGCCGTAAAACAACACAAATTGAGGTTGATGTGCCGTAAAACAATGTTCATGTGCCGTAAAACAAACCAAACCAAACCAAACGAATAAATATAAATAGTGTGTGTGTGGTGGATATAAAGTGTGTTATATTTATTAAAATGTTAAGGAGTGTTTCTGTCTGAACATCTGTGATGAGTATTTACCGATATTTACACTTTTTATATTAGGACTATTGTCCTCATCTTTTCGGCCGTTGTACCGTACGGCCTTCCGTAGTTGTATATCTAGCTGGATAGCCTACAGGGAATTACGAATTGAACTCTTTATTTAATCCACGGTGGTAGACTGTTCTCGTCTCACTGCTTATGCCTAGGGATATCGGTTAGTTTTTTTTTATATATTTAGTACGGTTCTTTTGTTACTAACTTAATGGATAAAAAACTTGGTTTGGGAATTTAATGACAGTTGTTGTGATTTCGATCTCTGGGTCGGACATTGCCCTCAGTTGAAAACGGGCGAACAATAACTGAGAAAAAAAAAAAAAAAAAAAAAAAACTAAATAAAAATAAGAAGTTTACGATATACCTAGACAGTGTAATGAAAGAAGTCTACCCCCGGAGATCAGTACAGAATACCCTGAAGAAACCCCTAGTGTACAACAGTCGAAACGTTGTGATAACAATAACAAAAGTGAAGACAATAATCCGAGTATAACTGGTTTAAATTAATGAGTGTTATTTTGTATCTTTGTGGGCATTCCCTTTTGTAATCAAGTAGGCGTGGGTTCAACATGGTTGTTGTTTCGTTCCTTTTTTTTTATATAAACCTCGGTTTTAAAGTAGTTTTTTTACTATTTTAGTCAGTTGGTATGCCTCCGAAAGGAAGTCTATTATTTATGTTTAGTTTATGTGATGTTAAGTTTTTTTGTTTTTTGTGTTGAGATTCTTCCCGTGTTGTCAGTGTAAATATATCATCAAGATAGCGAGAGTAGATCTTTTGGTTTCGAAAGTTTTTGATATATTTTTTTTTAAATTCCATTTCTAGGGTTGACTCCCAAGTGAGTAGGCGAAGCGTGATAAAAGCCAACACGCGATATTAAAGACAAAACAAATAAATGAATAAATAAATTGACTATATAACAAAGAGCATAAGTCTTTGATATGCAAAACGTACAGGAACATATGGAGATTTATTTACAATAACAAACTGGAAATCAAAAAAAGCGGTTAGAAATAGGACAGAATTAAATAAACAAATAATAATAAACACAGAACATTGGTTGGTTTTTAATCAAACATGTATGCATGTGTCTATCTATCTATCTATCTATCTATCTATCTATCCCAGTCTGCTCATATCTATCTATCTATCTATCCCAGTCTGCTCATATCTATCTATCTATCTATCTATCTATCTATCTATCTATCTATCTATCTATCTATCTATCTATCCCAGTCTGCTCATATCTATCTATCTATCCCAGTCTGCTCATATCTATCTATCTATCCCAGTCTGCTCATATCTATCTATCTATCTATCTATCTATCTATCTATCTATCTATCTATCTATCTATCTATCCCAGTCTGCTCATATCTATCTATCTATCTATCTATCTATCTATCTATCTATCTATCCCAGTCTGCTCATATCTATCTATCTATCTATCTATCTATCTATCTATCTATCTATCCCAGTCTGCTCATATCTATCTATCTATCTATCTATCTATCTATCTATCTATCTATCTATCTAAATGCACACACACACACACACACGCACATATATATATATATATATATATATATATATATATATATATATATATATATATATTAGGTTGGTGCAAAAATAATGACGATTATTGACGTATTTTTAACGTCAAAAACCGACATTATTTTTGCACCAACCTAATATATCTATCTATCTATCTATCTATCTATCTATCTATATATATATATATATATATATATATAGATAGCTAGATAGATAGATAGATAGATAGATTGCGAGAGAGAGAATGTCTTATACGAATATATAGCTTGTTAGTATATACAGACACACACACACACACACAATATATATATATATATATATATATATATATATATATATTTTCAGGTTTCGTTAGAAACGACTGAGAAAGTTGTGTGGTTAATTTTTTTTTAATTTTTCATATGTTCTTATATATTTTTATATTTTCAGGACTTAAATTACATTTCCAATCGTTTTATATTTTCATTATTATGGATGAATTTTATGAATGTATGCAGTTTTACGTATGCATCTACAGTTATAGGAACGTTTTATGTTCCAAACCTGGTCAGCACATTGCCCGCAATCGCTACAAAAACCTTCGAAAAATGGCCAAGCGCGGTGACGCCCGAGTAGTCTATACTAAAGATGAAAACAAACGAAATGGATCCTGTGGATTCTGGAAGATCACTATCCAAATCATAAACAGAAGTAAAGCAGCTGTGCCCAGACATTTAAATGGCCCCAAGGACACATCCTCCTCGACAGATAAGACGAACCTCTTCGCTTCCATATTTGCCTCTAGCTAAATATTAGATGACAAAGACCATTTCCTTCATAATTTTCCTCGTCTCACCGAGCATAATTTCAGTAATATTACAGTCACAGCAGGAGAAATCTCCAGATTTAACAAAGGTCTTTATGTTAAGGAATCCACTGCTCCAGGTAAAATTCCAGGTTTTCGTTAACAATATCAATCAGAAATTATCTCCAGTCCTAGCAAAGTTATTCAACCGCTGCTTGAAGAAGAAGTCCTACCAAGGCTGGGGAAAGTGTCAAGCGTATACCCGGTTTTAAAGAACGCGGTCGTGCCATCTTACTCTTTTCAGTAGATACTCATTAGTCTCCTAAATAATATCAGCAAACTTTTTGAGACCATATGCAATAAGAAGGTCATCGAGCACCTAAAAAAAAAAAACAACCTTCGCAGCGACGCGCAGTATAGTTTTCGGTCGACCCTTTCCACTGCCGACGTCCTAACTAGCACCACTCACAGAATCAATGAGGCTCTTGACGGCAAACACAACTCGAAGACCATAGCCCTAGATATCTCAAAAGACCTTCAACTATGTGTGGCACAATAGCTTAATTCAAAAGCTCTCCAGTTATGGAATCACGGGAAGGGTCTTCTTAATTATAAAATCCTTCCTTTCAGTGAATGAAGTCAGTGTTGGTAGTTATCAATGGCAAGTCTTCTGGAGCCATATAGTTGAACGCAATCGTCCCCCAGGGGTCACTCTTTGGACTAACCCTATTTTGAACTTCATAAGTGATCTTCCTAAGAATATACTCATATCATTTGTAAACATCTATGCTGATGATACGACTATATACGGGTGCACTTCTAAAATTCTCGATGGTCAGAGATTGGCGACTGATTGCTCTTCCGATCTTGCACAAACTACTCAGTGAGATAAAACTTGCTGGTTGCATTAAATGCGTCAAAGACCAAACTAGTTACATTTCATCATCGGCGATCTGACCCCGAACTACCACTAATCAGGATGAATGGAGGTCTTCTCGGATATTGAATGACTTAGGCCTCAAGTTCACACCCGACCTCAAGTTGAACTCGTAAATACGATCCATTGTTAAGGATGCAGTTAAAAAGGCCGACTCCCTGTACTGCTCAATGTGTGTCACAAAGGCTTACTATCAGGTCATCCCATAAGTTCTGTCCGAATTTTGAATAAAGAAAACAAGTGACCAAATGTTAAATTTAATTACAGATTCAATCAACAATTTATTTTCCCTGATTATGACTTCCTTCCATCTATTAACAAGCTTACTAATTCCATTACTGTAAAGTTCTTTTGGCTTTGATTCGAAGAACTCACAAATGTCAGTTTTAACCTCTTCCTGTGTTACAAAAGTTGTTTCTTCCAAATGATTCTGTAAGCTACGTAACAAATGGTAGTCTGACGGAGCAAGATTGGGAGAATAAGGTGGATGAGGAATTTTCTCCGAACCAAGTTCTTCGATCTTTTGTGACGTGATACTTGCTGTGTGGGGTCGTGCATTGTCCTGATGAAACATCACCTCTTTTCGATTCACTAGAGCAGGTCTTTTTTCCTCAAAGCTTGGTTCAAACGCTCTAATTGCTGACAGTATATTTGAGCATTAATTGTTGCATTAGGTGGCATGAATTCAAAGTGGATTATTCCTTGGCGATCCCACCAGATTGAAAGAAAAAACCTTTTGCACATGAAGTTCCCTTCTTGGCTGTGGCTGGGGTCCTTCCCCTTTACCAAGCAACTGTCTACGACGCTTAACATTTCGATAAAAGATCCATTTTTCGTCGCCAGTCATAAGTCTATCGAAAAAAGGTGAAACAAGTTGGCGAGAATGGAGAGAAGAGCAGATGTCAACTCGGGATTTGAGGTTGTTTTCAGACAATTCATGAGGCACCTATTTTCCAAGTTTAGGAACATTTCCAAGTTGTTGAAGATGACGATGAACAGTTGTATGGTTTGAACTGAGAACCACTGCCAATTCCTCAACTGATAAAGTAGGATTTTCTTCAAGGGCTGCTTCAAGAAGCTTTTCATCAAACTCAAGTGGACGTTCGGTCCGATCTTCATCTTCATGGGTGAAATATCCACCTCTGAATTTTGCAAACCATCTTCTGCAAGTTCTTTCATTCACACATTCCTCTCCATAAACTGAGTGAATGTTTCTTGCCGCTTCGTATGCTGAGTTTCCTTTCTTGAACTCATAAAGCATTATGTGCCTCAAATGATTCTTTCTTAAACAAAATTTAATTCTATTGTTCTCTGAAATAAAATTTGATCAGTTTAAATTCATCTAAACATCAAAATAATGTTCAGCACCATTAGACTTTATAAAATACTCTTTAAATTTCGTTAATTTTAACAAAAAATTCGGACAGAACTTATGGGATGACCTGATACATAAGCTCTCCAGTGATGGAATCCCTGGAAGAGTTTTCTCGATCATAAAATCTAAACAGGTAATTATCAAAGGTCTAACCTCCGAAGCCCTAGAGGTCAGCGCAGGCGTCTATCAGGGGTCATTCCTTGAACCAGCCCTTTTTTGATCGACTTGAATGATCTGCCTAAGAATATATCAGATCATTTGTAAATATCTATGCCGATGATACGACTATATACAGCCGCACTTCTAAAACTCTCGATGGTCAGAGACTGGCGACTGATCACTCTTCCGATCTTACCCAAACTATTCAGTGGGGTAAAAACTGGCTGGTTACGTTCCATCATCGCCGATCTGACACCGAACTACGAGCAATCAGGTTGAATGGAGGTCTTCCGGGAGAAGCAACGTGCCTTGAAAGGCTGTGGGACCTCAAATTCACACCCGACCTGAAGTGGAACTCGTACATACGATCCATTGCTAAGGATGCGGGTAAAATGGACAGCTATCTGTACCGCTCCAGTAAGTATCTGATCTCCTCCTTGTATCTTTACAAGAGCCAGATCAAGCCAAAAATGGAATAATGTTGTCATATTTGAGCGGATACTGCCCACACTTCACTCTCTAGACATGTGCCTGGCGAATTATTCTCTACCCTTCAACGTCTCCCCCACAGGCCAGAGGTGGCATGCCACTCGCTGGTCTATCGCTACTTCCACGGAAGGTGTTCGGAGGAACTATATTCCCTGGTCACGTCGAGGCAAGTATTCACACCAAGAACACGCCATGCCAATTATATAGTAGCAAACCACCTATATTCCCTCCCTTGTGAAGTAAGTTCCACTCGAACAGCACCTAGATAGATGTGAACAGACTGAGAAAGATAGATAGATTGATATGAACAGACTGAGATAGATAGATACTGATATTTATCTTTACATTTCTAATATAGAAAGATTTGTACCTGTCTTAATAATAATAGAACTGCACATAAGAAATAATGCATTGTGCATTTCTTATGTTGTGGGATCACAAAATCAGCAACGGGAAAAATGTTGAATGGTGACGGCAGAATACGCCAAGAAGAATTTGAAAACATTCATAAAAAACAGTAAGAACCGGAAAAATGGTTTTCTCAACGGCAAAAATGTCTTGGAGGAAATTTTAAAAAGTTAATAATCACAAAAATTGGATTGACCAGCCAGAAAATATTTGAAGAATTTTGTATTGCGAAAAAGTCAGAAAAAAAAACTGTAGAATATTTCCAACATTGCCAAAAGAAATGGAAGCAATCCCATTACCATCTTTAAATAGACTTCATAAAATTGCGTAAGAAACAATGTAAATTCAACAGACACCTTTAATGTTGAATATAGAGTTTCATTGGACGAACCGAACTCAATTAAAAGTCTACGACTAAAACATAATTAAGAGGTGGATTAATGTTTCTAGCTACAATTGTCTACAATAAGATTATAACCTATTTCCAATGTGATGAGTATTCTAGATAAATTCCTTGACCGGTACTTTTTTTTTATCGGGAGAAGACACAATTATAGATTTAAGCTAAAGAATATATTCTGCCGAGATAAATTGTTTTACACGACACAGTGAACCAATTTCCTTTGCTGCAGTCCTAGTAATAGATTCAATATAATTGTTACACTTTGTGTCAGCAGAAAACGTTACCCCGAGAAGATGCAATGAGTCGTTCTTCCGAGGGTGATGGAAGTTTTAAAAAGGTTCTATAAGACGATTTAAAGAGTTCAGTTTCATTTTTGGAAGTGTTAAAATCAATAGGCCTCTTCTTGCCCCAGTTAACAACAGATTGTACGCCCCTTTTTTAGATCAGCTCCGATTTTGACCTTTTTTGAACAGATGAGAATTTATTATGACATCGATAAATAGTTCTCTCATCAGCATAGATACCGAGATGAAAGCTGATATCAGGATCCTTGTTGGTAAGTTACTTTAGCAAACTGATCCATCTAGAATGGTCATTGCCCTACACGATTTCCTTTTCTTTATTCTTTATGAGTTGCTACGATTTGGTGGAGGAAGACATAACTGAATGGTTTCCCAGTGCTTTCTCCACGTCTTTAAATTCAGAATAATCCTTCTCCTAGACTACTTTCTCTAGTTAAGCAATGTTGAGCCCAGTATCTACTAAGATATGTGGCCGCTTAGGATTACCAGGTGCTGTAAAGTTGGATGTGCGGATGGTGTAATGGATAAAGGCTCGATATTGAAAATCGAAGAACTGAGTTCCAATTCCAGTTGCTTTCCTTATGTTCACTAACGCGCAAATATCCTTGGGAAAGGCATGAATCCATCTTTTCTCCTGATCCAAGCTATAGAAGTTTATCAGTAAGTCAGTATTATTTTTTTTTTAAATCTTACAATCAAAATATATTTTCTGTTTTTAAATAAGCAGCCGTAAATATGACGTTGACAACCCGTAAAAAAGTTAGTCTATAATCCATGCCGTTTCTCGACCAACCCAAGAGAAGACAGTCCCCCTTGAGGCTTAACCTGTTTGTACAGTGAAAGAAACAAATTCATACTTTTTTCTCAGAATCGGAACTCTTTTCGAAGATTCCACTTTTCGCGCCAATAACCTTTACACTACCCGCAACAAGAATTTATATGAAGCTGAAAAGCAATATTGAAGTAACGAAGAACGCTGAGGAGAGATAAAAATTGTCACAATTAACTCTCCTTTCAAGGTAGTTGAAAGCTTAACAAGATAAACAGATCAATGATTATTATAAAATGTCCTATATTAATATTTGAAATAATATATATATATATATATATATATATATATATATATATATATATATATATATATATATATATATATATATATATTACAATGAATCATTCATACGAAAAGTAGATTAGTAAAGTTAATGATATAAAATGGTGCAATCACTTCGCAAACAAATTTTTAATTTTACATTTTAATTTTTTCGTCTCGGATGCTACCTAAATTTTAACAAAAACAAAATAATTTCCATGCCTGAAGATGACTGAATGTACAGTCGAAAGTACTTGTATATTAAAGAAAGACGTTATACAGCTTATAATTTTTAAAAACAAGGATCATACCATTCATCGAGTGATTTGTAGGTTAATGCACCTTTAAAATTTTGTTAGCGAAGGGATTTCGCCATTTTATATTATTAACTTTACTAATCTACTTTTTGTATGAATGATTCATTGTAATATAAATTAAACTGAACCACATATTTGACATATATATGCACATTTCATTGAATACGATAGATAAGGTGTTTTGATTTAGATTTTATACAATTTCTCATGGGATCTAATATTTTTTTTTCTTTTCCGGTGATAAATTATATAAAAACTGTTCAATTGTTCTTTTTATCCGAGCGCTTGTAAAAAATGAAATAGGACAAACATTATTTACGAATTTAAATGTCCATTAAGGAATTGTATTTCTGGCCAATCAAAATTCGTAAATAATTATACAGGTCATATTTCAACATGTTTGACACGAAAACTTGCACTACACCTTTCTGACCATAGTTCAATTAGATTTCATTTCAATATTCAGGGAGAGCTATCGGACACTATTATAATAACATTATCTACATGCAAAAAACGCTAAAAATAATGGAGGCCTTATAAATAAAAAGCAAAAAAACAACATTCAATATCTACTATAAACATGGACACAATATCTTGACCGTGTTTTGAAAATGAAAACATTATATAAATACATACAAATAAAAAACTATTTCTGGGTAACAGTTAATATATTCCATCCTTGAAATTGGCTAAATTTATAGCCGAAAGCGCTCGGATAATAAGAACAAATGGACAGTTTTTATATAATTTATGATTTGAAAAGAAAAAAAAATATATTAGTTCACATGAGAAATTGTATAAAAAATAAATCAAAGCTCCTTGTCTGTTGTATTCAGTGAAATGTGCATGTAAAAAGGATTGCATCCTAAATACACATCGACACGCAGACATATATATATATATATATATATATATATATATATATATATATATATATATATATATATATATATATATTATAGTAAAAAAAGAAACAACAGTAAGATATATAATCCGATGTTCTTATTGATATTTTTAGTTTTACAAAACAGAGCTCAATGTAAATTTACAGAGCATAAATATTATAAATTAATAGATTTAAAAGTATGTGATATGTAATTCTTGTGTAGCAGAGGAACAATATTCTTAAATCAATTAACTTATAATATATATATATATATATATATATATATATATATATATATATATATATATATATATATATATATGTATGACAAATTTGAAAAAAAATTTTTTGTGACGTTAGGAATTTATTGGATTGGGTTTGTTTACGTTGTTATAACTGCACATGCGCACGAACGAGAGATGATGGGAGTTTCAAAATTTAGAAATATTTTTTTTCATAATTCTTGGCAGATTTTCTGTTATCCCAAAATGTGGGATATTTAAGAACAAAGATGACAGAAAGAAAAAGATAATAAAAATAAGTTTGGCAAGAAAATAAGTTTGTCTAGATTGCAATAAATAAATTATTTCTAAATTCTGAAACTCCTAGCGTCTCTCGTACGTGCAGTCACAATAACGTCAATAAACACAGCCCAATGAAGTTCTAACAAAAAACTGTTTTCCAATTTGTCTTAGATGTTTTCTTTCAAAACTGTTCTTGATATATAAAACTTTATATGTAAAAATGTATATTTGGTTATCATAAACATATGTATGAATTAAATATATATTTCTTTGGTCCACAAGTTTATGCCGCACTTAGTATAATATTAGGTTGGTGCAAAAATAATGACGTAATAATGTCGTTTTTTGACGTATTTTTAACGTCAAAAAACGACATTATTACGTCATTATTTTTGCACCAATCTAATATAACCGGACAGTAATTAATGTAATTTATTATCAGCCTTTTAAATAAACAGAGGGAAAACTGCGAATCTTACTTGAGTTGTTTTTTTTTTTGTTTTTTTTGTGTGTGTGTGTGAATAGTTAGTACAAAAAGGAAAAAGTGGGGTGTTATTAGGTTGGTGCAAAAATAATGACGTAATAATGTTTTTTGACGTATTTTTTAACGTCAAAAAACGACATTATTACGTCATTATTTTTGCACCAACCTAATAAATGGTCAAATGCTAAAGCTAGAAAATGCAGGACACTGCGGAGAGCTACAATTGAAGAAGATGCATTTCTATATATGAAATAAATATCAATATTTTTATTGCCAAACAACAGAATACTGATATAGAGTGGGCGGAAAGATACTCCCTATTGAAAATTACTTATAACTTCTGTTAATTTTACCACATTTGCATGAAACAAAATACTGTGTTCAACAGAAATTAATCCTCCATTTTGAAGATTGATAAAAAAAAAAAACCCGCAGTATTAGCTATTAAAAAATTACATCCCTATTGTTTAAACAGAGGGCTACAATTTTTATTCCTTTAGTTTTAAAAATGACACAATCAAAATACTTTTTTAAGTTTTCCATCACACGGAAGTTTGAGCGCATCGAGGCCTTTCAGCTGGCTTTCTTTTGAGCGCCTAACTTGTGACCCTGAAATTTCCAA
The DNA here is from genome assembly GCA_963932145.1 of Acanthosepion lycidas. Classification (NCBI taxonomy): domain Eukaryota; kingdom Metazoa; phylum Mollusca; class Cephalopoda; order Sepiida; family Sepiidae; genus Acanthosepion; species Acanthosepion lycidas. The sequence continues at coordinate 36,706,935 of OZ010607.1, read as the reverse complement.
CCCATAGCAGATTTTCTATACGGAACAGCATCATCCCAACATAACATGAAATAAGTACGTAAAGTTCTTTGTGTTGTAACTACAGATTCACAAATCTTTTAAAAAAAGGGTTGAACAGCAAATGCATGATGTACCCCAATCCAAACCATGAGGGTAACTGATGGTATCTGAGAAAAAATAAAACTGGCATTACATTAGCTAAATAAAGACACCATTGCTACAGGTGATAGTCTAAAATATGGGAGATATTTTTGCATCACTCTGTATCTCTTCATTATGAGATTGACTTTACGGTGACGCTTTGTTTATTTACATGTCGTTTAACAATGTTCTTAATATTGTCTCAGATCTGTTTAAGAATTAAAGAATCGGAGGGCCGAGTTCGAATTCCAGTCGGATCCATTACATTCACATACGTGCTAATACTCTTGGGAAAGGTATGAAACCTCTTCTTATCCCCTAGCTATAGGTAATAGAAGGACAGGCTGGGTTCTGTAGCCGTGGGTGGCACACGGTCTAGGAGAAGGTAACTCTGAATACAAGACCGGCCTGGAGTGGTTTGGCCTTCGAAAGGCTATCCTGCCCAAGATAAAGGCACTTCTAATGCGGCTGCAGTATATCTGTTGGCCCTACGACCCTGATAAGATCATAGGATTCGCGCGATCTTTTTAAGAACTTCATCAACGATGGACATGTTTTTATTGATTTACTTTCTCAATGTTCTCAAATTTCATTTTCCATTTGACTATGTTCAACATTTCGGCAATTTCAAATGTCCTCTCTCTATCACAGATATTTTAGTTTCATTTCTCTGTCTGCTATAAGCACGCGGCTTTTAAAACGTCCTCTCTCTATCACAGATATTTTAGTTTCATTTCTGTGTCTGCTATAAGCACGCAGCTTTTAAAACGTTCTCGCTCTATCACAGATATTTTAGTTTCATTTCTCTGTCTGCTATAAGCACGCGGCTTTTAAAACGTCCTCTCTCTATCACAGATATTTTAGTTTCATTTCTGTGTCTGCTATAAGCACGCGGCTTTTAAAACGTCCTCTCTCTATCACAGATATTTTAGTTTCATTTCTGTGTCTGCTATAAGCACGCGGCTTTTAAAACATCCTCTCTCTATCACAGATATTTTAGTTTCATTTCTCTGTCTGCTATAAGCACGCGGCTTTTAAAACGTCCTCTCTCTATCACAGATATTTTAGTTTCATTTCTTTGTCTGCTATAAGCACGCGGCTTTTAAAACGTCCTCTCTCTATCACAGATATTTTAGTTTCATTTCTGTGTCTGCTATAAGCACGCGGCTTTTAAAACGTCCTCTCTCTAGGACATATATTTTAGTTTCATTTCTCTGTCTGCTATAAGCACGCGGCTTTTAAAACGTTCTGTCTCTATCACAGATATTTTAGTTTCATTTCTGTGTCTGCTATAAGCACGCGGCTTTTAAAACGTCCTCTCTCTATCACAGATATTTTAGTTTCATTTCTGTGTCTGCTATAAGCACGCGGCTTTTAAAACGTCCTCTCTCTAGGACATATATTTTAGTTTCATTTCTCTGTCTGCTATAAGCACGCGGCTTTTAAAACGTTCTGTCTCTATCACAGATATTTTAGTTTCATTTCTGTGTCTGCTATAAGCACGCGGCTTTTAAAACGTTCTCTCTCTATCACAGATATTTTAGTTTCATTTCTGTGTCTGCTATAAGCACGCGGCTTTTAAAACGTCCTCTCTCTATCACAGATATTTTAGTTTCATTTCTCTGTCTGCTATAAGCACGCGGCTTTTAAAACGTCGTCTCTCTAGGACATATATTTTAGTTTCATTTCTCTGTCTGCTATAAGCACGCGGCTTTTAAAACGTTCTGTCTCTATCACAGATATTTTAGTTTCATTTCTGTGTCTGCTATAAGCACGCGGCTTTTAAAACGTCCTCTCTCTAGCACAGATATTTTAGTTTCATTTCTTTGTCTGCTATAAGCACGCGGCATTTAAAACGTTCTCTCTCTATCACAGATATTTTAGTTTCATTTCTGTGTCTGCTATAAGCACGCGGCTTTTAAAACGTTCTCTCTCTATCACAGATATTTTAGTTTCATTTCTGTGTCTGCTATAAGCACGCGGCATTTAAAACGTTCTCTCTCTATCACAGATATTTTAGTTTCATTTCTCTGTCTGCTATAAACACGCGGCTTTTAAAACGTTCTCTCTCTATCACAGATATTTTAGTTTCATTTCTGTGTCTGCTATAAGCACGCGGCTTTTAAAACGTTCTCTCTCTATCACAGATATTTTAGTTTCATTACTGTGTCTGCTATAAGCACGCGGCTTTTAAAACGTTCTCTCTCTATCACAGACATTTTAGTTTCATTTCTCTGTCTGCTATAAGCACGCGGCTTTTAAAACGTCCTCTCTCTATCACAGATATTTTAGTTTCATTTCTGAGTCTGCTATAAGCACGCAGCTTTTAAAACGTCCTCTCTCTATCACAGATATTTTAGTTTCATTTCTGTGTCTGCTATAAGCACGCGGCTTTTAAAACGTCCGCTCTCTATCACAGATATTTTAGTTTCATTTCTGTGTCTGCTATAAGCACGCGGCTTTTTAAACGTTCTCTCTCTATCACAGATATTTTAGTTTCATTTCTCTGTCTGCTATAAGCACGCGGCTTTTAAAACGTTCTGTCTCTATCACAGATATTTTAGTTTCATTTCTCTGTCTGCTATAAGCACGCGGCTTTTAAAACGTTCTCTCTCTATCACAGATATTTTAGTTTCATTTCTCTGTCTGATATAAGCACGCGGCTTTTAAAACGTCCTCTCTCTATCACAGATATTTTAGTTTCATTTCTCTGTCTGCTATAAGCACGCGGCTTTTAAAACGTCCTCTCTCTATCACAGATATTTTAGTTTCATTTCTCTGTCTGCTATAAGCACGCGGCTTTTAAAACGTCCTCTCTCTATCACAGATATTTTAGTTTCATTTCTGTGTCTGCTATAAGCACGCGGCTTTTAAAACGTCCGCTCTCTATCACAGATATTTTAGTTTCATTACTGTGTCTGCTATAAGCACGCGGCTTTTTAAACGTTCTCTCTCTATCACAGATATTTTAGTTTCATTTCTGTGTCTGCTATAAGCACGCGGCTTTTAAAACGTCCTCTCTCTATCACAGATATTTTAGTTTCATTTCTGTGTCTGCTATAAGTACGCGGCTTTTAAAACGTTCTCTCTCTATCACAGATATTTTAGTTTCATTTCTGTGTCTGCTATAAGCACGCGGCTTTTAAAACGTCCGCACTCTATCACAGATATTTTAGTTTCATTTCTGTGTCTGCTATAAGCACGCGGCTTTTTAAACGTTCTCTCTCTATCACAGATATTTTAGTTTCATTTCTGTGTCTGCTATAAGCACGCGGCTTTTAAAACGTCCTCTCTCTATCACAGATATTTTAGTTTCATTTCTCTGTCTGCTATAAGCACGCGGCTTTTAAAACGTTCTGTCTCTATCACAGATATTTTAGTTTCATTTCTCTGTCTGCTATAAGCACGCGGCTTTTAAAACGTTCTCTCTCTATCACAGATATTTTAGTTTCATTTCTCTGTCTGCTATAAGCACGCGGCTTTTAAAACGTCCTCTCTCTATCACAGATATTTTAGTTTCATTTCTCTGTCTGCTATAAGCACGCGGCTTTTAAAACGTTCTCTCTCTATCACAGATATTTTAGTTTCATTTCTCTGTCTGCTATAAGCACGCGGCTTTTAAAACGTCCTCTCTCTATCACAGATATTTTAGTTTCATTTCTGTGTCTGCTATAAGCACGCGGCTTTTAAAACGTCCTCTCTCTATCACAGATATTTTAGTTTCATTTCTCTGTCTGCTATAAGCACGCGGCTTTTAAAACGTATTCTCTCTATCACAGATATTTTAGTTTCATTTCTGTGTCTGCTATAAGAACGCGGCTTTTAAAACGTCCTCTCTCTATCACAGATATTTTAGTTTCATTTCTGTGTCTGCTATAAGCACGCGGCTTTTAAAACGTCCTCTCTCTATCACAGATATTTTAGTTTCATTTCTCTGTCTGCTATAAGCACGCGGCTTTTAAAACGTCCTCTCTCTATCACAGATATTTTAGTTTCATTTCTCTGTCTGCTATAAGCACGCGGCTTTTAAAACGTCCTCTCTCTATCACAGATATTTTAGTTTCATTTCTGTGTCTGCTATAAGCACGCGGCTTTTAAAACGTCCGCTCTCTATCACAGATATTTTAGTTTCATTACTGTGTCTGCTATAAGCACGCGGCTTTTTAAACGTTCTCTCTCTATCACAGATATTTTAGTTTCATTTCTGTGTCTGCTATAAGCACGCGGCTTTTAAAACGTCCTCTCTCTATCACAGATATTTTAGTTTCATTTCTGTGTCTGCTATAAGTACGCGGCTTTTAAAACGTTCTCTCTCTATCACAGATATTTTAGTTTCATTTCTTTGTCTGCTATAAGCACGCGGCTTTTAAAACGTCCTCTCTCTATCACAGATATTTTAGTTTCATTTCTGTGTCTGCTATAAGCACGCGGCTTTTAAAACGTCCTCTCTCTAGGACATATATTTTAGTTTCATTTCTCTGTCTGCTATAAGCACGCGGCTTTTAAAACGTTCTGTCTCTATCACAGATATTTTAGTTTCATTTCTGTGTCTGCTATAAGCACGCGGCTTTTAAAACGTCCTCTCTCTATCACAGATATTTTAGTTTCATTTCTCTGTCTGCTATAAGCACGCGGCTTTTAAAACGTCGTCTCTCTAGGACATATATTTTAGTTTCATTTCTCTGTCTGCTATAAGCACGCGGCTTTTAAAACGTTCTGTCTCTATCACAGATATTTTAGTTTCATTTCTGTGTCTGCTATAAGCACGCGGCTTTTAAAACGTCCTCTCTCTAGCACAGATATTTTAGTTTCATTTCTTTGTCTGCTATAAGCACGCGGCATTTAAAACGTTCTCTCTCTATCACAGATATTTTAGTTTCATTTCTGTGTCTGCTATAAGCACGCGGCTTTTAAAACGTTCTCTCTCTATCACAGATATTTTAGTTTCATTTCTGTGTCTGCTATAAGCACGCGGCATTTAAAACGTTCTCTCTCTATCACAGATATTTTAGTTTCATTTCTCTGTCTGCTATAAACACGCGGCTTTTAAAACGTTCTCTCTCTATCACAGATATTTTAGTTTCATTTCTGTGTCTGCTATAAGCACGCGGCTTTTAAAACGTTCTCTCTCTATCACAGATATTTTAGTTTCATTACTGTGTCTGCTATAAGCACGCGGCTTTTAAAACGTTCTCTCTCTATCACAGACATTTTAGTTTCATTTCTCTGTCTGCTATAAGCACGCGGCTTTTAAAACGTCCACTCTCTATCACAGATATTTTAGTTTCATTTCTGAGTCTGCTATAAGCACGCAGCTTTTAAAACGTCCTCTCTCTATCACAGATATTTTAGTTTCATTTCTGTGTCTGCTATAAGCACGCGGCTTTTAAAACGTCCGCTCTCTATCACAGATATTTTAGTTTCATTTCTGTGTCTGCTATAAGCACGCGGCTTTTTAAACGTTCTCTCTCTATCACAGATATTTTAGTTTCATTTCTCTGTCTGCTATAAGCACGCGGCTTTTAAAACGTTCTGTCTCTATCACAGATATTTTAGTTTCATTTCTCTGTCTGCTATAAGCACGCGGCTTTTAAAACGTTCTCTCTCTATCACAGATATTTTAGTTTCATTTCTCTGTCTGCTATAAGCACGCGGCTTTTAAAACGTCCTCTCTCTATCACAGATATTTTAGTTTCATTTCTCTGTCTGCTATAAGCACGCGGCTTTTAAAACGTCCTCTCTCTATCACAGATATTTTAGTTTCATTTCTCTGTCTGCTATAAGCACGCGGCTTTTAAAACGTCCTCTCTCTATCACAGATATTTTAGTTTCATTTCTGTGTCTGCTATAAGCACGCGGCTTTTAAAACGTCCGCTCTCTATCACAGATATTTTAGTTTCATTACTGTGTCTGCTATAAGCACGCGGCTTTTTAAACGTTCTCTCTCTATCACAGATATTTTAGTTTCATTTCTGTGTCTGCTATAAGCACGCGGCTTTTAAAACGTCCTCTCTCTATCACAGATATTTTAGTTTCATTTCTGTGTCTGCTATAAGTACGCGGCTTTTAAAACGTTCTCTCTCTATCACAGATATTTTAGTTTCATTTCTGTGTCTGCTATAAGCACGCGGCTTTTAAAACGTCCGCTCTCTATCACAGATATTTTAGTTTCATTTCTGTGTCTGCTATAAGCACGCGGCTTTTTAAACGTTCTCTCTCTATCACAGATATTTTAGTTTCATTTCTGTGTCTGCTATAAGCACGCGGCTTTTAAAACGTCCTCTCTCTATCACAGATATTTTAGTTTCATTTCTCTGTCTGCTATAAGCACGCGGCTTTTAAAACGTTCTGTCTCTATCACAGATATTTTAGTTTCATTTCTCTGTCTGCTATAAGCACGCGGCTTTTAAAACGTTCTCTCTCTATCACAGATATTTTAGTTTCATTTCTCTGTCTGCTATAAGCACGCGGCTTTTAAAACGTCCTCTCTCTATCACAGATATTTTAGTTTCATTTCTCTGTCTGCTATAAGCACGCGGCTTTTAAAACGTTCTCTCTCTATCACAGATATTTTAGTTTCATTTCTCTGTCTGCTATAAGCACGCGGCTTTTAAAACGTCCTCTCTCTATCACAGATATTTTAGTTTCATTTCTGTGTCTGCTATAAGCACGCGGCTTTTAAAACGTCCTCTCTCTATCACAGATATTTTAGTTTCATTTCTCTGTCTGCTATAAGCACGCGGCTTTTAAAACGTATTCTCTCTATCACAGATATTTTAGTTTCATTTCTGTGTCTGCTATAAGAACGCGGCTTTTAAAACGTCCTCTCTCTATCACAGATATTTTAGTTTCATTTCTGTGTCTGCTATAAGCACGCGGCTTTTAAAACGTCCTCTCTCTATCACAGATATTTTAGTTTCATTTCTCTGTCTGCTATAAGCACGCGGCTTTTAAAACGTCCTCTCTCTATCACAGATATTTTAGTTTCATTTCTCTGTCTGCTATAAGCACGCGGCTTTTAAAACGTCCTCTCTCTATCACAGATATTTTAGTTTCATTTCTGTGTCTGCTATAAGCACGCGGCTTTTAAAACGTCCGCTCTCTATCACAGATATTTTAGTTTCATTACTGTGTCTGCTATAAGCACGCGGCTTTTTAAACGTTCTCTCTCTATCACAGATATTTTAGTTTCATTTCTGTGTCTGCTATAAGCACGCGGCTTTTAAAACGTCCTCTCTCTATCACAGATATTTTAGTTTCATTTCTGTGTCTGCTATAAGTACGCGGCTTTTAAAACGTTCTCTCTCTATCACAGATATTTTAGTTTCATTTCTGTGTCTGCTATAAGCACGCGGCTTTTAAAACGTCCGCTCTCTATCACAGATATTTTAGTTTCATTTCTGTGTCTGCTATAAGCACGCGGCTTTTTAAACGTTCTCTCTCTATCACAGATATTTTAGTTTCATTTCTGTGTCTGCTATAAGCACGCGGCTTTTAAAACGTCCTCTCTCTATCACAGATATTTTAGTTTCATTTCTCTGTCTGCTATAAGCACGCGGCTTTTAAAACGTTCTGTCTCTATCACAGATATTTTAGTTTCATTTCTCTGTCTGCTATAAGCACGCGGCTTTTAAAACGTTCTCTCTCTATCACAGATATTTTAGTTTCATTTCTCTGTCTGCTATAAGCACGCGGCTTTTAAAACGTCCTCTCTCTATCACAGATATTTTAGTTTCATTTCTCTGTCTGCTATAAGCACGCGGCTTTTAAAACGTTCTCTCTCTATCACAGATATTTTAGTTTCATTTCTCTGTCTGCTATAAGCACGCGGCTTTTAAAACGTCCTCTCTCTATCACAGATATTTTAGTTTCATTTCTGTGTCTGCTATAAGCACGCGGCTTTTAAAACGTCCTCTCTCTATCACAGATATTTTAGTTTCATTTCTCTGTCTGCTATAAGCACGCGGCTTTTAAAACGTATTCTCTCTATCACAGATATTTTAGTTTCATTTCTGTGTCTGCTATAAGAACGCGGCTTTTAAAACGTCCTCTCTCTATCACAGATATTTTAGTTTCATTTCTGTGTCTGCTATAAGCACGCGGCTTTTAAAACGTCCTCTCTCTATCACAGATATTTTAGTTTCATTTCTCTGTCTGCTATAAGCACGCGGCTTTTAAAACGTCCTCTCTCTATCACAGATATTTTAGTTTCATTTCTCTGTCTGCTATAAGCACGCGGCTTTTAAAACGTTCTCTCTCTATCACAGATATTTTAGTTTCATTTCTCTGTCTGCTATAAGCACGCGGCTTTTAAAACGTCCTCTCTCTATCACAGATATTTTAGTTTCATTTCTCTGTCTGCTATAAGCACGCGGCTTTTAAAACGTCCTCTCTCTATCACAGATATTTTAGTTTGATTTCTCTGTCTGCTATAAGCACGCGGCTTTTAAAACGTCCTCTCTCTATCACAGATATTTTAGTTTCATTTCTGTGTCTGCTATAAGAACGCGGCTTTTAAAACGTCCTCTCTCTATCACAGATATTTTAGTTTCATGTCTCTGTCTGTTATAAGCACGCGGCTTTTAAAACGTCCTCTCTCTATCACAGATATTTTAGTTTCATTTCTCTGTCTGCTATAAGCACGCGGCTTTTAAAACGTTCTCTCTATATCACAGATATTTTAGTTTCATTTCTCTGTCTGCTATAAGCACGCGGCTTTTAAAACGTATTCTCTCTATCACAGATATTTTAGTTTCATTTCTGTGTCTGCTATAAGAACGCGGCTTTTAAAACGTCCTCTCTCTATCACAGATATTTTAGTTTCATTTCTGTGTCTGCTATAAGCACGCGGCTTTTAAAACGTCCTCTCTCTATCACAGATATTTTAGTTTCATTTCTCTGTCTGCTATAAGCACGCGGCTTTTAAAACGTCCTCTCTCTATCACAGATATTTTAGTTTCATTTCTCTGTCTGCTATAAGCACGCGGCTTTTAAAACGTTCTCTCTCTATCACAGATATTTTAGTTTCATTTCTCTGTCTGCTATAAGCACGCGGCTTTTAAAACGTCCTCTCTCTATCACAGATATTTTAGTTTCATTTCTCTGTCTGCTATAAGCACGCGGCTTTTAAAACGTCCTCTCTCTATCACAGATATTTTAGTTTCATTTCTCTGTCTGCTATAAGCACGCGGCTTTTAAAACGTCCTCTCTCTATCACAGATATTTTAGTTTCATTTCTGTGTCTGCTATAAGAACGCGGCTTTTAAAACGTCCTCTCTCTATCACAGATATTTTAGTTTCATGTCTCTGTCTGTTATAAGCACGCTGCTTTTAAAACGTCCTCTCTCTATCACAGATATTTTAGTTTCATTTCTCTGTCTGCTATAAGCACGCGGCTTTTAAAACGTTCTCTCTATATCACAGATATTTTAGTTTCATTTCTCTGTCTGCTATAAGCACGCGGCTTTTAAAACGTTCTCTCTCTATCACAGATATTTTAGTTTCATTTCTGTGTCTGCTATAAGCACGCGGCTTTTAAAACGTCCTCTCTCTATCACAGATATTTTAGTTTCATTTCTGTGTCTGCTATAAGTACGCCGGTTTAAAACGTTCTCTCTCTATCACAGATATTTTAGTTTCATTTCTGTGTCTGCTATAAGCACGCGGCTTTTAAAACGTTCTCTCTCTATCACAGATATTTTAGTTTCATTTCTCTGTCTGCTATAAGCACGCAGCTTTTAAAACGTCCTCTCTCTATCACAGATATTTTAGTTTCATTTCTCTGTCTGCTATAAGCACGCGGCTTTTAAAACGTCCTCTCTCTATCACAGATATTTTAGTTTCATTTCTCTGTCTGCTATAAGCACGCGGCTTTTAAAACGTCCTCTCTCTATCACAGATATTTTAGTTTCATTTCTCTGTCTGCTATAAGCACGCGGCTTTTAAAACGTTCTCTCTCTATCACAGATATTTTAGTTTCATTTCTGTGTCTGCTATAAGTACGCGGCTTTTAAAACGTCCTCTCTCTATCACAGATATTTTAGATTCATTTCTCTGTCTGCTATAATCACGCGGCTTTTAAAACGTTCTCTCTCTATCACAGATATTTTAGTTTCATTTCTCTGTCTGCTATAAGTACGCGGCTTTTAAAACGTTCTCTCTCTATCACAGATATTTTAGTTTCATTTCTGTGTCTGCTATAAGCACGCGGCTTTTAAAACGTTCTCTCTCTATCACAGATATTTTAGTTTCATTTCTGTGTCTGCTATAAGCACGCGGCTTTTTAAACGTTCTCTCTCTATCACAGATATTTTAGTTTCATTTCTGTGTCTGCTATAAGCACGCGGCTTTTAAAACGTCCTCTCTCTATCACAGATATTTTAGTTTCATTTCTCTGTCTGCTATAAGCACGCGGCTTTTAAAACGTTCTGTCTCTATCACAGATATTTTAGTTTCATTTCTCTGTCTGCTATAAGCACGCGGCTTTTAAAACGTTCTCTCTCTATCACAGATATTTTAGTTTCATTTCTCTGTCTGCTATAAGCACGCGGCTTTTAAAACGTCCTCACTCTATCACAGATATTTTAGTTTCATTTCTCTGTCTGCTATAAGCACGCGGCTTTTAAAACGTCCTCTCTCTATCACAGATATTTTAGTTTCATTTCTCTGTCTGCTATAAGCACGCGGCTTTTAAAACGTCCTCTCTCTATCACAGATATTTTAGTTTCATTTCTGTGTCTGCTATAAGCACGCGGCTTTTAAAACGTCCGCTCTCTATCACAGATATTTTAGTTTCATTTCTGTGTCTGCTATAAGCACGCGGCTTTTTAAACGTTCTCTCTCTATCACAGATATTTTAGTTTCATTTCTGTGTCTGCTATAAGCACGCGGCTTTTAAAACGTCCTCTCTCTATCACAGATATTTTAGTTTCATTTCTGTGTCTGCTATAAGTACGCGGCTTTTAAAACGTTCTCTCTCTATCACAGATATTTTAGTTTCATTTCTGTGTCTGCTATAAGCACGCGTCTTTTAAAACGTCCGCTCTCTATCACAGATATTTTAGTTTCATTTCTGTGTCTGCTATAAGCACGCGGCTTTTTAAACGTTCTCTCTCTATCACAGATATTTTAGTTTCATTTCTGTGTCTGCTATAAGCACGCGGCTTTTAAAATGTCCTCTCTCTATCACAGATATTTTAGTTTCATTTCTCTGTCTGCTATAAGCACGCGGCTTTTAAAACGTTCTCTCTCTATCACTGATATTTTAGTTTCATTTCTGTGTCTGCTATAAGCACGCGGCTTTTAAAACGTCATCTCTCTATCACAGATATTTTAGTTTCATTTCTGTGTCTGCTATAAGCACGCGGCTTTTAAAACGTTCTCTCTCTATCACAGATATTTTAGTTTCATTTCTGTGTCTGCTATAAGCACGCGGCTTTTTAAACGTTCTCTCTCTATCACAGATATTTTAGTTTCATTTCTGTGTCTGCTATAAGCACGCGTCTTTTAAAACGTCCGCTCTCTATCACAGATATTTTAGTTTCATTTCTGTGTCTGCTATAAGCACGCGTCTTTTAAAACGTCCGCTCTCTATCACAGATATTTTAGTTTCATTTCTGTGTCTGCTATAAGCACGCGGCTTTTTAAACGTTCTCTCTCTATCACAGATATTTTAGTTTCATTTCTGTGTCTGCTATAAGCACGCGGCTTTTAAAACGTCCTCTCTCTATCACAGATATTTTAGTTTCATTTCTCTGTCTGCTATAAGCACGCGGCTTTTAAAACGTTCTCTCTCTATCACTGATATTTTAGTTTCATTTCTGTGTCTGCTATAAGCACGCGGCTTTTAAAACGTCATCTCTCTATCACAGATATTTTAGTTTCATTTCTGTGTCTGCTATAAGCACGCGGCTTTTAAAACGTTCTCTCTCTATCACAGATATTTTAGTTTCATTTCTGTGTCTGCTATAAGCACGCGGCTTTTTAAACGTTCTCTCTCTATCACAGATATTTTAGTTTCATTTCTGTGTCTGCTATAAGCACGCGTCTTTTAAAACGTCCGCTCTCTATCACAGATATTTTAGTTTCATTTCTGTGTCTGCTATAAGCACGCGGCTTTTTAAACGTTCTCTCTCTATCACAGATATTTTAGTTTCATTTCTGTGTCTGCTATAAGCACGCGGCTTTTAAAACGTCCTCTCTCTATCACAGATATTTTAGTTTCATTTCTCTGTCTGCTATAAGCACGCGGCTTTTAAAACGTCCTCTCTCTATCACAGATATTTTAGTTTCATTTCTCTGTCTGCTATAAGCACGCGGCTTTTAAAACGTTCTCTCTCTATCACAGATATTTTAGTTTCATTTCTCTGTCTGCTATAAGCACGCGGCTTTTAAAACGTCCTCTCTCTATCACAGATATTTTAGTTTCATTTCTCTGTCTGCTATAAGCACGCGGCTTTTAAAACGTCCTCTCTCTATCACAGATATTTTAGTTTCATTTCTCTGTCTGCTATAAGCACGCGGCTTTTAAAACGTCCTCTCTCTATCACAGATATTTTAGTTTCATTTCTGTGTCTGCTATAAGAACGCGGCTTTTAAAACGTCCTCTCTCTATCACAGATATTTTAGTTTCATGTCTCTGTCTGTTATAAGCACGCTGCTTTTAAAACGTCCTCTCTCTATCACAGATATTTTAGTTTCATTTCTCTGTCTGCTATAAGCACGCGGCTTTTAAAACGTTCTCTCTATATCACAGATATTTTAGTTTCATTTCTCTGTCTGCTATAAGCACGCGGCTTTTAAAACGTTCTCTCTCTATCACAGATATTTTAGTTTCATTTCTGTGTCTGCTATAAGCACGCGGCTTTTAAAACGTCCTCTCTCTATCACAGATATTTTAGTTTCATTTCTGTGTCTGCTATAAGTACGCCGGTTTAAAACGTTCTCTCTCTATCACAGATATTTTAGTTTCATTTCTGTGTCTGCTATAAGCACGCGGCTTTTAAAACGTTCTCTCTCTATCACAGATATTTTAGTTTCATTTCTCTGTCTGCTATAAGCACGCAGCTTTTAAAACGTCCTCTCTCTATCACAGATATTTTAGTTTCATTTCTCTGTCTGCTATAAGCACGCGGCTTTTAAAACGTCCTCTCTCTATCACAGATATTTTAGTTTCATTTCTCTGTCTGCTATAAGCACGCGGCTTTTAAAACGTCCTCTCTCTATCACAGATATTTTAGTTTCATTTCTCTGTCTGCTATAAGCACGCGGCTTTTAAAACGTTCTCTCTCTATCACAGATATTTTAGTTTCATTTCTGTGTCTGCTATAAGTACGCGGCTTTTAAAACGTCCTCTCTCTATCACAGATATTTTAGATTCATTTCTCTGTCTGCTATAATCACGCGGCTTTTAAAACGTTCTCTCTCTATCACAGATATTTTAGTTTCATTTCTCTGTCTGCTATAAGTACGCGGCTTTTAAAACGTTCTCTCTCTATCACAGATATTTTAGTTTCATTTCTGTGTCTGCTATAAGCACGCGGCTTTTAAAACGTTCTCTCTCTATCACAGATATTTTAGTTTCATTTCTGTGTCTGCTATAAGCACGCGGCTTTTTAAACGTTCTCTCTCTATCACAGATATTTTAGTTTCATTTCTGTGTCTGCTATAAGCACGCGGCTTTTAAAACGTCCTCTCTCTATCACAGATATTTTAGTTTCATTTCTCTGTCTGCTATAAGCACGCGGCTTTTAAAACGTTCTGTCTCTATCACAGATATTTTAGTTTCATTTCTCTGTCTGCTATAAGCACGCGGCTTTTAAAACGTTCTCTCTCTATCACAGATATTTTAGTTTCATTTCTCTGTCTGCTATAAGCACGCGGCTTTTAAAACGTCCTCACTCTATCACAGATATTTTAGTTTCATTTCTCTGTCTGCTATAAGCACGCGGCTTTTAAAACGTCCTCTCTCTATCACAGATATTTTAGTTTCATTTCTCTGTCTGCTATAAGCACGCGGCTTTTAAAACGTCCTCTCTCTATCACAGATATTTTAGTTTCATTTCTGTGTCTGCTATAAGCACGCGGCTTTTAAAACGTCCGCTCTCTATCACAGATATTTTAGTTTCATTTCTGTGTCTGCTATAAGCACGCGGCTTTTTAAACGTTCTCTCTCTATCACAGATATTTTAGTTTCATTTCTGTGTCTGCTATAAGCACGCGGCTTTTAAAACGTCCTCTCTCTATCACAGATATTTTAGTTTCATTTCTGTGTCTGCTATAAGTACGCGGCTTTTAAAACGTTCTCTCTCTATCACAGATATTTTAGTTTCATTTCTGTGTCTGCTATAAGCACGCGTCTTTTAAAACGTCCGCTCTCTATCACAGATATTTTAGTTTCATTTCTGTGTCTGCTATAAGCACGCGGCTTTTTAAACGTTCTCTCTCTATCACAGATATTTTAGTTTCATTTCTGTGTCTGCTATAAGCACGCGGCTTTTAAAATGTCCTCTCTCTATCACAGATATTTTAGTTTCATTTCTCTGTCTGCTATAAGCACGCGGCTTTTAAAACGTTCTCTCTCTATCACTGATATTTTAGTTTCATTTCTGTGTCTGCTATAAGCACGCGGCTTTTAAAACGTCATCTCTCTATCACAGATATTTTAGTTTCATTTCTGTGTCTGCTATAAGCACGCGGCTTTTAAAACGTTCTCTCTCTATCACAGATATTTTAGTTTCATTTCTGTGTCTGCTATAAGCACGCGGCTTTTTAAACGTTCTCTCTCTATCACAGATATTTTAGTTTCATTTCTGTGTCTGCTATAAGCACGCGTCTTTTAAAACGTCCGCTCTCTATCACAGATATTTTAGTTTCATTTCTGTGTCTGCTATAAGCACGCGTCTTTTAAAACGTCCGCTCTCTATCACAGATATTTTAGTTTCATTTCTGTGTCTGCTATAAGCACGCGGCTTTTTAAACGTTCTCTCTCTATCACAGATATTTTAGTTTCATTTCTGTGTCTGCTATAAGCACGCGGCTTTTAAAACGTCCTCTCTCTATCACAGATATTTTAGTTTCATTTCTCTGTCTGCTATAAGCACGCGGCTTTTAAAACGTTCTCTCTCTATCACTGATATTTTAGTTTCATTTCTGTGTCTGCTATAAGCACGCGGCTTTTAAAACGTCATCTCTCTATCACAGATATTTTAGTTTCATTTCTGTGTCTGCTATAAGCACGCGGCTTTTAAAACGTTCTCTCTCTATCACAGATATTTTAGTTTCATTTCTGTGTCTGCTATAAGCACGCGGCTTTTTAAACGTTCTCTCTCTATCACAGATATTTTAGTTTCATTTCTGTGTCTGCTATAAGCACGCGTCTTTTAAAACGTCCGCTCTCTATCACAGATATTTTAGTTTCATTTCTGTGTCTGCTATAAGCACGCGGCTTTTTAAACGTTCTCTCTCTATCACAGATATTTTAGTTTCATTTCTGTGTCTGCTATAAGCACGCGGCTTTTAAAACGTCCTCTCTCTATCACAGATATTTTAGTTTCATTTCTCTGTCTGCTATAAGCACGCGGCTTTTAAAACGTTCTCTCTCTATCACTGATATTTTAGTTTCATTTCTGTGTCTGCTATAAGCACGCGGCTTTTAAAACGTCATCTCTCTATCACAGATATTTTAGTTTCATTTCTCTGTCTGCTATAAGCACGCGGCTTTTAAAACGTTCTCTCTCTATCACAGATATTTTAGTTTCATTTCTCTGTCTGCTATAAGCACGCGGCTTTTAAAACGTCCTCTCTCTATCACAGATATTTTAGTTTCATTTCTCTGTCTGCTATAAGCACGCGGCTTTTAAAACGTCCTCTCTCTATCACAGATATTTTAGTTTCATTTCTCTGTCTGCTATAAGCACGCGGCTTTTAAAACGTCCTCTCTCTATCACAGATATTTTAGTTTCATTTCTGTGTCTGCTATAAGCACGCGGCTTTTAAAACGTCCTCTCTCTATCACAGATATTTTAGTTTCATTTCTGTGTCTGCTATAAGCACGCGGCTTTTAAAACGTCCTCTCTCTATCACAGATATTTTAGTTTCATTTCTCTGTCTGCTATAAGCACGCGGCTTTTAAAACGTTCTCTCTCTATCACAGATATTTTAGTTTCATTTCTCTGTCTGCTATAAGCACGCGGCTTTTAAAACGTCCTCTCTCTATCACAGATATTTTAGTTTCATTTCTGTGTCTGCTATAAGCACGCGGCTTTTAAAACGTCCTCTCTCTATCACAGATATTTTAGTTTCATTTCTCTGTCTGCTATAAGCACGCGGCTTTTAAAACGTATTCTCTCTATCACAGATATTTTAGTTTCATTTCTGTGTCTGCTATAATAACGCGGCTTTTAAAACGTCCTCTCTCTATC
Organism: Acanthosepion lycidas; assembly: GCA_963932145.1. Lineage (NCBI taxonomy): Eukaryota > Metazoa > Mollusca > Cephalopoda > Sepiida > Sepiidae > Acanthosepion > Acanthosepion lycidas. The sequence goes on along the minus strand of OZ010607.1, from coordinate 36,690,373 downwards.
ACAGATATTTTAGTTTCATTTCTGTGTCTGCTATAAGCACGCGGCTTTTAAAACGTCCTCTCTCTATCACAGATATTTTAGTTTCATTTCTGTGTCTGCTATAAGCACGCGGCTTTTAAAACGTCCTCTCTCTATCACAGATATTTTAGTTTCATTTCTCTGTCTGCTATAAGCACGCGGCTTTTAAAACGTTCTCTCTCTATCACAGATATTTTAGTTTCATTTCTCTGTCTGCTATAAGCACGCGGCTTTTAAAACGTCCTCTCTCTATCACAGATATTTCAGTTTCATTTCTCTGTCTGCTATAAGCACGCGGCTTTTAAAACGTCCTCTCTCTATCACAGATATTTTAGTTTCATTTCTCTGTCTGCTATAAGCACGCGGCTTTTAAAACGTCCTCTCTCTATCACAGATATTTTAGTTTCATTTCTGTGTCTGCTATAAGAACGCGGCTTTTAAAACGTCCTCTCTCTATCACAGATATTTTAGTTTCATGTCTCTGTCTGTTATAAGCACGCGGCTTTTAAAACGTCCTCTCTCTATCACAGATATTTTAGTTTCATTTCTCTGTCTGCTATAAGCACGCGGCTTTTAAAACGTTCTCTCTATATCACAGATATTTTAGTTTCATTTCTCTGTCTGCTATAAGCACGCGGCTTTTAAAACGTTCTCTCTCTATCACAGATATTTTAGTTTCATTTCTCTGTCTGCTATAAGCACGCGGCTTTTAAAACGTCCTCTCTCTATCACAGATATTTTAGTTTCATTTCTGTGTCTGCTATAAGTACGCGGGTTTAAAACGTTCTCTCTCTATCACAGATATTTTAGTTTCATTTCTGTGTCTGCTATAAGCACGCGGCTTTTAAAACGTTCTCTCTCTATCACAGATATTTTAGTTTCATTTCTCTGTCTGCTATAAGCACGCAGCTTTTAAAACGTCCTCTCTCTATCACAGATATTTTAGTTTCATTTCTCTGTCTGCTATAAGCACGCGGCTTTTAAAACGTCCTCTCTCTATCACAATTATTTTAGTTTCATTTCTGTGTCTGCTATAAGTACGCGGCTTTTAAAACGTTCTCTCTCTATCACAGATATTTTAATTTCATTTCTGTGTCTGCTATAAGCACGCGGCTTTTAAAACGTTATCTCTCTATCACAGATATTTTAGTTTCATTTCTCTGTCTGCTATAAGCACGCAGCTTTTAAAACGTCCTCTCTCTATCACAGATATTTTAGTTTCATTTCTGTGTCTGCTATAAGCACGCGGCTTTTAAAACGTCCTCTCTCTATCACAGATATTTTAGTTTCATTTCTGTGTCTGCTATAAGCACGCGGCTTTTAAAACGTCCTCTCTCTATCACAGATATTTTAGTTTCATTTCTCTGTCTGCTATAAGCACGCGGCTTTTAAAACGTTCTCTCTCTATCACAGATATTTTAGTTTCATTTCTCTGTCTGCTATAAGCACGCGGCTTTTAAAACGTCCTCTCTCTATCACAGATATTTTAGTTTCATTTCTGTGTCTGCTATAAGCACGCGGCTTTTAAAACGTCCTCTCTCTATCACAGATATTTTAGTTTCATTTCTGTTTCTGCTATAAGCACGCGGCTTTTAAAACGTATTCTCTCTATCACAGATATTTTAGTTTCATTTCTGTGTCTGCTATAAGAACGCGGCTTTTAAAACGTCCTCTCTCTATCACAGATATTTTAGTTTCATTTCTGTCTCTGCTATAAGCACGCGGCTTTTAAAACGTCCTCTCTCTATCACAGATATTTTAGTTTCATTTCTCTGTCTGCTATAAGCACGCGGCTTTTAAAACGTCCTCTCTCTATCACAGATATTTTAGTTTCATTTCTCTGTCTGCTATAAGCACGCGGCTTTTAAAACGTTCTCTCTCTATCACAGATATTTTAGTTTCATTTCTCTGTCTGCTATAAGCACGCGGCTTTTAAAACGTCCTCTCTCTATCACAGATATTTTAGTTTCATTTCTCTGTCTGCTATAAGCACGCGGCTTTTAAAACGTCCTCTCTCTATCACAGATATTTTAGTTTCATTTCTGTGTCTGCTATAAGCACGCGGCTTTTAAAACGTCCTCTCTCTATCACAGATATTTTAGTTTCATTTCTGTGTCTGCTATAAGAACGCGGCTTTTAAAACGTCCTCTCTCTATCACAGATATTTTAGTTTCATGTCTCTGTCTGCTATAAGCACGCGGCTTTTAAAACGTCCTCTCTCTATCACAGATATTTTAGTTTCATTTCTCTGTCTGCTATAAGCACGCGGCTTTTAAAAGGTTCTCTCTATATCACAGATATTTTAGTTTCATTTCTCTGTCTGCTATAAGCACGCGGCTTTTAAAACCTTCTCTCTCTATCACAGATATTTTAGTTTCATTTCTGTGTCTGCTATAAGCACGCGGCTTTTAAAACGTCCTCTCTCTATCACAGATATTTTAGTTTCATTTCTGTGTCTGCTATAAGTACGCGGGTTTAAAACGTTCTCTCTCTATCACAGATATTTTAGTTTCATTTCTGTGTCTGCTATAAGCAAGCGGCTTTTAAAACGTCCTCTCTCTATCACAGATATTTTAGTTTCATTTCTGTGTCTGCTATAAGCACGCGGCTTTTAAAACGTCCTCTCTCTATCACAGATATTTTAGTTTCATTTCTCTGTCTGCTATAAGCACGCGGCTTTTAAAACGTTCTCTCTCTATCACAGATATTTTAGTTTCATTTCTCTGTCTGCTATAAGCACGCGGCTTTTAAAACGTCCTCTCTCTATCACAGATATTTTAGTTTCATTTCTGTGTCTGCTATAAGCACGCGGCTTTTAAAACGTCCTCTCTCTATCACAGATATTTTAGTTTCATTTCTGTGTCTGCTATAAGAACGCGGCTTTTAAAACGTCCTCTCTCTATCACAGATATTTTAGTTTCATTTCTCTGTCTGCTATAAGCACGCGGCTTTTAAAACGTTCTCTCTATATCACAGATATTTTAGTTTCATTTCTCTGTCTGCTATAAGCACGCGGCTTTTAAAACGTTCTCTCTCTATCACAGATATTTTAGTTTCATTTCTCTGTCTGCTATAAGCACGCGGCTTTTAAAACGTTCTGTCTCTATCACAGATATTTTAGTTTCATTTCTCTGTCTGCTATAAGCACGCGGCTTTTAAAACGTTCTCTCTCTATCACAGATATTTTAGTTTCATTTCTGTGTCTGCTATAAGAACGCGGCTTTTAAAACGTCCTCTCTCTATCACAGATATTTTAGTTTCATTTCTGTGTCTGCTATAAGTACGCGGGTTTAAAACGTTCTCTCTCTATCACAGATATTTTAGTTTCATTTCTGTGTCTGCTATAAGCAAGCGGCTTTTAAAACGTCCTCTCTCTATCACAGATATTTTAGTTTCATTTCTGTGTCTGCTATAAGCACGCGGCTTTTAAAACGTCCTCTCTCTATCACAGATATTTTAGTTTCATTTCTCTGTCTGCTATAAGCACGCGGCTTTTAAAACGTTCTCTCTCTATCACAGATATTTTAGTTTCATTTCTCTGTCTGCTATAAGCACGCGGCTTTTAAAACGTCCTCTCTCTATCACAGATATTTTAGTTTCATTTCTCTGTCTGCTATAAGCACGCGGCTTTTAAAACGTATTCTCTCTATCACAGATATTTTAGTTTCATTTCTGTGTCTGCTATAAGAACGCGGCTTTTAAAACGTCCTCTCTCTATCACAGATATTTCAGTTTCATTTCTGTGTCTGCTATAAGCACGCGGCTTTTAAAACGTCCTCTCTCTATCACAGATATTTTAGTTTCATTTCTCTGTCTGCTATAAGCACGCGGCTTTTAAAACGTCCTCTCTCTATCACAGATATTTTAGTTTCATTTCTCTGTCTGCTATAAGCACGCGGCTTTTAAAACGTTCTCTCTCTATCACAGATATTTTAGTTTCATTTCTCTGTCTGCTATAAGCACGCGGCTTTTAAAACGTCCTCTCTCTATCACAGATATTTTAGTTTCATTTCTCTGTCTGCTATAAGCACGCGGCTTTTAAAACGTCCTCTCTCTATCACAGATATTTTAGTTTCATTTCTGTGTCTGCTATAAGAACGCGGCTTTTAAAACGTCCTCTCTCTATCACAGATATTTTAGTTTCATTTCTCTGTCTGCTATAAGCACGCGGCTTTTAAAACGTTCTCTCTCTATCACAGATATTTTAGTTTCATTTCTGTGTCTGCTATAAGTACGCGGCTTTTAAAACGTCCTCTCTCTATCACAGATATTTTAGTTTCATTTCTCTGTCTGCTATAAGCACGCGGCTTTTAAAACGTTCTGTCTCTATCACAGATATTTTAGTTTCAATTCTCTGTCTGCTATAAGCACGCGGCTTTTAAACGTCCTCTCTCTATCACAGATATTTTAGTTTCATTTCTCTGTCTGCTATAAGCACGCGGCTTTTAAAACGTTCTCTCTATATCACAGATATTTTAGTTTCATTTCTCTGTCTGCTATAAGCACGCGGCTTTTAAAACGTCCTCTCTCTATCACAGATATTTTAGTTTCATTTCTGTGTCTGCTATAAGAACGCGGCTTTTAAAACGTCCTCTCTCTATCACAGATATTTTAGTTTCATGTCTCTGTCTGCTATAAGCACGCGGCTTTTAAACGTCCTCTCTCTATCACAGATATTTTAGTTTCATTTCTCTATCTGCTATAAGCACGCGGCTTTTAAAACGTTCTCTCTCTATCACAGATATTTTAGTTTCATTTCTGTGTCTGCTATAAGCACGCGGCTTTTAAAACGTTCTGTCTCTATCACAGATATTTTAGTTTCATTTCTCTGTCTGCTATAAGCACGCGGCTTTTAAAACGTCCTCTCTCTATCACAGATATTTTCGTTTCATTTCTGTGTCTGCTATAAGAACGCGGCTTTTAAAACGTCCTCTCTCTATCACAGATATTTTAGTTTCATGTCTCTGTCTGCTATAAGCACGCGGCTTTTAAAACGTCCTCTCTCTATCACAGATATTTTAGTTTCATTTCTCTGTCTGCTATAAGCACGCGGCTTTTAAAACGTTCTCTCTATATCACAGATATTTTAGTTTCATTTCTCTGTCTGCTATAAGCACGCGGCTTTTAAAACGTCCTCTCTCTATCACAGATATTTTAGTTTCATTTCTGTGTCTGCTATAAGAACGCGGCTTTTAAAACGTCCTCTCTCTATCACAGATATTTTAGTTTCATGTCTCTGTCTGCTATAAGCACGCGGCTTTTAAACGTCCTCTCTCTATCACAGATATTTTAGTTTCATTTCTCTGTCTGCTATAAGCACGCGGCTTTTAAAACGTTCTGTCTCTATCACAGATATTTTAGTTTCATTTCTGTGTCTGCTATAAGCACGCGGCTTTTAAAACGTCCTCTCTCTATCACAGATATTTTAGTTTCATTTCTCTGTCTGCTATAAGCACAAGGCTTTTAAAACGTTCTCTCTATATCACAGATATTTTAGTTTCATTTCTCTGTCAGCTATAAGCACGCGGCTTTTAAAACGTTCTCTCTCTATCACAGATATTTTAGTTTCATTTCTCTGTCTGCTATAAGCACGCGGCTTTTAAAACGTTCTGTCTCTATCACAGATATTTTAGTTTCATTTCTCTGTCTGCTATAAGCACGCGGCTTTTAAAACGTTCTCTCTCTATCACAGATATTTTAGTTTCATTTCTCTGTCTGCTATAAGCACGCGGCTTTTAAAACGTTCTCTCTCTATCACAGATATTTTAGTTTCATTTTTGTGTCTGCTATAAGCACGCGGCTTTTAAAACGTCCTCTCTCTATCACAGATATTTTAGTTTCATTTCTGTGTCTGCTATAAGAACGCGGCTTTTAAAACGTCCTCTCTCTATCACAGATATTTTAGTTTCATTTCTGTGTCTGCTATAAGCACGCGGCCTTTAAAACGTCCTCTCTCTATCACAGATATTTTAGTTTCATGTCTCTGTCTGCTATAAGCACGCGGCTTTTAAAACGTCCTCTCTCTATCACAGATATTTTAGTATCATTTCTCTGTCTGCTATAAGCACGCGGCTTTTAAAACGTTCTCTCTATATCACAGATATTTTAGTTTCATTTCTCTGTCTGCTATAAGCACGCGGCTTTTAAAACGTTCTCTCTCTATCACAGATATTTTAGTTTCATTTCTCTGTCTGCTATAAGCACGCGGCTTTTAAAACGTTCTCTCTCTATCACAGATATTTTAGTTTCATTTCTGTGTCTGCTATAAGCACGCGGCTTTTAAAACGTCCTCTCTCTATCACAGATATTTTAGTTTCATTTCTGTGTCTGCTATAAGAACGCGGCTTTTAAAACGTCCTCTCTCTATCACAGATATTTTAGTATCATTTCTGTGTCTGCTATAAGCACGCGGCTTTTAAAACGTCCTCTCTCTATCACAGATATTTTAGTTTCATTTCTCTGTCTGCTATAAGCACGCGGCTTTTAAAACGTCCTCTCTCTATCACCGATATTTTAGTTTCATTTCTGTGTCTGCTATAAGCACGCGGCTTTTAAAACGTCCTCTCTCTATCACAATTATTTTAGTTTCATTTCTGTGTCTGCTATAAGTACGCGGCTTTTAAAACGTTCTCTCTCTATCACAGATATTTTAATTTCATTTCTGTGTCTGCTATAAGCACGCGGCTTTTAAAACGTTCTCTCTCTATCACAGATATTTTAATTTCATTTCTGTGTCTGCTATAAGCACGCGGCTTTTAAAACGTCCTCTCTCTATCACAGATATTTTAGTTTCATTTCTGTGTCTGCTATAAGCACGCGGCTTTTAAAACGTACTCTCTCTATCACAATTATTTTAGTTTCATTTCTGTGTCTGCTATAAGTACGCGGCTTTTAAAACGTTCTCTCTCTATCACAGATATTTTAATTTCATTTCTGTGTCTGCTATAAGCACGCGGCATTTAAAACGTTCTCTCTCTATCACAGATATTTTAGTTTCATTTCTGTGTCTGCTATAAGCACGCGGCTTTTAAAACGTCCGCTCTCTATCACAGATATTTTAGTTTCATTTCTATGTCTGCTATAAGCACGCGGCTTTTTAAACGTTCTCTCTCTATCACAGATATTTTAGTTTCATTTCTGTGTCTGCTATAAGCACGCGGCTTTTAAAACGTCCTCTCTCTATCACAGATATTTTAGTTTCATTTCCGTGTCTGCTATAAGTACGCGGCTTTTAAAACGTTCTCTCTCTATCACAGATATTTTAGTTTCATTTCTGTGTCTGCTATAAGCACGCGGCTTTTAAAACGTCCGCTCTCTATCACAGATATTTTAGTTTCATTTCTGTGTCTGCTATAAGCACGCGGCTTTTTAAACGTTCTCTCTCTATCACAGATATTTTAGTTTCATTTCTGTGTCTGCTATAAGCACGCGGCTTTTAAAACGTCCTCTCTCTATCACAGATATTTTAGTTTCATTTCTCTGTCTGCTATAAGCACGCGGCTTTTAAAACGTTCTGTCTCTATCACAGATATTTTAGTTTCATTTCTCTGTCTGCTATAAGCACGCGGCTTTTAAAACGTTCTCTCTCTATCACAGATATTTTAGTTTCATTTCTCTGTCTGCTATAAGCACGCGGCTTTTAAAACGTCCTCTCTCTATCACAGATATTTTAGTTTCATTTCTCTGTCTGCTATAACCACGCGGCATTTAAAACGTCCTCTCTCTATCACAGATATTTTAGTTTCATTTCTCTGTCTGCTATAAGCACGCGGCTTTTAAAACGTCCTCTCTCTATCACAGATATTTTAGTTTCATTTCTGTGTCTGCTATAAGCACGCGGCTTTTAAAACGTCCTCTCTCTATCACAGATATTTTAGTTTCATTTCTGTGTCTGCTATAAGCACGCGTCTTTTAAAACGTCCTCTCTCTATCACAGATATTTTAGTTTCATTTCTCTGTCTGCTATAAGCACGCGGCTTTTAAAACGTTCTCTCTCTATCACAGATATTTTAGTTTCATTTCTCTGTCTGCTATAAGCACGCGGCTTTTAAAACGTCCTCTCTCTATCACAGATATTTTAGTTTCATTTCTGTGTCTGCTATAAGCACGCGGCTTTTAAAACGTCCTCTCTCTATCACAGATATTTTAGTTTCATTTCTCTGTCTGCTATAAGCACGCGGCTTTTAAAACGTATTCTCTCTATCACAGATATTTTAATTTCATTTCTGTGTCTGCTATAAGAACGCGGCTTTTAAAACGTCCTCTCTCTATCACAGATATTTTAGTTTCATTTCTGTGTCTGCTATAAGCACGCGGCTTTTAAAACGTCCTCTCTCTATCACAGATATTTTAGTTTCATTTCTCTGTCTGCTATAAGCACGCGGCTTTTAAAACGTCCTCTCTCTATCACAGATATTTTAGTTTCATTTCTGTGTCTGCTATAAGAACGCGGCTTTTAAAACGTCCTCTCTCTATCACAGATATTTTAGTTTCATGTCTCTGTCTGCTATAAGCACGCGGCTTTTAAAACGTCCTCTCTCTATCACAGATATTTTAGTTTCATTTCTCTGTCTGCTATAAGCACGCGGCTTTTAAAACGTCCTCTCTCTATCACAGATATTTTAGTTTCATTTCTCTGTCTGCTATAAGCACGCGGCTTTTAAAACGTCCTCTCTCTATATCACAGATATTTTAGTTTCATTTCTCTGTCTGCTATAAGCACGCGGCTTTTAAAACGTTCTCTCTCTATCACAGATATTTTAGTTTCATTTCTGTGTCTGCTATAAGCACGCGGCTTTTAAAACGTCCTCTCTCTATCACAGATATTTTAGTTTCATTTCTGTGTCTGCTATAAGTACGCGGGTTTAAAACGTTCTCTCTCTATCACAGATATTTTAGTTTCATTTCTGTGTCTGCTATAAGCACGCGGCTTTTAAAACGTTCTCTCTCTATCACAGATATTTTAGTTTCGTTTCTCTGTCTGCTATAAGCACGCGGCTTTTAAAACGTCCTCTCTCTATCACAATTATTTTAGTTTCATTTCTGTGTCTGCTATAAGTACGCGGCTTTTAAAACGTTCTCTCTCTATCACAGATATTTTAATTTCATTTCTGTGTCTGCTATAAGCACGCGGCTTTTAAAACGTTCTCTCTCTATCACAGATATTTTAGTTTCATTTCTGTGTCTGCTATAAGCACGCGGCTTTTAAAACGTTCTCTCTCTATCACAGATATTTTAGTTTCATTTCTGTGTCTGCTATAAGCACGCGGCTTTTAAAACGTCCTCTCTCTATCACAATTATTTTAGTTTCATTTCTGTGTCTGCTATAAGTACGCGGCTTTTAAAACGTTCTCTCTCTATCACAGATATTTTAATTTCATTTCTGTGTCTGCTATAAGCACGCGGCTTTTAAAACGTTCTCTCTCTATCACAGATATTTTAGTTTCATTTCTGTGTCTGCTATAAGCACGCGGCTTTTAAAACGTTCTCTCTCTATCACAGACATTTTAGTTTCATTTCTGTGTCTGCTATAAGCACGCGGCTTTTAAAACGTTCTCTCTCTATCACAGACATTTTAGTTTCATTTCTGTGTCTGCTATAAGCACGCGGCTTTTAAAACGTCCTCTCTCTATCACAGATATTTTAGTTTCATTTCTGTGTCTGCTATAAGTACGCGGCTTTTAAAACGTCCTCTCTCTATCACAGATATTTTAGTTTCATTTCTGTGTCTGCTATAAGCACGCGGCTTTTAAAACGTTCTCTCTCTATCACAGATATTTTAGTTTCATTTCTGTGTCTGCTATAAGTACGCGGCTTTTAAAACGTCCTCTCTCTATCACAGATATTTTAGTTTCATTTCTGTGTCTGCTATAAGCACGCGGCTTTTAAAACGTTCTCTCTCTATCACAGATATTTTAGTTTCATTTCTGTGTCTGCTATAAGTACGCGGCTTTTAAAACGTCCTCTCTCTATCACAGATATTTTAGTTTCATTTCTGTGTCTGCTATAAGCACGCGGCTTTTTAAACGTTCTCTCTCTATCACAGATATTTTAGTTTCATTTCTGTGTCTGCTATAAGCACGCGGCTTTTAAAACGTTCTCTCTCTATCACAGATATTTTAGTTTCATTTCTGTGTCTGCTATAAGTACGCGGCTTTTAAAACGTCCTCTCTCTATCACAGATATTTTAGTTTCATTTCTGTGTCTGCTATAAGTACGCGGCTTTTAAAACGTTCTCTCTCTATCACAGATATTTTAGTTTCATTTCTGTGTCTGCTATAAGCACGTGGCTTTTAAAACGTTCTCTCTCTATCACAGATATTTTAGTTTCATTTCTGTGTCTGCTATAATTACGCGGCTTTTAAAACGTTCTCTCTCTATCACAGATATTTTAGTTTCATTTCTCTGTCTGCTATAAGTACGCGGCTTTTAAAACGTCCTCTCTCTATCACAGATATTTTAGTTTCATTTCTGTGTCTGCTATAAGCACGCGGCTTTTAAAACGTTCTCTCTCTATCGCAGATATTTTATTTTCATTTCTGTGTCTGCTATAAGCACGCGGCTTTTAAAACGTCCTCTCTCTATCGCAGATATTTTAGTTTCATTTCTGTGTCTGCTATAAGCACGCGGCTTTTAAAACTTTCTCTCTCTATCACAGATATTTTAGTTTCATTTCTGTGTCTTCTATAAGTACGCGGCTTTTAAAACGTCCTCTCTCTATCACAGATATTTTAGTTTCATTTCTGTGTCTGCTATAAGCACGCGGCTTTTAAAACGTTCTCTCTCTATCACAGATATTTTAGTTTCATTTCTGTGTCTGCTTTAAGCACGCGGCTTTTAAAACATTCTCTCTCTATCACAGATATTTTAGTTTCATTTCTGTGTCTGCTATAAGCACGTGGCTTTTAAAACGTTCTCTCTCTATCACAGATATTTTAGTTTCATTTCTGTGTCTGCTATAAGTACGCGGCTTTTAAAACGTTCTCTCTCTATCACAGATATTTTAGTTTCATTTCTGTGTCTGCTATAAGCACGCGGCTTTTAAAACGTTCTCTCTCTATCACTGATATTTTAGTTTCATTTCTGTGTCGGCTATAAGCACGCGGCTTTTAAAACGTTCTCTCTCTATCACAGATATTTTAGTTTCGTTTCTCTGTCTGCTATAAGCACGCGGCTTTTAAAACGTCCTCTCTCTATCACAATTATTTTAGTTTCATTTCTGTGTCTGCTATAAGTACGCGGCTTTTAAAACGTTCTCTCTCTATCACAGATATTTTAATTTCATTTCTGTGTCTGCTATAAGCACGCGGCTTTTAAAACGTTCTCTCTCTATCACAGATATTTTAGTTTCATTTCTGTGTCTGCTATAAGCACGCGGCTTTTAAAACGTTCTCTCTCTATCACAGATATTTTAGTTTCATTTCTGTGTCTGCTATAAGCACGCGGCTTTTAAAACGTCCTCTCTCTATCACAATTATTTTAGTTTCATTTCTGTGTCTGCTATAAGTACGCGGCTTTTAAAACGTTCTCTCTCTATCACAGATATTTTAATTTCATTTCTGTGTCTGCTATAAGCACGCGGCTTTTAAAACGTTCTCTCTCTATCACAGATATTTTAGTTTCATTTCTGTGTCTGCTATAAGCACGCGGCTTTTAAAACGTTCTCTCTCTATCACAGACATTTTAGTTTCATTTCTGTGTCTGCTATAAGCACGCGGCTTTTAAAACGTTCTCTCTCTATCACAGACATTTTAGTTTCATTTCTGTGTCTGCTATAAGCACGCGGCTTTTAAAACGTCCTCTCTCTATCACAGATATTTTAGTTTCATTTCTGTGTCTGCTATAAGTACGCGGCTTTTAAAACGTCCTCTCTCTATCACAGATATTTTAGTTTCATTTCTGTGTCTGCTATAAGCACGCGGCTTTTAAAACGTTCTCTCTCTATCACAGATATTTTAGTTTCATTTCTGTGTCTGCTATAAGTACGCGGCTTTTAAAACGTCCTCTCTCTATCACAGATATTTTAGTTTCATTTCTGTGTCTGCTATAAGCACGCGGCTTTTAAAACGTTCTCTCTCTATCACAGATATTTTAGTTTCATTTCTGTGTCTGCTATAAGTACGCGGCTTTTAAAACGTCCTCTCTCTATCACAGATATTTTAGTTTCATTTCTGTGTCTGCTATAAGCACGCGGCTTTTTAAACGTTCTCTCTCTATCACAGATATTTTAGTTTCATTTCTGTGTCTGCTATAAGCACGCGGCTTTTAAAACGTCCTCTCTCTATCACAGATATTTTAGTTTCATTTCTGTGTCTGCTATAAGTACGCGGCTTTTAAAACCTCCTCTCTCTATCACAGATATTTTAGTTTCATTTCTGTGTCTGCTATAAGTACGCGGCTTTTAAAACGTTCTCTCTCTATCACAGATATTTTAGTTTCATTTCTGTGTCTGCTATAAGCACGTGGCTTTTAAAACGTTCTCTCTCTATCACAGATATTTTAGTTTCATTTCTGTGACTGCTATAATTACGCGGCTTTTAAAACGTTCTCTCTCTATCACAGATATTTTAGTTTCATTTCTCTGTCTGCTATAAGTACGCGGCTTTTAAAACGTCCTCTCTCTATCACAGATATTTTAGTTTCATTTCTGTGTCTGCTATAAGCACGCGGCTTTTAAAACGTTCTCTCTCTATCACAGATATTTTAGTTTCATTTCTGTGTCTGCTATAAGCACGCGGCTTTTAAAACGTTCTCTCTCTATCACAGATATTTTAGTTTCATTTCTGTGTCTGCTATAAGCACGCGGCTTTTAAAACGTCCTCTCTCTATCACAGATATTTTAGTTTCATTTCTGCGTCTGCTATAAGCACGCGGCTTTTAAAACGTTCTCTCTCTATCACAGATATTTTAGTTTCATTTCTGTGTCTGCTATAAGCACGCGACTTTTAAAACGTCATCTCTCTATCACAGATATTTTAGTTTCATTTCCGTGTCTGCTATAAGCACGCGGCTTTTAAAACGTTCTCTCTCTATCACAGATATTTTAATTTCATTTCTGTGTCTGCTATAAGCACGCGGCTTTTAAAACGTTCTCTCTCTATCACAGATATTTTAGTTTCATTTCTGTGTCTGCTATAAGCACGCGGCTTTTAAAACGTTCTCTCTCTATCACAGACATTTTAGTTTCATTTCTGTGTCTGCTATAAGCACGCGGCTTTTAAAACGTTCTCTCTCTATCACAGACATTTTAGTTTCATTTCTGTGTCTGCTATAAGCACGCGGCTTTTAAAACGTCCTCTCTCTATCACAGATATTTTAGTTTCATTTCTGTGTCTGCTATAAGTACGCGGCTTTTAAAACGTCCTCTCTCTATCACAGATATTTTAGTTTCATTTCTGTGTCTGCTATAAGCACGCGGCTTTTAAAACGTTCTCTCTCTATCACAGATATTTTAGTTTCATTTCTGTGTCTGCTATAAGTACGCGGCTTTTAAAACGTCCTCTCTCTATCACAGATATTTTAGTTTCATTTCTGTGTCTGCTATAAGCACGCGGCTTTTAAAACGTTCTCTCTCTATCACAGATATTTTAGTTTCATTTCTGTGTCTGCTATAAGTACGCGGCTTTTAAAACGTCCTCTCTCTATCACAGATATTTTAGTTTCATTTCTGTGTCTGCTATAAGCACGCGGCTTTTTGAACGTTCTCTCTCTATCACAGATATTTTAGTTTCATTTCTGTGTCTGCTATAAGCACGCGGCTTTTAAAACGTCCTCTCTCTATCACAGATATTTTAGTTTCATTTCTGTGTCTGCTATAAGTACGCGGCTTTTAAAACCTCCTCTCTCTATCACAGATATTTTAGTTTCATTTCTGTGTCTGCTATAAGTACGCGGCTTTTAAAACGTTCTCTCTCTATCACAGATATTTTAGTTTCATTTCTGTGTCTGCTATAAGCACGTGGCTTTTAAAACGTTCTCTCTCTATCACAGATATTTTAGTTTCATTTCTGTGTCTGCTATAATTACGCGGCTTTTAAAACGTTCTCTCTCTATCACAGATATTTTAGTTTCATTTCTCTGTCTGCTATAAGTACGCGGCTTTTAAAACGTCCTCTCTCTATCACAGATATTTTAGTTTCATTTCTGTGTCTGCTATAAGCACGCGGCTTTTAAAACGTTCTCTCTCTATCGCAGATATTTTATTTTCATTTCTGTGTCTGCTATAAGCACGCGGCTTTTAAAACGTCCTCTCTCTATCGCAGATATTTTAGTTTCATTTCTCTGTCTGCTATAAGCACGCGGCTTTTAAAACTTTCTCTCTCTATCACAGATATTTTAGTTTCATTTCTGTGTCTTCTATAAGTACGCGGCTTTTAAAACGTCCTCTCTCTATCACAGATATTTTAGTTTCATTTCTGTGTCTGCTATAAGCACGCGGCTTTTAAAACGTTCTCTCTCTATCACAGATATTTTAGTTTCATTTCTGTGTCTGCTATAAGCACGCGGCTTTTAAAACATTCTCTCTCTATCACAGATATTTTAGTTTCATTTCTGTGTCTGCTATAAGCACGTGGCTTTTAAAACGTTCTCTCTCTATCACAGATATTTTAGTTTCATTTCTGTGTCTGCTATAAGTACGCGGCTTTTAAAACGTTCTCTCTCTATCACAGATATTTTAGTTTCATTTCTGTGTCTGCTATAAGCACGCGGCTTTTAAAACGTTCTCTCTCTATCACTGATATTTTAGTTTCATTTCTGTGTCGGCTATAAGCACGCGGCTTTTAAAACGTCCTCTCTCTATCACATGTATTTGAGTTTCATTTCTGTGTCGGCTATAAGCACGCGGCTTTTAAAACGTTCTCTCTCTATCACAGATATTTTAGTTTCATTTCTCTGTCTGCTATAAGCACGCGGCTTTTAAAACGTTCTCTCTCTATCACTGATATTTTAGTTTCATTTCTGTGTCGGCTATAAGTACGCGGCTTTTAAAACGTTCTCTCTCTATCACAGATATTTTAGTTTCATTTCTTTGTCTGCTATAAGCACGCGACTTTTAAAACGTCATCTCTCTATCACAGATATTTTAGTTTCATTTCTGTGTCTGCTATAAGCACGCGGCTTTTAAAACGTTCTCTCTCTATCACAGATATTTTAGTTTCATTTCTGTGTCTGCTATAAGCACGCGGCTTTTAAAACGTTCTCTCTCTATCACAGATATTTTAGTTTCATTTCTGTGTCTGCTATAAGCACGCGGCTTTTAAAACGTCCTCTCTCTATCACAGATATTTTAGTTTCATTTCTGCGTCTGCTATAAGCACGCGGCTTTTAAAACGTTCTCTCTCTATCACAGATATTTTAGTTTCATTTCTGTGTCTGCTATAAGCACGCGACTTTTAAAACGTCATCTCTCTATCACAGATATTTTAGTTTCATTTCTGTGTCTGCTATAAGCACGCGGCTGTTAAAACGTTCTCTCTCTATCACAGATATTTTAGTTTCATTTCTGTGTCTGCTATAAGCACGCGGATTTTAAAACGTCCTCTCTCTATCACAGATATTTTAGTTTCATTTCTGTGTCTGCTATAAGCACGCGGCTTTTAAAACGTCATCTCTCTATCACAGATATTTTAGTTGCATTTCTGTGTCTGCTATAAGCACGCGGCTTTTAAAACGTCATCTCTCTATCACAGATATTTTAGTTTCATTTCTGTGTCTGCTATAAGCACGCGGCTATTAAAACGTTCTCTCTCTATCACAGATATTTTAGTTTCATTTCTGTGTCTGCTATAAGCACGCGACTTTTAAAACGTCATCTCTCTATCACAGATATTTTAGTTTCATTTCTGTGTCTGCTATAAGCACGCGGCTTTTAAAACGTCATCTCTCTATCACAGATATTTTAGTTTCATTTCTGTGTCTGCTATAAGCACGCGGCTTTTAAAACGTTCTCTCTCTATCACAGATATTTTAGTTTCATTTCTCTGTCTGCTATAAGTACGCGGCTTTTAAAACGTCCTCTCTCTATCACAGATATTTTAGTTTCATTTCTGTGTCTGCTATAAGCACGCGGCTTTTAAAACGTCATCTCTCTATCACAGATATTTTAGTTTCATTTCTGTGTCTGCTATAAGCACGCGGCTATTAAAACGTTCTCTCTCTATCACAGATATTTTAGTTTCATTTCTGTGTCTGCTATAAGCACGCGGCTTTTAAAACGTCCTGTCTCTATCACAGATATTTTAGTTTCATTTCTGTGTCTGCTATAAGCACGCGGCTTTTAAAACGTTCTCTCTCTATCACAGATATTTTAGTTTCATTTCTGTGTCTGCTATAAGCACGCGGCTTTTAAAACGTTCTCTCTCTATCACAGATATTTTAGTTTCATTTCTGTGTCTGCTATAAGCACGCGGCTTTTAAAACGTTCTCTCTCTATCACAGATATTTTAGTTTCATTTCTGTGTCTGCTATAAGCACGCGGCTTTTAAAACGTCCTCTCTCTATCACAGATATTTTAGTTTCATTTCTGTGTCTGCTATAAGCACGCGGCTTTTAAAACGTCATCTCTCTATCACAGATATTTTAGTTTCATTTCTGTGTCTGCTATAAGCACGCGGCTATTAAAACGTTCTCTCTCTATCACAGATATTTTAGTTTCATTTCTGTGTCTGCTATAAGCACGCGACTTTTAAAACGTCATCTCTCTATCACAGATATTTTAGTTTCATTTCTGTGTCTGCTATAAGCACGCGGCTTTTAAAACGTCATCTCTCTATCACAGATATTTTAGTTTCATTTCTGTGTCTGCTATAAGCACGCGGCTTTTAAAACGTTCTCTCTCTATCACAGATATTTTAGTTTCATTTCTGTGTCTGCTATAAGCACGCGGCTTTTAAAACGTTCTCTCTCTATCACAGATATTTTAGTTTCATTTCTGTTTCTGCTATAAGCACGCGGCTTTTAAAACGTTCTCTCTCTATCACAGATATTTTAGTTTCATTTCTGTGTCTGCTATAAGCACGCGGCTTTTAAAACGTTCTCTCTCTATCACAGATATTTTAGTTTCATTTCTGTGTCTGCTATAAGCACGCGGCTTTTAAAACGTTCTCTCTCTATCACAGATATTTTAGTTTCATTTCTGTTTCTGCTATAAGCACGCGGCTTTTAAAACGTTCTCTCTCTATCACAGATATTTTAGTTTCATTTCTGTGTCTGCTATAAGCACGCGGCTATTAAAACGTTCTCTCTCTATCACAGATATTTTAGTTTCATTTCTGTGTCTGCTATAAGCACGCGACTTTTAAAACGTCATCTCTCTATCACAGATATTTTAGTTTCATTTCTGTGTCTGCTATAAGCACGCGGCTTTTAAAACGTCATCTCTCTATCACAGATATTTTAGTTTCATTTCTGTGTCTGCTATAAGCACGCGGCTTTTAAAACGTCCTGTCTCTATCACAGATATTTTAGTTTCATTTCTGTGTCTGCTATAAGCACGCGGCTTTTAAAACGTTCTCTCTCTATCACAGATATTTTAGTTTCATTTCTGTGTCTGCTATAAGCACGCGGCTTTTAAAACGTTCTCTCTCTATCACAGATATTTTAGTTTCATTTCTGTGTCTGCTATAAGCACGCGGCTTTTAAAACGTTCTCTCTCTATCACAGATATTTTAGTTTCATTTCTGTGTCTGCTATAAGCACGCGGCTTTTAAAACGTCCTCTCTCTATCACAGATATTTTAGTTTCATTTCAGTGTCTGCTATAAGCACGCGGCTTTTAAAACGTCATCTCTCTATCACAGATATTTTAGTTTCATTTCTGTGTCTGCTATAAGCACGCGGCTATTAAAACGTTCTCTCTCTATCACAGATATTTTAGTTTCATTTCTGTGTCTGCTATAAGCACGCGACTTTTAAAACGTCATCTCTCTATCACAGATATTTTAGTTTCATTTCTGTGTCTGCTATAAGCACGCGGCTTTTAAAACGTCATCTCTCTATCACAGATATTTTAGTTTCATTTCTGTGTCTGCTATAAGCACGCGGCTTTTAAAACGTTCTCTCTCTATCACAGATATTTTAGTTTCATTTCTGTGTCTGCTATAAGCACGCGGCTTTTAAAACGTTCTCTCTCTATCACAGATATTTTAGTTTCATTTCTGTTTCTGCTATAAGCACGCGGCTTTTAAAACGTTCTCTCTCTATCACAGATATTTTAGTTTCATTTCTGTGTCTGCTATAAGCACGCGGCTTTTAAAACGTTCTCTCTCTATCACAGATATTTTAGTTTCATTTCTGTGTCTGCTATAAGCACGCGGCTTTTAAAACGTTCTCTCTCTATCACAGATATTTTAGTTTCATTTCTGTTTCTGCTATAAGCACGCGGCTTTTAAAACGTTCTCTCTCTATCACAGATATTTTAGTTTCATTTCTGTGTCTGCTATAAGCACGCGGCTATTAAAACGTTCTCTCTCTATCACAGATATTTTAGTTTCATTTCTGTGTCTGCTATAAGCACGCGACTTTTAAAACGTCATCTCTCTATCACAGATATTTTAGTTTCATTTCTGTGTCTGCTATAAGCACGCGGCTTTTAAAACGTCATCTCTCTATCACAGATATTTTAGTTTCATTTCTGTTTCTGCTATAAGCACGCGGCTTTTAAAACGTTCTCTCTCTATCACAGATATTTTAGTTTCATTTCTGTGTCTGCTATAAGCACGCGGCTTTTAAAACGTTCTCTCTCTATCGCAGATATTTTAGTTTCATTTCTGTGTCTGCTATAAGCACGCGGCTTTTAAAACGTCCTCTCTCTATCACAGATATTTTAGTTTCATTTCTGTGTCTGCTATAAGCACGCGGCTTTTAAAACGTTCTCTCTCTATCACAGATATTTTTGTTTCATTTCTGTGTCTGCTATAAGCACGCGGCTTTTAAAACGTCCTCTCTCTATCACAGATATTTTAGTTTCATTTCTTTGTCTGCTATAAGCACGCGGCTTTTAAAACGTTCTCTCTCTATCACAGATATTTTAGTTTCATTTCTGTGTCTGCTATAAGCACGCGGCTTTTAAAACGTTCTCTCTCTATCACAGATATTTTAGTTTCATTTCTGTGTCTGCTATAAGCACGCGGCTTTTAAAACGTTCTCTCTCTATCACAGATATTTTAGTTTCATTTCTGTGTCTGCTATAAGCTCGCGGCTTTTAAAACGTTCTCTCTCTATCACAGATATTTTAGTTTCATTTCTGTGTCTGCTATAATCACGCGGCTTTTAAAACGTCCTCTCTCTATCACAGATATTTTAGTTTCATTTCTGTGTCTGCTATAAGCACGCGGCTTTTAAAACGTTCTCTCTCTATCACAGATATTTTAGTTTCATTTCTGTGTCTGCTATAAGTACGCGGCTTTTAAAACGTCCTCTCTCTATCACAGATATTTTAGTTTCATTTCTGTGTCTGCTATAAGCACGCGGCTTTTAAAACGTCCTCTCTCTATCACAGATATTTTAGTTTCATTTCTGTGTCTGCTATAAGCACGCGGCTTTTAAAACGTCCTCTCTCTATCACAGATATTTTAGTTTCATTTCTGTGTCTGCTATAAGCACGCGGCTTTTAAAACGTTCTCTCTCTATCACAGATATTTTAGTTTCATTTCTCTGTCTGCTATAAGCACGCGGCTTTTAAAACGTTCTCTCTCTATCACAGATATTTTAGTTTCATTTCTGTGTCTGCTATAAGCACGCGGCTTTCAAAACGTCCTCTCTCTATCACAGATATTTTAGTTTCATTTCTGTGTCTGCTATAAACACGCGGCTTTTAAAACGTTCTCTCTCTATCACAGATATTTTACTTTCATTTCTGTGTCTGCTATAAGCACGCATCTTTTAAAACGTTCTCTCTCTATCACTGATATTTTAGTTTCATTTCTGTGTCTGCTATAAGCACGCGGCTTTTAAAACGTCCTCTCTCTATCACAGATATTTTAGTTTCATTTCTGTGTCTGCTATAAGCACGCGGCTTTTAAAACCTCCTCTCTCTATCACAGATATTTTAGTTTCATTTCTGTGTCTGCTGTAAGCTCGCGGCTTTTCAAATACATTTCTTTGCTTATCCATCTTCTTGTTTATGACCATTTCAATATTGTCTTAGTTCTATTTTAGAACATTATTAAAGCCGGTAATTTTTTTGTGGCAAGATTTTTTAACCATATAAAAAGACGGTGGCCATAGGGAATAGTTTAAAATGTGGGAGATATTTTTGCCTCACTCTGTATTTTTTCCTTTATGAGATTGACTTTATTTACATGTACTTTACCAATATTCTTCTTAATCGTTTCAGTCTCTTTACATTCGTAATAATAGTTTCTTCAAACAGTTATTTTTTTGCTTATAAAACCCACTTGCTGGCTCAACGCCATCTTAATATTGTCTCACTTCTTTTTAAGAATTAAGGAATCGGAAAGCCGAGTTCTAATTCCAGTCGGATCCATTAAAATCCCTTACGTGTTAATACCCTTGAGAAAGTTATGAAACTTCTTATCCCACAGCTAGGGGTAAAGTAGCAGGACAGACTATTGTAAACAATTTCTAAGTTTTTCCACCACCCGGAAGTTTGAGCGCTTTTAGGCCTTAAAGGTCGATTTCTTTTAAGCGCTCAACTTGCGGCCCTGAAATTTCCCACCCATAGCAGTATCGATTTTCTACCGGGAACAGCATCATTCCAGTATAAAACAAAATGAGCACGAACAGTTCTTTCTGTTGCAATTACAGATTCACTTGTCTTTAAAAAAGAAAAAGAACGTTTGTAGAGCAAACGCATAGTGTACGCCAGTCCAAGCCATGAAGGAATCTGGTCGAATAGGAAAGAGAATGCTAAAACATTAGCTAGATGAAAACATCAATGCCACTTTCCTTAGTTCCCGAGCACCAAACAGGTGAATATCCCGCGAGGGAGGATGTGACACAAGGCCGTTTTTTTAATGTGGGCCAAAAATTCCCTGTAGACCACCCCAAATAAGACTCTGCCCTTCGGCATAGCCTCATCTGGGTTCCTCTCTGTCCGAAGGCAGAGATTTCGACCAGCACAACTGGAGACGAATCTCCAACTAATTGTCGAAGAAGAAGGTGTATATTTAAAATGTAAGATATATTTTTTGTCGCGCCGTGTGTATTGTAATATCTAAAAGGGATGAATTTGATTGTTAATATCTGTTTTTATTTTAGATTGGCATCCAGAACGCCTGACATTGCATGTACGTACTCAGCTAGCATCTCGTTAAGACGTGTGGCAAAGATGGCGGCGTAGTGTTCATGGACCTTGAGCTTTAGTAGATTCCGAAATAATGAAAAATTGTCATGACAAGCTGATGATTAGTTATTTTCTAAGCGCAGCTTAGATGTGGCACAAGGCCGGGAGCATGGGGCACCCCGTGAGAAACGAACTCACTATTCAGTCGCAATTGTTTTAGCGAGACAAGCTTGCTAACCATTACACCACGCCGAGGTGCCCCAACAAATAGTGATTTATCCAAGCGTAGCTTGGATGTGGCACCAGGCCGAAAGTAAGGGGCACCCAGTGAGGATTGAACTCCCTACTCAGCCGTAATTGTTTTAGCGAGACAAGCTTGCTAACCATTACGCCACCTCGAGGTTCCCTTGCAAGCTGATGATTAAGACATCTATGGTAGACATCCAAAGAAGTGTCTTCCTTAAACATGCACATCGGAAGAAAATATGCAAAATTTACAGGAAATGAAGAAATCAGTCGAAGATATACCTAGACAATTACAAACAGTGGTGAACACCACTAGTGCCTATACAAAATTCATACACCGTACAGTATTTCTACCGTTATATTGTTCAAAATAAAACATATTTGATGAAAATCGGCCAATAATTAATAAATTTTTTAACAATTTTAAATATTAAGGCTTTTTTTTCATCTACCCTACATTTATAGGTTACTGGGATATTTAGTGTCTAATGCTGTTCAGGAAATTAGTGAGGGTTGAACTCAATTCTAATGGCCGGCAAGACTTGATGCGCTAACAATTGTCCCATAACCAGGCGACACCAAGTTAAATACACTTGTAGAAATTATTCTGCCGTTTGCTGTTTCTCCTTACAAGAGTGAGAATAAACATTAGCCTGACATCTTAACTGGGGAGGGGCACCTCAACGGTTTCTACAACATGATTAATTGCATTCGAAGTCAAATCTGATGTGATTCTCCGGTTCCCCCCTTGAGTACGGATAAATACGACGAGGTTGGGGCACGCGAAGAAGATAAGGCAAGAATTAGAGATAAGCGATTTATCTGGTTTGCCTAATCCAAATTTTGATTCCCAGAATAGTCCGCGGAGGATTAACTTTGACTGGTGCCGACTTATTCCAACAGATTTAACTTCTCCAGTGACCGTTAAAGACGACCTCTTGACCGTCACTGTCGACTTCGACGTCAAAATTTCTCGGGCACTTTCTCTTTGTCAGTTACTTTCCTTCGTTCTCTTTTCATTTTTTTTTCTTTTTTTTTTTCTCAAGAATACTTGCATTGAAAAAAATATTGATAATAATTCCATATAGGTATCGAAGATTTTAGAAAGTAATGAACCATGTTCGGCAGATATACAAAAATACAAAGGGTATAAGGCAAGGGTGTATCTTCTCACCGGACTTATTCAACCTATATAGCGAGGCAATTCTGAGAGAATTAGAAGACCTACAAGGATTCATTATTGGCAGAAACAATCTTTACAATATAAGATATGCAAATATGCAAAACACAGTTTTGATAGCAGACACAGAAAGTAAACTAAGTTCCAGCAGAAGTTAGCGAAGTTTTGGTTTGGTTTGGTTTGTTTTGTTTTAGGGCATATCAACACCTCAATGGGTTATTTAATGCCGACAAAATTTTTATTGCTGTTAATGTTTTTCTTCTAAAATCTATTTCTGGGCAAATATTTCCTTGAAGAAATCTATAGCTGGTCATATTTTTTTCCAAAGAATGTATAACTGTTTGCATTGCTGGTATTTTTTTTAAAGTATTGCTGATAATATTTCCTTCAAAAATTATTGCTGGTAATATATATTTTTTATTGCAAAATATTTCTGGTATTAAAAACTATATTTACACAAGTTTGGGTGTTAACTAATTGCCCAAAGCTGGAACCCTAACAGGTGCTACCACCCCGGATCAGAGTTGACCTGGGAACACCAGCAATGAAGAGGTGGTTCCACGCTCCTCAAAACCTCCTGATCAGAGTCTTTGCTGCTGGACGTAGTTTATCGTCTTACCCAGGACGCGGATGTAGTTTATCGTCATACTCAGGACGGAGAAGTTAGCGAAGGAAATGACTAAGTATAAGCTATAAGACAGAATACATGGCTATCAACGAAAGAATGAGAACGAAATGCAAATTAAAAATTGGGGATTCTAAAATCAAACAAACATGGAAATTTAACTATGTGGAAATTACTTTAACAAAAGACGGAATGTGTGACACTGAGATCCGAAGAAATATTGGGATTACCAAAGATGCATTCCAGAAGCTAAGCAGAGTATTAACAGACAGAAAATTTTCGGTGGAAACAAAGAATACTGGACTGTTACGGGATATATGTCTTTCTGTATGGCAACGAATACAAGAGAAGCTCCTCAACGATGAAGAAGAGACTTGAAGCAACAGAAATGTGCTTCTACAGAAAGTTCGGTAGATATACAAAAATAGAAAGGGTGTAAGACAATGATGTAACTTCTCACCGGAATTATTCAACCTATAGAGCGAAGCAATTCTGAGAGAATTAGAAATACTACAAGGATTCATTATTGGTGACCATAATTTTAACAACATAAGATAAGCAGATGAAACAGTGTTGATAGCAGACACGGAGAAAACAAAAACTACAAATGATGCCTCATAAGGTAGTGAAGGACAGCGAGAAGAAAGAATTAAACATGAAAATCAAAGAATTAAATATTTAAAATCCAGAGACGGATAGGCAATGCAATTAGCCTTGATCTAGCATCTCGTTTAAAGTCGCTCTCTCACGGATGTGCCGTCACTTTCCTCTGTCTTTTCTAAATACTTTCACGGTAACTGCTCCGACGAGATACTTTCGCTAGGACCTAAACTGCATGAATTTAAACGTGTAACTAGGTTGGCATCTCAGTCCCACCCTTTCACTGTCGAAACGGTTACAGGTAGCAATCTCTTCTACTCCAGTAGCTTCATGTCTCGCACTTCCTGTCTCTACAACACCCTTCCTCTTATTTGTTTTATAGACAGCGCAAAGGTGTTCCACAAAATACGCCAGGAAGAACTGTTAGCAATTTTGACATATTCAGAAAAATTTTTTTAGACTATTCACGAATTTATACTGGCAGAAAACTGGCTGCATATGGAGAGAAAATGAGTTCAGCACATATAAAAAAAAGAGAGAAAAGGATTTAAGACAAGGATGTATCATCTCACCGGACTTATTCAACCTATATAGCGAGGCAATTCTGAGAGAATTAGAAGACCTACAAGGATTCATTATTGGCAGATATAAACTTAACAATATAAGATTTGCAAATACAGTGTAACCCGGATATAAGAGACCCGGATATAAGAGAAACTCGGATATAAGAGAGATTTTCTCTGGTCCCAAATTAGAGCCTGTGTTAATGTATATATAATAGACCAAACCCGGATATAAGATAAACCCGGATATAAGAGACTTCTTCTATTGTCCCGACAACTCTCTTATATCCGGGTTACACTGTATGAAAAACACAGTTTTGATAGCAGACACAGAAAGGAAACTACAAAAGTTCCGACATAAGCTAGCGAAGGAAAAGTAATAAGTATTAGGTTGGTGCAAAAATAATGGCGTAATAATGTCGTTTTTTGATGTATTTTTTAACGTCAAAAAACGACATTATTACGTCATTATTTTATCACCAACCTAATATAAACTATTAGGTTGGTGCAAAAATAATGACGTAATAATGTCGTTTTTTGATGTATTTTTTAACGTCAAAAAACAACATTATTACGTCATTATTTTATCACCAACCTAATATAAACTATTAGGTTGGTGCAAAAATAATGACGTAATAATGTCGTTTTTTGATGTATTTTTTAACGTCAAAAAACAACATTATTACGTCATTATTTTATCACCAACCTAATATAAACTATTAGGTTGGTGCAAAAATAATGACGTAATAATGTCGTTTTTTGACGTTAAAAAATACGTCAAAAAACGACATTATTACGTCATTATTTTTGCACCAACCTAATATAAGAAACGATGCATGGCTATCAACGAAAGGATAAGCTCGAAATGCAAATTAAAAATTGGGGATACTAAAATCAACCAGTCAGGGAAATTTAACTATCTGGAAAGCACTCTAACAAAGGACGGGATGTCTGACACTGAGATCCGAAGACTATTGGGATGACCAAAGATACAATCCAAAAGCTAAGCAGAGTATTAAGAGACAGAAAATTTTCGGTGGAAACAAAGAATGCTGGACTGTTACGGGATATATGTCTTTCTGTATGGCAACGAATACAAGAGAAGCTCCTCAACGATGAAGAAGAGACTTGAAGCAACAGAAATATGGTTCTACAGAAGGATGCTGAGGATACCATGAACTGAACATGTGAGCAACAACAAGGTTTTGGAGAAAATAGAAACAAAATGGAAACTCATACCTAACATCAGGAAGAGGCAGTAGAAATTTCTGGGGCACATAATGAGGAAGGAGGGCTTGGAAAATCTGATTCACACGGGACAGGTTGAAGAAAACAGGGACAGTGGAAAGCAACGCGTAACTTGAGCAAATGGATGGCAGAACAGGGTTTGTAAAAAATAATAAAAAGACAAAACTTACTAAGAGCTACAAGGGACAGGAAGATGTGGCGGGCCATGATCGCCTACATCCTGAAGGGACACGGCACATAAAAGAAGAAACGATAATTTCTGAGATTGAGTAATTATCGTTATTTACACTCGGATTTTTTTTTCCTCATTTTTGTTGTTTTTATCACAATGTTTCTCCCATTATGCTCGCCGGCCTTCATCAGGTGCTTGTCAGTCCAGGTAACTTTCGAATTGAACCTTTTCTTCTTCTTCTTCTTCTTCTTCTTCTTCTTCTATGCACTGTGTCCATTCAGGATGTTGGTCACCACAGCTCGTCATAATTTCCTGCCCTTTGTACCTCTTAGTAATGTTTGTATTTTTGCAGAAACTCCTAATCCCTATCTGCCAACCATTTTCAAAAGTACATTAGATAGGTTATCCATTGCTTTTCTCTATCTTTCTTCCCTTCAAACTGCCTTGCGAGTATCAAATTTTCCAAGCCCACTTTCTTCCTTATGGGCAATAGAATGTTCAACTGTCATTTCTGATGTTAAGTATAAGTGTCCGTTTTGTTCCCAGTATCTCTAAAACTTCATCACTGCTCACATGTTTAATCCTTGGAATTCTCAGCATCCTTCTGTAGGACGAGGTTTCTGTTGCCTCGAGTCTCTTACCATCAATGATGAGATTGTCCAAGTTTCAGTGCCTTATGGAGGGACCGTTATTACATAATATTTCAATACTCAGTATCCGTCTATATTTTTGAGATGTATTATGTACACTATTTACATTATTCGGACTATTGTCCTCATCTTTGTCGCCATATTTATTACAACGTTTCGGCCGTTGTACGCTCCAGCCTTCTTCAGGTGATTGGAATGTCGAACTGAACCCTTCTATTTCCATGTGCCATGTTTAATGAATGTCATTTATCAGTTATCTCGTGTTAATTCCCCTCTCCAAGTTCTCCACTGCCTTAACCGGGTATTGAACTCACACTCTTTTGGGTCCTGTCATTGGATCTAACCAACGCCTTTATCCACTGTGCCATGTTTCAATACTCTTTTCTTTGTTTCTAACGAAATTCTTCTGTTTATTAATACTTTCTTGCGCTTCTCCCACTATCCATATATCGATTTCTTTTTATTTATTACTATCAATTACTTTTCAATGTTCAACCTGTCTTTCACAGGCGGGGTGTGGCCAGCCTCTATCGCTACATTTATGGAAAATGTTCAGACGAAGTACTTTTCTTGGTTCCGTCAGGTCTATCCTTCACGACTAGGACGAGCCATGACATTCACATAGTAGAGAACCGCTAACATTCCCACTGTATTCCATCGGCGAGAAGTAAGTTCCACTCAGACAGCTTCTTCCCGCGAACCACTGCCCTGGAACAGACTCCCAACAGGTTGTTTCCCCGATCAATACAATCTTCACCGGTTCAAATCTAGATTTAACCGTTATCTTCCACGCCTATCCATATATACTACTCCATAATGTAACCCTCTACCTTGAGTGGCCTCCTAGCCTTGTACAGGGCGAACCTTACTTAAAAAAACAAACACCTGATAACCAATCCCGTAATACGCTTAAATTCAAGTGATCGTGTTACCAAGAGATCGTTTGAACAACTACCATGAAAATATCTTTAGCAAAGACAGTAAATAAGTCAAATTGAGCTGGCTGATCAACACCAATAAGTATACTGGCTCTTCGGATTTTGTTGAGAACTTCGAAATATACAGCATTTCTGAGTCCTTGTTGGAGAAAAATTATTTTCTACTCTCCAGCGTCTCTTTTAACAGGCGGGATAATGGCGAGTCTCTGACTGCTCCATCGCTACTTCCATGGAAAATGTTCGGACGAAATACATTCCTTGGTTCCGGCAGGACTAACCGTCACGACTCGGACCAGCCATGACACTTGTACCAAAACCATCCTTCCGTATTCAATCGACGAGAATAAGATTCAAATTAGACATCTTCTTTACGCTAACCTCTGCCCTGTTTTAATATTTTGTTTAGTTTTTGGAAGGAATATTTCGCTAACACATACGGATTTGGATTTCCGTGTCAGATATTATATCTTCAATTAAAACATCCGACGGATATTTTAACTTCTGTACTTGTTTGATTTTGACAACTGTAATTCATACTTAGAATTTTGAGCATGGAAAAGTGTGAAATTCATGCGTTTATCAGTTCATGTCTACTTTGTTAGAAAGTCGTTCATTCCATATCTATCTGCGTTG
>OZ010607.1:36654757-36659757 GCA_963932145.1 Acanthosepion lycidas | reverse complement strand
GAGTAAAAAAAAGCGTTAAAAAAAGGTCCAATTAACCCCCTTCATAATAAACTAAACCATACTGTAAATTAACATGATGTTTCCACTTAACATGCGGCTTCTCAAGTCCCCGGTAGGTGTAATTGTGATAGTTAATTTAACCATTTAATATGAACGTGGCCCCATCACTTCAAACAATCTTTGTTGAAAAGTGTTCGTCTTCTACACATCGTGCCAAGTACCACTCGCAATCCTAAACTCTTCGGTCTGAATCTGCGAACGGACTAATCTTAGAATGTAACTTTTCCATTGACAGCGCTTCAAAATAGGCCGTATAGATTTTGATATACCGACCTCACGATTCGCTTGCCGCACAGATTTTCTGGAACTTTTGTGATACGTTTCCACAACTCTTTCTTGCTTTGTGGGGCTTGTCGATGCCCGTGATCCATCTGCTTCAAACTTATCTCTAATTATAATAAAATAAATTCTGAGAAATAAAACAGAATTAAAATGAGGCTTGTGGATTTACTGTGATTAACTAATCAGTTATGAGGCCTACACTAAAATCCAAGCAAACAGAAAAGAAATATAGAGAGGCCGTAGCATGTAATTGTCTGCAATTGTATCCTAGACATTTTCATATGCGAAAAATACAAATGATTACACCGTCTCGTAAAATATAGAGAAAAACATTATGATGTTCAACTTTCACAAGAAGTTAAAGGGGAAAGGGTGGGGAGATAATGTAGTATTTGATAACGAGTTATATACTTGATCAACGTCCTACATAGAATTTTGTAGTTGATAATGAAAAGACTTCTTTAAGATAAAATCAAAACCAAAAAAGAAGCATAAATTTAAAACTACTTTGGTAAATTAATGTGTAAACATTAAGAAGAAAACATCCATATAAGATAATAATAATAATACTAACTAATCATTATAAGATGTTTATAATATACTAACTTGATATCAATACATCCCTATAAGATGATAATAGTACTAACTCGGCACCGATACAGAGCTATATTAAATCTAAAATGTAATTTACACAATAGAATACTAAGTAATATAAGGCGCACCGCAGCTCATTTACCAATAGTAATTTATATATATATATATATATATGTGTGTGTGTGTGTGTGTGTGTGTGTGTGTGTGTGTGTGTGTGTGTGTGTGTGTGTGTTATAATTTTATCATATACGACAAAAACAGTTTACTCACTACAAAGATGCAAATTCGTTTCGGTGCATTTGAATTGCAACTCAACTGCTGAGAACCAAAATGGTTATCTATCAGGTAACCATTTTTGGTTCTCAGCAGTCGAGGTGCAGTTGAAATGCACCGAAACGACGTTGCATCTTCGTAGTGAGTAAACTGTTTTTGTCGTACATGATAAAATTATAATAAATAATTATCGCTCTACTATCGGTATTGAGCTCTCTTTTGGATTAATGCTGTGAACGTTAGCATTTATACATTAGTTTCGTTCTCATTGCATCGGATATATATATATATATATATATATATATATATATATATATGTGTATGTGTGTGTGTGTGTGTGTGTGTGTGTGTGTGTGTGTATATATATATATATAGAGAGAGAGAGAAAGAGAGTTGTTAACAAAGAAGACATAGGTGTCATAAAAAGAACGAAGGCATCCTTTCTCGTCCTTTCTCTGTCCAATCGTTATGGTTCCATTACGCTTTAAGCAAAAGAACACTTTTGCCACCAGTCCAAGAAGAAACATCTGGGTTACTACTACACTAAAAAGATAATGTTTAAACATCGAAAAACATAAAGAAAATTAATTCCTTTTAATATGTGGAAATATTTACTCTTTGTTTGATGAAGGTCGCGAGACTGGAAACCCGTGTAGCAAACATTTTGAAAATTTAATATTTAATATAAATATATATTTTTTTTAAATCAACACCATAAACAAAAACGTTCGCGGTTTCTCTTTGCTTTTTAAAATATATTTAATGAATATATATATATATATATATATATATATATATATATATATATATATATATATATATATATATCACTCATCGCTAGCATTTTTATTTTATTATATTTTCCCGAGTAATTTCGAACGTTGGAATATTTGTTTTCCAGATTTTTTTTTTTTTTTTAATATATATATTTACGCAACTGTTTTTGTTTAATTCAGGCGTTCTCATGTTTGTTGGGAAGAATGTTAAGGCAATCATGGAGACATCATTTCAACGGTCAAACTAGAATTTATATATCTCATTTTTAACACGATACCCTATGGAGAAATATTTAATTTTCGCTGCTTATCTTTTATTACAAAAGCCTCCAGAATTGTTAGACTTTGTTTGCACTATTTTCTGTATAAACAGGAAAATACAGAAAAGTTGGTCCAGAGTGTCAATCATTATTTGCTGTTTTCTTAATTTTATTTCTTTTATTGTTTACCCCCCTTAATAGTATTTTTCTCATATTCTCTAAAATTCTGTAATCTCTTGCATCTTATGGCTTTATAGATTTGCTTGGAATAAAATACTTGTTACAAAATCATTATATTTGCCTTGATAAAGTCCACTAGAGGACCAAACGGGTTGTATAAAATAAGTTATCATTTTGTCATTATTCATATGTATATATATATATATATATATATATATATATATATGAAGAAAAATATGTAAAAACAAAAATCCGAATATGCAAGTATGCTGTTTTAATGTTGTTTCAATGTCGACGTCAGATGTTTCGGTTTAGTAGACCTTCTTCAGGACATAGTTATTAAAACATAATTAAAATTAGACGATATTCAAGTCAACATAAAAAGACGACAGACATAAGAGTAAGACTAATCAAAACAGAATAACTGAAATTTTTAAGATCAGCGTTTCGTTTCACAATATGATCAAGTTGGCGTCACGTGGGCGATGTTGTGAAAACGTATTCCTAAAATACAGTATATTTTAAATGAAAAAGAATTTCATTTTAATCTAAAATTTATAAGTACGTTTGTCCAGCATTAATCTTGCCAGAAAAGGGGAAATATTAAAGAAGCCGGGTCTGGTATTCACCGTGCGTGAGATAGATATTATGCCTGCCTCATAAATCCTTCTAAGATTTTTATTATGAATATATTTTAAAATCTTCACAGAATCAAAATCGAAATTATGATCTGATTTAGTTATGTGTACAAATAATGCATATATATATATATATATATATATATATATATATATATATGAAAGTGACCCATAATAAAATTAATTATGATTACTTCACAGATATTTTAAAATGCTTACTATAGATAGTTTAAAATATCTAGGTTTTAACTAATAGTTTTATAGTTTGTTTTTTTATTTATATTTAGACATTTCAATAACTTAGTTACCTCCCTTGACGTTTATGGTTTGTTTCCATCATAAAATTAAAAAAAAATCGTGCTGTATCTTAGCGTTTACCCTTCCCAAGGAAAAATTTAATTTTCAGATGAACACAGCAATTTTGTCTTAGAAAAATAATGAACACATTTTTATTCAGAAAAAACAAGATACTGATGATGACATTTTGCTAATGTCGAAAGGACTCGGAATAAAATGAATATGCATCAACATGTCAATTTTCTTTTTTTCCTTTAATAAGGAGACTAAGATATTATTAAAAATAAGTAGACTAAATGTTTGGAACAATAAAAAATATTAAAAAATTCAAATCTTCAGACATACTGATTGTTAGTAGCAGTGAACTACAGAAATGAATAACTTGATGGAGAAAATGAACTTTTATCAGTAGTGTTCATTTGTTTTTTTTTTTGTTTTTTTTTGTTGTTGTTTTTTTATTAGGTTGGTGCAAAAATAATGACGTAATGTCGTTTTGACGTTAAAATATACGTCAAAAACGACATTATTACGTCATTATTTTTGCACCAACCTAATAACATGAAAAGAACATCGCAGTATTGTACTACTTCTAGCCAATTCAACCGTAAATTGATACGACCTTCTTGCTAATCTAGTGCTGCGCTTATATTCCTAATGTCTAAGGACCAGAGAGGAATGTTCATCAGAAACATTACCATGAAAATATTTATAGAAAAAGTCACAGGGAAGCAATATTACGGTGGTGGAAAAGATGACAGATCAGGACCAATAATATTGCTGATTCTTCTCTGGATTTTATCAAGAACGTATCGCCTTTCTTAGCAAAACTGCTGGACGGTGTCTATCGTCGATTATATTAAGCATTCAAACCCATCGGGCGTTTCTGTACATGTAGTGTTTTCTCGACGTAGTCTGTTAATCGACGTTTGTTGTATTTTGGACTCCGTTCCTTCCTAATTTATATTTAGTTTAATCGATAGGAAAATCATTTATTCTGGAGAAGTGATCTCACTTGTCAAAAACTATGTCATGCCAACCGATTATCGGGGAGAGACCAAAGCTGTTAGTTTTCGAAATTAGGGATAGGAGATAATGACAGTGTGCCACATTAAGCGAATTAATAGAATCAGAACGTGCAGCACTTTGACCTCTCATTATCCTTGATTCCTGTTTAATTTCAAATCATTTTTCACTGTCTGTCTATATTTCTGAGATAAAGTATTATGTACACTATTTAAATTATTCAAACTATTGTCCTTATCTTTGTCGCCATGTTTATTACAACGTAATTATTCGGATTGTTATCCTGCCTTAACTGGGTATTGTGAGTTCAATACCCAGTTAAGAGACAGCACCCAAAGAATGTGAGTTCAATACCCAGTTAATGCACTAGGGAACTTGGAGAGTGGAATTAACAGAAGATAACTAAAAACTGATATGAAATAAAGGGTTCAGTTCGACATTCCAACCACCTGAAGAACGTCGGAGCGTACAACGGCCGAAACGTTGTAATAAATATGGCGACAAAAATGAGGACAATAGTTCGAATAATGTAAATAAATTTCCAGTGTTCTATTTTTAACATTATTTTTTTTAAAGATTTTTATATATTTTATGTATATTACTATTTTGAGACGAAA
>OZ010607.1:36612257-36649757 GCA_963932145.1 Acanthosepion lycidas | reverse complement strand
CTTGCTGACGTCTGTTTCTATCTGAGGCATATTCATAATCTTTGCTCTTATTTCCCGAACGTGGTTTTGTTTCCCAAAGAAATAAAAAAAAAAAATTTTTTATTATTGCTATGCATAAATTTAGCATTTTCTTGAATCGATACGTACATGATTCGTTTTTGAAACCCCACGAACAAAGAATTATTCTTTCGCGAATTGAATCATGAGTCAAAGACATTCAAGAATTGTATACAGACACAGAAACACACACTCCCATATACATATATATATATATATATATATATATATATATATATATATATATAGATAGATAGATAGATAGATAGATAGATATGAAGAAATATAGTCTAAAGATGTGGTATATTTATGGGATAAAGTGCTCAAATTCAGAGAGGGAGCGTGTGTAAATATAAAAGTGAACAGAGAAGTCACCACTTACAGGCGACAGTCTGTTTCATGCTAGACGCAATCGTCAGGCAACCGACGATTGCGTTTGGCCTGAGGATTGCTTCTTGCATGAAACAGACTATCGCCTCTAAGTGCTGACTTCTCTGTTCACTTATATATATATATATATATATATATATATATATATATATATATATATATATATGTCAAGCCCAAATACGTTCTATTCTGTCGAATGAAGATAACTCACTGGTAGGAACTCTGACTGACACCAAATCAGTTGAGTTTCAATCTTGGTTTGAGGCATGCGGACGTCTAGTCGCACTGAGGAGCTCTGATAAAGCGAAACAGTACTGTCTGCGAATGACATCATATATATATATATATATATATATATATATATATATATATATACGGCACACAAAAAGTAGAAAGAAATGGATGCAGAACAAGTTTCAGGAGAGATAACAAGTTACAATTTATTAAGCTTTCCAGTGACAAGAAATTGTAGAGAGGCCTGACCGCTTACGTCCTGATAGACGCATAGAGAAGGAGAGAGGATGACCACAGCATATAGATAATCACAAATCACCTTCATTTATATGATTCTAAAAAAGGATGCTGATAAGACCACGGGCGAAACATGTGAGCCACGGCGAATTTTCAAAGAGAATGTAAAAATATTTCTCAAAGTTAATCAGGAAAGCAACAGAAAGTTTGTAAACTTCACGAATCACAGAACGACATTTGTTTATTTATCCTTCTAGTTTGTTTCCTGAACTTTTAAACAACAAAGTGTAACCAGAAAACGAAGGCAGGCTCGATATTTGAAATCCCTTTTATTAAGACTCCACCTATATCAGAAACTGGGGAAAATGGCGGAAAAACAAATGATAAATCCGGTAATTAATCGACTTCACAAGGATTAAAAAAAAACAAAAAAACGTTAAAACGGAATATCTTCCTACTTCGTTAACATTTCGTTTGAATAAGAGATCTTGAACATTGAATGCTTTGATCTGGTTATCATATAAGAACCGATAAAAGACTATTTCGGGATACGTGGGAAGGTACGTAGTCCATCAGAGGAGTGAAAGGTCTTGTGGGGGAACAAACGACCTAATATTATAAACAGCCTTTAACATTTCATAAACTAAGTGAGGCTTTTATCTTTTATCATAACAACTGAATTTAATTAAAGAAAAAGAAAAGAATATATCACAATTTTTTTCTTTCTCTTGCTCACTTTATCTCTACCTAACTCGTTTTTTCTCTCTCTCTCTTTCTCCATATATATATATATATATATATATATATATAGATATATATAGATATATATATATATATATACACACACGCACATATATATATATATATATATATATATATATATACACACGCACACACACGCACATATATATATATATATATATATATATATATATACATATAAATATATATATTTGTGTATTTGTGCAGCAATCCTTCTTTCATACATGTTTCATTGAATATGACAGACAAGGTGCTTTGATTTAGGTTTTTTATACAATTTCTCATGTGATCTTACATATTTTCTTTTCGGTAGACAAATTATATAAAAACTGTCCAATTGTTCATTTTATCCGAGCGCTTTCGGCTATACATTTAGCCATTTTCAAGGTTGAAATATATTAACTGTTAACAAGAAATAGATTGTTTTACGTATGTATTTATATATATATATATATGTTTTCATTTTCAAATCACAGTCAACACATTGTGTTCATATTCATAGCCGATATTATTGAGTGTTGTTATTTTTTTTTAATAAGGTTTCCATTATTTTTAACCTTTTTTATATGTTTATATTTTTTATATTACATCATTATTATAAACGTGAGTATAAGGTATCGCACATAGAATGTTGGCATTAATAAAAAAAAAAGTGCTCGATGTAATATAACAGAGCTATTAAGCATATGTTAATAAATATACATATTATCCCTCAACGCTAGAACGAATCGGAGTTTCATGCTCAACGCAATATTCAGGTGTGTCAACCTCAACACCTGAAACAAGTTCAGGTGGCTCAGCACCTGAAGATTGCGTTGTGCATAAAACTCCGAGTCGGGCTAGAGGTGAGGGATTTTATATATATATATATATATATATATATATATATATATATATATATATATATATATATATATTAAAAGAAAGAACAGTAAGAAAAAAACAAAAAAGAACACTAAAAAAACAGTAAAAATAAATAAAAATTGATACCTAATAATATACATTTTTATACTTGATGTGAAAATAATTCTACATATTGTAAGGGATTCTAATACATTTATTTGTTCTTAAAAGAAATATAGTATATTAAAAATTAAAAATTAAAATATTTTTCAAATCGTAGTTAAATAAAACGTATTCTAAACTAAACACCCACCAAAAATGTTTAAATGTACAAACAAAAAAAAAAAAATACCGTAAGAATTTTTGCCGTTAACAATAAAATTTAAAAAAAAAATCCAGACGACATGGATTTAACGGATGTCAGATTTCATTGAAAAATACATCCCTACCCCCTACCAAAATAATAATAATAATAATAACTGATACATCAAAATACAGACATAATGAACACGCAAACACCCCTTGTCTGGTTGAATTAGATTTCTCTGTATCCTTGGAAACGTAAATTATGATTTTTGCTGTCTCTTTAAAACCCAGTAATTTTAAAAGTTACTCCAAAATTCGCTGGTGGATGAAATGGAACTAATGTCTTTAATTTAATTACAAAATTAAATTCGGAGCTTTCAGCTTCCATTTTTGAAACATGGTTAGAACTGTGTATCGACAAAAAACATATTTTCAATCAATTAAATTATAATATATATATAATTATTTATTCGAAGATTATAACATAAATATGTTATAAAATCACTACAAAAATAACCATTTTGTTTCAACACTTCTTGTGTCTTATCACGTGATGAAGTTGAATGTAGAATAAAGGGTTTTAAAAGGCTCAAATCAAAGGATTTGTTCCTTTTAAAACTCTTTATTCTACATTCAACATCATTACATGATAAGACACCAGATGTGTTGAAACAAAACTGCTATTTTTGTAGTGATTTTATAACATATTTATGTTATAATTTTCGAATAAATAATTATATTCGCTCTACTCTGTATTGAGCACTCTTTTAAGAATAGTAAGTGTTGGTTATTAGTATTTATTCCGCATGCACTAATCCTATATTTGGACTTATATATATATATATATATATATATATATATATATATATATATATATATATATATATATGTATGTATGTGTGTGTGTTTGTGTATATATATATATATATATATATATATATATATATATATATATATATATATATATATATATATATATATATATCAAAATCAAGTTTTCTCCAACCAAGGCAATAAGGCCACTGTGAAAAAATGATTTACTAGCTGTGTAGAATAGTTTAAAAAAAAAAAAAAAAAAAAAAAGCAACATTGTTAAGGACAGTAGATAACGATAAATTTAACTATTTTCAGATTAATGTTGGTTGGCAAGCATGGAGGAAGAAGGGAGTTCAACGGCCGAATAGTGCTAGAAAAGAAACCGTTAGTACAGAATTTAGGGTTTCGTCGAGACAACTTAACTGTAAATTGATGAGATCTCGACCCCCAGCCTAGTAATGTGGTTAAATTCAAAAAGTCCAGCTACCATAGCGAAGTGATCATCAGAACAATTATAGTGAATGTATTTACAGAAAAGACACAGGGAGGTAACCTTATGGGGTTGGGAAAGAGACTGAAGTCTGGACGCCAGAATAAGGCCAATACTATCGCTAATTCGTCTTTGGATTTTATCAAGGAGCTCTAGGTAAATAGCATGATGACGGGAACATATGTCGCAGCAATATTTTAAGCATGGACGAATGGAAAACTTATAGTTATTTAAGATAGATTCAAGAAAGAAAAAATGTTAAGCACCAGACACACACACACACACACACACACACACACACACACACACACACACACACATATATATATATATATATATATATATATGTTTATAATACAATGTAGAAGTCATATAAAGTGATTAGTGGATTAAATCTTTTCAATTTGTTAACGAAGTGAATTCGCATTTAGTACATTAACGTTACTAATTTATTCTTTGTATGTCTGCTTCATTGTATTACTAATTATACTGCAGTAATCATTCATATATATATATATATATATAAAGAAATATATTCTTAGGGTGTGCTATATTTATGGGATAAAATGCTCAATATCAGAGATAAAGCGTGTGCAAATATAAAAGTGAACATTGAAGTCAACACTTAGAGATAACAGGCTGTTTCATGCCAGACGCAATCGTCAGGCTACTAGTGCTGTTATTTTTCTCGGCTATTTATATATACGGGTCAGTGGTGCCTCTAAGTTTTGACGTCAATGTTCACTTATGTATGTATGTATGTATGTATGTTTATGTGTGTGTGTGTGCGTGTGTGTGTTGTGTGTGTGTGTGTGTATGTGTGTATGTATAGAAATATACGACGATAGCTATGAACAGACTTAGATATTTATATAGAATTATGAATGTATATGTTTGTAGGTTTAGTAATGGAGAATTTAAATCATCTTTTTTTAAAACATTTAAATCATCATTTTTTAAGAATTTAAATCATTATTTTTTAAGCATTTAAATCATAATTTTTTAAACATTTAAATCATCTTTTTTGTAACATTTAAATCATCAGCTTTTTAAACATTTAAATCATTTTTTAAACATTTAAATCATCACTTTTTTAAACATTTAAATCATATTTGTTTTAAACATTTAAATCATCTTTTTTTTTAAAGCACCAATTATTGAAAATCTGTTCTGAATCGTAAAATAAACAGTGCAATAAAACATTATTTAATTGAAAAAATCTTTAAATTGATTTTATGAATAAAACATATTATGAACACTTAAAAAATACTTTCAATGAATAATAAATTTTTGCAAGAATTGTTTTAATTTTTTGTTTAAATTATTAGAATGATTTATAATATTTTAAGTCTTTTAAATTTCAGCATTAGTTTCTCCCTGTTAGGTGACACTGTTAAGTAAAAATTATATTTGCTTATCATGAATGGAAAAGCTTAGTGCAAATCATCAAGCACCAATATTTTAAGAAGACTTTTAAATTTTATTATCTCTAAAAACGTGCCATATTTTGAAGATGACCATACAAGGCATTTTCAGACAATAAGAGTGATACATTATCTGAAATTCCATAAAACATTAGATTAGGAAGAATAATTTCCTGAATTTTTAACATTCTTAAGTATTTTTTTAATGAAAAAGATTATATCACTTAGTTATTTTACAGATATATCCACAGTAGAAAAACGAGATAAACTTCCATCTATTATTCAAGGTGTGAACATGTCAGCACATTAAGTTAACAGCTACCAACAGCAAGTATTTTAACCAAGTATTTTGGGTATTAAAAATATTATAATTAAGTTATTAGCTTGAAATTTCATATATATATATATATATATATATATATATATATATATATATGTGTGTGTGTGTGTGTGTGTGTGTGTGTGTGCACATTTTATTGAATACAACACACAAGGTGCTTTTATTTAGTTTTTTATGCAATTTCTCATGCGATCTAATTTGTTTTTCTTTTCAGATGATAAATTATATAAAAACTGTCCGAATATTCTTTTTATCCGAGCGCTTTCGGCTATACATTTAACCCTTTTCAAGGATTAAATATTTTAACTTTTAAATAAGAAATAATTTGTATGTTTTATAAAATGTTTTCATTTTTCAAAACACGGTCAAGTCATTGTGTCCATTCTGTTATTATTTACCTTTTTTTTTTTTGTACTTTTCCAATGAAACGTGACCCAGTGCATATGTTTGTACTTCGTATGTCCATTCCACGAAGTCGTTTCTTTCGGATTGACCACAGATTCTCGATTAAATTTAAATCAGGAGAGTTTCCTGGCACTATAATTTATAGCATTTTGATTTGCTCACTGGTAAGACTTGCCAGTGTGTTCATACAGCGTTACAATTTCATCGCAGACAATGGCTGTAGGACAACTAATCGATAGTCGGGACAATAGTGTATGGGCGTGATAAGAATCTGATGCAATCACGGATGTCGCAATGTTTTTTAAGACCAAACAAATTTCATCATACAACCGAAAATAAATTCATATTACTGCACACCAGTGCAAATGTCTTAATCAGAAGTAAAAATAGAAATCGTTTACACCCTGTCACTCCAATCGGACTAAAACTGACCGTATGGTGAACGAAAGGAAACTAAAGCAGTTGTTTCAATTAATATGCACAGGTTGTACAATATGTCGATTTATGGTTCTTATTTTTGCTCATCATCGGCCATTAATTTTATTTGTTATTTTTTTATCAGAGAACTTTATTTTTTAACCAATCATACATTGATAGCTTTTTGCTGCCCTATTTTCATACGGAAGTTGATTCATAAACAAGGTCTCCAATCGTATTAAAAAAAAAAACAACCTTCAGATGAAAGGAAATAATGAAGCTTGTGTCAAAATCAAGTAAAAATATCTGTGTTTATGAAATGGAGTATTGTAAGTAGCTACAATATTTACATTGTCTAAACTTGTGACCTTACCTTTATTGCGATATTTATGAGGATTCGGCCGTTATAGGCCCCGGTCTTCTTAAGGTGATATTAGTAGGAGTTTCGAACGGAATCCTTTACTTAGGCAACGGGGGTAGATTTTTCTCATTCCACGTGGTAGATGTTAGTTGAGTGATGCAAAATTGAATTGACCCAAAAAGTTGCGAGATCAATACCTGGCTACAGCAAAGGGGAAAAATCGTAGGGTTGAATTATCGGGGGGGGGGGGGATAATTGAAACTGAAAGATTCCTATTTATTATTAGTTTAAATTTTAGATCTGTTATTTTATATCGCGCACTGTTTTATTACAACCAGCAATAAGCTATGATATATATATATATATATATATATATATATATATATATATATATATATACTCGACCCTCCCGTAGAATTCGACGTATGAGGGTCAGGCAGATCAGTTCCTAGGAAACCGACAGCCCAACAACACCACAACATGAGATTTGATTATAGTGGTGAAGGTTTCGTGCAGGACCGTTCACACTTTTTGAAGGGCCGTACACAGAGATCTGGTGCACTACGTGCCACAAGGTCCCTAAACGACTCTCCGCAGGTTTTGAATTCAGAGTTGTCCTTCTTCTAGACCAGTCGCTATCCAAGGCTATAGAACCCAGTCTGTCCTGCTATTTACCCATACCCATACGTAAGTGAATGTAATGGATTCGACTGGAATTCCAACTCTCCTCTCCGATTCTTCAATCGAAAACGCTATCCATTACTCCACCGTGCCTATATATATATATATATATATATATATATATATATATATATATATATATATGTATATTTATATATATATATATATATATATATATATATATATATCCTTATGTGTGTGTGTGCTATGTGCGTATGTGTGTGTTGTGTGTGTGTGCGTATGTGTGTGTGGGTGTATGTGTTCTGGGCATTTTTCGAGAGATGGCGTTTCCATAGCCGACTGAAATGTGGTCGTCATCTAATGTACGTGTTGCTGTTTATCTGGTGGAATTTTAAATTTATTGTGTCTCAAGAGCTTTTTACGCGAAATCCGGACTTTGAATTCAGACAAGTACCGTTCGTAAATCAACCAATTAATATTTCTGCAATTGTTCAATCTGAAGATCATCGTCTTCTATCAGGAAAACGCCAAACGTAGCCACACTTTGCAGACGCAGAGAAAATCACTTCTGTTGCCTGGAATGCCATCTGCGACCGCCATATTCGTTTGACCTGTGGATTACTGCTGATTTCGACAACTACAAGATATACGAAGAACTTCAGTTATTTGGAAAATCCATTTTTTATCCAATCTGTCAACCCAAGATGCTGAGTTCTTTCCTCACCGATTGCTCCACACGTTCGGTCTTATGTTACCGAATGCAAAGTCCAGTGCCACAATGGTCAGCGATTGGCCATAGTGTCTTGTAGGTGAGGTAATCTGACAGTAACGAATTGCCTTCGTTTGGTTTTCGGATATATGTTCAAATTGAGCAAACTCAACAGAGTGCTGCAAGAAATCTGAAGCGTCGATACGTCTCCCACACACAAGTTGAGAGACTGGTTAAGACCACCCGCGGAGGGGCGCTGGGCCAACGTGCGACATGCGTTCCAGTGACGTCTTTCCTCTTTCTACCGCTTAGAATCCAAGCTGCCACCAATCTCCCCCCCCCCCAAAAAAACAAAAAAAAAACAATAACAAAATGAAATGCTCCTTTTGTTACCATTTT
Source organism: Acanthosepion lycidas (assembly GCA_963932145.1). Lineage (NCBI taxonomy): Eukaryota > Metazoa > Mollusca > Cephalopoda > Sepiida > Sepiidae > Acanthosepion > Acanthosepion lycidas. The sequence goes on along the minus strand of OZ010607.1, from coordinate 36,640,925 downwards.
ATCTATTAGGGAAGGGACACAGAAACGACACACTTGTGTCACAGCTAAGGTACGCTTATATAAACATTTTGGGTACTCCGACTTGTTTTGCAAGCTTGACTCGGTAGATCAATTACAACAGAGTACTGATTTCGATGCTAAATGGTTGCTCCACATATTCGGCCTTGTGCTATATATAAACCGTGTTTAGAAAACAAGAATCTTACCAAAAGGTCACTTCCTGACGGGTGGGAATCAGGGCGCTGCTTCAAAGATGGCGAGAAGTACTAGAACAAAATGACGCATATGTTGTTGAATAAAACTATGGGAAAATATCTAAATATTTTCGTAAAATGTCATTTAAAAACATTACTAAATTGTTTTCCAATTCAATGTGTTATTTTAATAGGACTCCTTCGTTCTCTGTCAAAATAGTTTAAGTTTCTCTTGAAAAATGATGTGGTTGTTTGGTAATTAGTACTGAGAGTTAGAAAATGAAATAAAAAAAATTTAGTATGAGTCAAATTGTCGTAATTAAAATAGTTTGAAATGTTGAGAGGCTTTGGATGTCGGTAATTTCATTTAAAAACCAAACGATAATTAATAATATTTATTATCTCTTCATAATGGCTAACATTATTAATTTCCTTCATATAATGGATGTGGATGTGCGGGTGGTGCAATGGATAACCGTTCGGTATGAGAGTGCCGATTTCGAATTCCAGTCGGTTTCATTCCATTCACTTACGCGTAAAAGTATGAATCTATTTATCTTACCCCACATATATGGATCAAATATTAGGACTTGTATCCAGAACCATTGTTATACGAAGAAAGAATTGCCAATGCAAAAAGCACTTGCAAAACAAACAAAAAAAAATTACAATCTAAAAGATCTATATTTATACATTATTTGCTTATATTTAATCCCAAGCTGTGATCTAAATGCTAAAGTAGTTACAACTTTCGGAAGAGAAATTAATTTTATTTAAAAATAAAAACCTTCAACAAATAAAATAAAAATATTTATTTATCCCGATTTCAAAAGGCCGGCTAAAACTGTATAACAAAATAATCAGTCAGTTATGTGCCACGCCTGATATACCCTTAGGCGATCATGTATCTTTCGCTACATGACTAACGAGGCAGATTTTTTTCCCGCAGTGGGTTGCCATTTTTTTCTGTGTTAGACCAGTTGCCATGCAAGTCTATAGAACTCGGTCTGTCCTGCTATTTACTCATAGCTGGGAGGGGGCTGGAGAAAAAGTGGATTCATGCCTTTCCCAAGGGTATCAGCGCGTAAGTGAATGTAATGGATTCGACTGGAATTCGAACTCGGCTCTCCGATTACTCAAATCCGAGCCGCTATCCATTACTCCACCGTGCCAAAATAATCAGTTACATCATTCGTTTTTTTTTTTAACGCTCTGTAAGCGACTAGAAGTTACAGTGGAGTAATGTATATCGGCTCCGGATCAGGGAATCGGAGTCGAGTTCATTAAAACCACTTACATAATAATACCCTTGGGAAATATATGAATCCATCTCTTCACCCCCAAGATATGGGTAAATAGCAGGGCAGACTAAGTCCTATAACCTTTGGTGGCAACTTGTCTAGGAGAAAGAAAATACTTTGAATGCAAAAAACAGCCTGGATAGAGCTGGGCACTGTCAGGCTATATGGCCTAGGAGACACAACTGCTACTGCGGAGGCAGGACATGGGTTGCCTCTACGACTGTAAATATTTACGGGTTTTAAAAAAAATGAAGCATAGGAAACTTATAGATCTTCATTAATCAAAATTTGTTAAGTTGGCCATGATATAAGACATATTAATATAGTCATAAATAATAAAACAGCATTTATTCGATTTCCGTCTTTTAAGTAATATTGGCACCAAAATGCATATAGACAAACACACTTTACGCTTAGGAGCCAAATATAAAGTGGACTTAATAATCGAAGTGTTTAAAGTTTTCTTTATGTGCAATAAATGTAGCTTCTGAATAATAGATGAGTTTAAAGAGTCGTAATATGACGGTTAGGTGAGTTGGAAATTTTCCTAAAAAGAAATAAACGTCACCCAATCTATTAGGCATATATATATATATATATATATATATATATATATATATATATATATATATATATATATATATATATATATATATAACCAGTATGCAAAATTTCGAGCAGACAGACAATAAATACTTCCATCCTGGGTATGGCGACAAACTACACCGGCGTCTTGGGTAAGCCGATAAACTCCGTCCAACAGCAAGGCCTTTGATCAGGAGATTTTGATGAGCGTGGAACCACCTCTTTATTGCTGGTGTTCCCAGGTCCAGCCTCACTCTTGGTGGTAGCACCTGTTAGGCTCCCAGCTGTGGGTAAATAATTAACCGACCAACTGAGGTCAAAACACTATGAAAGTGTAAAAATAGGTCTTAATACCAGAAATACTTTCTAAAAAATAATATTACCAGCACTAAATGTTTTGAAGAGAAAATTATTACCAGCAATACATTTTAGGCAAAAAAATATTACCAGTAATACTGTTTTTGGAAAAAAATTTACCTGCAATACTTTTAAAAAAAAATATTACCAATTACACATTTTTGGGAAAAACATTTATATTACTTCGAGCTATACATTTTTGGAAAAAAAATATTACTAGAAATAGATGTTTTGAAGAAAAAATATTACTAGCAATACATGTTTGAAAAAAAATATTACCAACAAGAAAAATTATGTCGGCATTAATTAACCCATTGAGGTTGATATGCCGTAAAACATAACCAAACCAAACCAAACCAAACCAATCAATACTTGAACATATATATTAGATAACATTTTTTTGTTTTAGCTTAAAGGATCTGTCAGACGGAATCTCTGCTTACATTATATCTTGATAAAAAGTGGAATATGGTGGATCTTGTCTATTAAACATTATTCGAATAAGATAAAACATTCGCTGTTGATCAATTACTCTTTCGATCCCAGTGGAATATTTACACCCTAGGAAAATATGTTAAATATGTCATATATATATATATATATATATATATATATATATATAATTATTTATTTAAAAATATGATTCCAACTCGCTACATAAGAGGTCTCATGTTTCAAAACAAGAGCCGAAAACTTCAAAATAATATTTGAATTAACTTGAGTTAAAGTAGGCTCTGTTCCATCTTCAAGCGAAATTTTTTATGATCTACTTTCGTATCGAGCACTATTTTTTAAAAATAATAACAAAAATACTAAGGAACTTTGGATTATTTACCAAACCAGTTTCTTTCCTATTTTCTACAATATTTTCACACACACACACACACACACACACACACATATATATATAAATATATATATATATATATATATATATATATATATATATATATATATATATATATATGTATATGACAATAGGAAAACTGTAATAGTTGCCGATGTGTATCGTTCAATGTGGACTTTCTCAAGGCAAAAAACGAAATGAATTTATTTAAACAAAATAACTAATAATAACAAAAACAAAATGTCCTTAGCAACTGGAAGAATTTAGAGGATGCTTTTTTCATACTGTTAACTGAAAATTGCATCAATTATTGTCACGTGAGAAGATATTGTTATTATTGCTGTGTTGACGGATTCAACCATTTTCTTTTGATTTCACGATATTGTTGTGTACGTTTGTTTGGGAGAGCAGTAATTTTGTTAAGAAAGGTGAAATAGGGAAAAGGCCTGGGCGTAGATTAATATTTGGGTAATATTCAATGGGCTGCACTCTCGAGGATTTTCCTTCTGAGTGAGTTATTTTCTTTATTTATGAGTGTAGCATTTTTATATATATATATATAAGAAAATAATAAGAAAGTATGTCGAATCAAAAGTTTTAACGTCAAGAACGAGTTACGATTTATGAAAACAATGCCCTACTTTGAGCAAGATAAACTGTGTTTTTCCATAAATTTCAAATGTAAGCTTCATTTCAGTAATAAAATTTAACTAATTATCTTCAATCCGTTGTTACCGAAGGCAAAGGATGACTTGTTCATTTTAACGCCTCTAAAACTAAGCTGCTCTCTATTAATCAGTTGAGAGAGAGAGCCATTTCTGTCTTCCATCAGAATGGCCGATGCTAATCTCCAGCAGAGTAACTCATTGCGCCTTCTGGGGCTAATGTTTCCGGCTGAAATGAAGTTGAAAGACTATTTTAAGAGATTTTTTTATGTGTATACGTTTTTTTTATATTGAATCCATTGCAACGACAGCTGCTAATAAAGTTGTTTCATTGTGTCATGCTAGACGATTTTTCTCCCCGGAATCTATCTTACATATCTATAAGTCTATCATTCGTCCATGATTAGAACATTGTAGCTATATATGGTCCGGTGCTCCTGCTATATATCTAGAGATCAAAGAAGAATCAACAATATTATCAGTCCTGATCTAGCATCTCGGCTTCAGTCACTTTCCCACCACTGTAAATTTGTTTCCCTTTGTTTTTCTGTAAATACTTTTATGGTAATTATCCGGATGAGCTCTTCGCAATGGTACCTAGATTTTATAAGCGAAGTACTAGAATGGCAATGATATCACATCGATATACACTTGAGTTGACTAGATGTAAGCGTAAGTTGTATGCTACCAAATTCTTTTCCCGCAATTCTCGCTTGTGGTACTCTCTTCCGTCGCCATGCTTTCCAACCAACTGTAATCTGCAAATAGTTAAAAGCAAAGTCAATCGCTATCTACAGTACTCTTGATTAATCTTCTTCTGTACTCGCTCCTTTGTGGTGTTTCTGCTTTCGAATTCTTTCACACCCAGTACCCCATTGTGTCTTTAGACGCTTTACTATCTTCCTTTATATGAACTCGATTAAAAATAAAAGTGAATGTCAAAAGGTTTTAATGTGAAGAACGAGTTAAGATTTACGAAAAAGATGTCTTAATTTGATCAAAATAAACTGTACCGTTCCCTAGATTGACAATATGGCCAAGTACGCATTCCAAAAGGTGGACAGAGTATAGCGAGGCAGAAGAACATATATATATATATATATATATATATATATATATATATATATATATATATATATATATATATATATATTTGGTAACAAAGAAAAGATTACGGGACATCTGTCCTTCTTTTACGGCAGCGAATGTTAGACAGTCTCCTCAAAGATGAAGAAGAAACTTGAGGCAATGGAGGAATGGTTCTACAGAAGGATGCTAAAGATGACATGAATCGAGCATTTGAGCAACGATGAGGTTTTGGAGAGGGGCAAATAAGGAGGTGGAGGCTTATACTAAACATCAGGAAGAGGCAAATGAAGTTTCTGAGGCATGTAATGAGAATGGAGGGCCTGGAGAATCTGATACTCACGGGTCGAATAGAGGGAAAGACAGACAAGGGAAAGCAACGCATGGCATACCTAGTGGGCTTAAGCAAGTGGATTACAGAACGTGGTCTGGGGGAGGTGGAAGAGAGAGGAAACATATTGAGAGCTACACGGGATACGGGGATAGTGGAGAGCCATGATCTTCTACGTCTTGAAAGGACACGGCGCATAAAAAGAAAAGAAAGCTTGGTCGCAGTAACAGAAATAAACCAAGTGAATATCACATATTTATGGTGGAAAATGTTGCAGTTTTTTGTATATATTATGTACTAGTGAGTTAGTCAAAATGCCTTGACTCACTTTATAGTCCACCAATAGAAGGTTAACCAATCAGAAGACGTAGAACATTCAATCCGTCGTGTATAAAGGCGGCCATTTTTGTTCACTCTACCCGAATGTCCAGTCCAGCTTGTCAGGCGAAGAAAAACAGAAAGACGAACTATGCTCTGCTACCTTTTACCAAAATATCCACTGCTAACGTGAACAACGCTTTCCTACTGTCTTCAAGATATTCACTGCTAACCTCTGGATTCTCTTCTCAAGACGACCGTCATTATGAACAACAGAAAATGTATCTGAACATATTCTTTAATGTGCCGTCTCTCTTCAGGCCATCAATGTCCATAGCTTTCCACAACTGCTTCTCCTGCGTTGCACGAAATAACACTTTACTGTTTACGGCCCGTGTCTGCCTTGTTTCTGCTAACCGTCCAAGCAAGCTTTTTAAATAGGTTAGCTATTGTCCTCCCAGTGTCTATTGTTTCCAATATTTCCTTTGACTTTTTTTAGATTCACAGGGCCTTCTTCATTATGTTTCCTAGAAATATCATATATCTCCTTTTGATTGTAAGTATACGTTCCCTTGTAGCTCGCATAGTCAAACGTTCTCATCGTTTAATTTACTACATTCAATATACAGGATATCCCAATAAAGTTAACACCATTTAAAATGGGAATATCTGTGTAAATCAATGTTCCATGAAAACGAAATTACGTAGGCTTCATGTTGAACTATAAAAGATTTATTTGTCAAAAAAACTCAAACAAGATATTCAAAGGGGTGTAGGTTTTATAATTGATTTCACATAACTTCACAATTGTTCAATATCCGCACCATTGTGACACGACACACGTCAAGTCGGTAGTCCAGCTCCTGCGAAACATGCTGTAGCATGTCTTGCGTAACATTCTCCAACGCTTCAGTAATTCTCTTCTTAAATTCCCATAGGCTTGTAGGAAGAGGAGGATATAGACATGTCTTTTCACATAGCCTATAGAAAAAAAATCACAAGGGTTCAAGTCAGTTGAAAATGTTGGCCATTTCAACAGCACATTGTCATGATAACTGGAAGGCCGGTCCATCTTCGTGGTAGATTCTCATTGAAATAAGTCCACACAGTCAATTTAGTTCGTTTTACACATTTTGTTAAAATATGAACAGAACTGGCGATGTTATTAGAATACAAACGGATGTCCTTTTTTTAACACACAGTATAATAAATTATATATATATATATATTTTAAATCATTGAAGCATGTATTTAGCGGAGAAAACTTGATATAGGGTTGAGCTAATACACAATTTTCCTTGTTAGCTGAAATGGAATCTTGTTTGGAATTTTATTTCTAAACATCGCCTGAGGATGAGACTGCCACCCGGTAGTTAGGGTTTAATATTCAATAACCGGTTACGAAACATAGTAATTTCTGTGTCGCCATCGAATCATATTGTTTTGAAAAATAACTATAATCTAGGGTCTACTTCTGTATTGAGCACTGTTTTTAAAAATAAAAACAAAAACACTAAATAACTTAGGATTATCAATCTAACAGTTCTTTCCTATTATATCAACACACACAGACACACACACACCCATATATATATATATATATATATATATATATATATATATATATATATATATATATATATAATATAATATATATATATGATATGTCCCGGAGAGGGATATATTTGTTCGAAGTAGTAAAGTGGTTTGGGACTACTGTAACCGAGTAGGACAATCTAGCAGGTATACCCGCTCGGCTCGGTGGCTAGGATCAAAGTGTAGTATCTGCGCTTTGTGAGCTGCCGGGTCTGGTGTCTGTCGAACTCTCTGCTTGCAGAGAGGAACCTGGACGAAGCTCCGCCGAAGGGTAGCGTTTCGTTGGGGGAGGTTGACGGAACTGGCCCGCCTCGGCGGGTTTGGATGGTTATTTATTTTTGGCTGGGCCTACGGGCTCAGAGATACCCACATTAAAAAGGCCTTGTGCCACATTCGATCCCCGTGGGTGGATTGATAAATACCATCTAGCAGGTAACCGTAAGGGATTGGTCTTTGTCGTAGTGGCAGGCAATAGGCGAAGACAATAGGCGTCGTCCATGTACCTCCACATCAGTCTGTATTTATGGCTGACTCCAGACAATCATATTACTGTGAGGGGGAACCAGGTGTATGTATATTCATTACATCAATATATATACGCTAGATTGGGCTGACTCGTTCTGTCGAGTGAAGATGGCTCGGTGGCCAAATCGGTTGGGTTTTGATCCGAGCTTGAGGCATTCGGTTGTCTAGTCCCACTGAGGAGCTGTGCTATACGGAAAAATTAATGTCTGCAAATGACATGTATATCTTTTAAATAATGCACTAATTTGTTCTGAGTTTTACCGCATTTTTTTTTTACTTTTTATCACAAAATGATATTTAAAAATTATGATTGCCAGTACTTCACCTAATAATGTCTAACTTTTTGTAGCTGTTGTTTTAGACAACAATTTTTGGGGGGCGGGGGTGAATTTTAAGATTTAAATGTCGCTTACACGTCAAAATATGCGGTATTTGTCGTAGTCTAGTATTAAAAGCAGTAGTGTAGCTGTCGTAGTAAAAAAATATCCAGTACATTTGAAAGTTATTAAATAATAAAATCACGTGGAAACTCGAAACAAAGACGACGTTGTTTCTGTTTGAACTTATTTTAATTAATATCTTCCATTCAGTTTTACATAATATTCTTTTTTAAATTTTTAATATTTTTTTGTTGTTTCATTTGTTTTCGTATTTCTTTCATATTTAATATCCATTTGATTTCGTTTTTCGTCTTATTTTATACGTTTTATCCAGATGGCGTCTTCCTGCAGGCGTCTTTCTGGACAGTCACGAGACAAAGCGAATGGCGTCATTTCCGGATTAATAGATTCGCATTGTCAAACGAGAACGCCCGTTTCTCATATCTCACTTTCATTCTTCCTCTTCTCATTTCGCCATTTTCTTCTCTATATCTATACTTCTCTCTTTCATTCTCTTCCTTTACTCTGTCCCCCACCCTCATTCTTCTTCTTCTTCTTCTTCTTCTTCTTCTTGAAAACGCAATCTCTTTTCACTTTTATCCTTTCTTTTTTTTATCTCGCTCTTTTCTATTCTACATCTACAGTTCTCTCTATTCTTTCTTTCTTTACTTTGTTTACCCCCATCCTCTTTCTCCCTCTCCCTATTTCTCTCTCTCCCCTCTCTCTACACAGACACAGACACAGACACACACACACTTATATATATATATATATATATATATATATATATATATATATATATATATATATATATATATATGTATTAAAATTTTAACCAGCACTAAACAGATCATAGCCCCACATGCATGAACACACAGCATACACACATGATGGCCAGATACACTGGTCAGACCAGACACATACATATACGCGTACACAGATATCCATGGAGAACAATAATATATATACATACACTGGCAAAAACGCATAGACTACTCACGGGCACACACACGAATACAAAAAGAATGTGTGTATCTGTGTGTGGGTGTGTATGTATGTGTGTATGTGTATATACATGTGCATATACTTGTATGCTGATTCCTAAGCCAGTATCTATATATGGGCAGGGAATTTACATATGCAGGCTAACAGGGATATGAAGACATCTCTCATCAGCACATCTATTATCAACAGCTCTTGTACCAAACTTAATGGTTTTATTAACACTTAGGCAAAAATTCACTTTTGCCAATAGTCTAGAAAGGAGTTCAAGGCTCACTAACAAATACAGAAAACGAACAATCAGGCGTTAAAAGAACATAAGGAAAACTTATTCCTTTTAAAAAAAGTATACCTTTTATATGCCTGAAGAAGGTCACGGGACCAGAAACGTGTGTAGTAGAAACATAAAGAATAAAATATGATATATATGCTAAAACAAAAACGTTTGCTGTTTTTTCGCATTTTTTTTTAAATATAGATTTTTGTCTCGTTGGAACAACTATATCCTATTATACATTTATAGGTATAATTATAGATATCGATACATTTATAAATAAATGTATGTGTTTGTGTGTGTCTAAAAATTCTAATATAACTAAAACACAACAGCATAAAGACAATATGAATAAAGACTTCATCTTAGACGACGCGTTTCATCGACTGATGAACATTTGCCTTCATAAAGTACATTAGAGTACGCAGCGCATCGGCTAAGTTTTTATTTATGTTTTTATTCATATATATATATATATATATATATATATATATATATATATATATATATTAGGTTGGTGCAAAGATAATGTCGTTTTCTCACATATGTTACTATGTGAGAAAACGACATTATTTTTGCACCAACCTAATATATATAGGGTATATATAAATGGGGTTATCGTTATTTTTCAAGAATGGTTGGAAATTATTTATGGTTAAGTTTAAGGTTACATTTAAGAAGTCTACTTGTTTTATGTTAGAATTAATTTTAGCCTCGAGGTGTAAAGATTTAAACTCTTCACAGACCAGTCAACATTAAACACCCAATCCATTCTTCACCAAACTGCTATCAACAAGCACTATTGTTTCACTCCGTCACCATTTCTTATGTATATTTTTCTTCTCAAACAAATGGAAAAATGAAGTGACATTTCATATACGGCTTGCCTACAAGCAGGATTGTTCATAACCATTTACGATTCTCACCCGTTGAAGTGCTGTTGAAATGCACTGAAACGAAGTTACATCTTTGTAGTGAGTAAAATGGTTTTGTCTATATGATAAAATTATAATAAATAAATAATTATCGCTCTACTATCGGCATCGAGCCCTCTTTTGGATTAATGCTGTGAACGTTGGAATTTATATATCACTTTCGTTCTCATCGCATCGGATATATATACAGAGAAGAACATGATTAACGATTGTGTGTACGCTGTCCCGTGCAGCTGCGGAAAGGAATATAAAGGAGAGACAGGCTGCCCCCACAAGGTAAGGTTTCAAGAACACCAGAAAGCTGTATCGCGAGTGGAGGTAGAAAAATCAGGCGTTGCTGACCACATATGGAGAGAGAATGGAGATCACCGCCCTCTGTGGGATCATGTTGAGATCATAGACAAGGAACACCATTGGAAAATTCGTAAACTTAAGGAATCAGCACATATGCAAGGCCACAAAAATCTCCTGAGCCGACCAAGCATAGAAATAAATACAATATGGGAACCAGTAATAAGGAATGCCAGACAAAAGCAATGATAACAACAAAAAAGTTGCAATATGAGCTCTGGCAAAAACATGGATGATAACAGCAAAAATTGCAATATGAGCACTGGTAAAAATGGTTGCTGAAGACATTAGGTTTATAATACCCAGAAATTCATACCCAGATGTCTTCAAGGACTCATGGCACAGTGGATAAAGTCCTTGGTTAGATCCAGTGACAGAACCCAAAGAGTGTGAGTTCAATACCCGGTTAAGGCAGTGGAGAACTTTCAGGGAGAAATTAGCAGGATAATAACTGTCATCCATCAAACATGGCACGTGGAACTAGAACAGTCTACCCCAGTGAGCGAAATAAAGGGTTCATTTCGAAATTCCAACCACCGAAACGTTGTGATAAATATGGCGACAAAGGTGAGGGCAATAGTCCGAATAATTTAAATAATGTGTGTATATATATATATATATATATATTGTTCTCTCAGTCTTGCCTACCAGTTTCATTATATGTAGTCGCTTATTTTCTTCTTCTTCTACATGCAATGTCTCTTCATGACATCGGCTATCATGGCTCTCTACAACTTCCTGTCCTTTGTAGCTTTTTTTCTTTTTGCCATCTCTTCCAAACCTTGCCATGCCATCCATTCACTCAGGCTTGTTAGTTTACGCGTTACTTTCCTTTGTCTCTCTTAACTTCATCCTGTCAATTTAGTATCAATTTTTTCAATCACTCTTTCCTCATTATGTGACCCAGGAATTTCTATTGTCGCCTCCTGATGTTAAACAGAAGTGTCCTTTTGGTTGTCATTGTCTCTAGAAGTTCGTATCCCTGTGATTGCATCTCTTTCCGCATTCACAATAACCCCGACTCTCGTTTGGTTGTTACGTTACAAACATTTCTTCAAATATTGAGTATAGTTAGATATATTCCGGACATATTGTGTATATTATTATATTGTTTATTATCATTTTATCTAAAATTATGTTATTTTTATGCAAGTTTCCAGGAAAATGTTCGATTAGTAGCAAAATTACCCAGATAGAAAGAAGAGAGCATGCAGAAAATGTTGGTGGTCAAACTAGTCTCCTGATTGGTCAATTCTATAAAAAAATGAAGACTGCATACAGCCTCCATATAAAGTACAGTTTCCTCTGCTTTCGTTGATTTGTAGATCTTGATTCAGAGTCTGATTTCGTCTGCACACATAAACATTGAAGGCTGTCACCTCGACGGAAGCCATATTGGCGTAAAAGCAAACGTTTACAGCAAAACAACGCAGACATGTTGTTTGGATAGCAGCCATTTGCAATTCTGCTAAAAGTGAACCCTGTTATGTCGTTCAAAGAGCATTACTTCCATAAACAAAACAACCACCTAATAGTAATAAAACTCCAAACAGAGCATCAATCTACTTGGACACAGATACAAGTTAATTCATTATTAATTGTCTATGAATTCCAGAATAAAACAGCTCCAACTAAAATCCAAACAAAGCGAATTTTCTTTTTTTGTTTAATTCTTTAGTTTTACTCTTTCTTTTAGATTGTATCTCGTTTTTACGTCATTTCGATTGCATTTATTCTTCAGTCTTTTGTACTTTTCATTGTTTATTTATCAAAGTCTGTGTTTTTATTTCCTTCCTCCTCTCTGTCTCCCTTTCTCTCTTTCTCACTCTACCACTTGTTACCTTTTCTTTTACATCTACTCCCTTCCTTAAATCAATCTATCTACGTGTTTTTCTGACTGTTTGCATTTTACAATTTACTAGGCTTAACGTACACTGAGACAGGTTCAAAATGGCTGATGTACGGTCAGAATCGAAATAAAAAAATCTATCTATCTATCTATCTATCTATCTATCTATCTATCTATCTATCTCAGTTTATGTCTACCTATCTCAATTTCTATCTATCTATCTATCTATCTATCTATCTATCTATCTATCTATCTATCTATCTCAGTCTGCTGATATCTATCTATCTATCTGTTTATATCTACCTATCTCAATTTCTTTCTATCTATTTATCTATATATCTATCTCAGTCTGCTGATATATATCTATCTATCTATCTATCTATCTATCTATCTATTTTATGATATATAAGGCGCCACTTTCGCACAAAAATATCCGGAGATATTGATAGACTATTGTTTACTTGTACTATTAACTAGCATAAGACCATCACACTCTTAAAGAAATGTAAAGTGACCGATCTTACGTGCCCGTAAATAAGATATCTATCTATCTATCTATCTATCTATCTATCTATCTATCTATCTATCTATCTCAGCCTATTCATATCTATCCATTTCAGCTTATTCATATCTATCTATCTATCTATCTATCTATCTATCTATCTATCTATCTATCTATCTATCTATCTCATGTAGCATCCGAGATGAAAAAATATAATGCGAATCGAATTTTTTTTTTTTTTTTAAATGATGATAAAGGATACAAACTTTACAAAACTACTTTTTGCATGAATGATTCATTGTAGTATAAATTGAACTGCCCCACATATTTGATTTAAAAGAACTCATCCGACGTGCAAAATTTCGGGATAACAACTGAGACATTACTTTATTTATTGAACTATTTAGTTCATGTCACATTGACGGATAAACTCAAACAACAAAAAAAAATCTCAAATTGCTATATTAGTAAAAAACGCACTCACTTAAATTTTCAAAAGAAATGCAACGTTAGCGTTGCGGCTGCACGCCTCCAAAAGTTTGTATCCGTTATCAATAACACATTTAAAAAAAAAACATATTTCGATTCGCATTATATTTTTCGTCTCGGATGCTACCTGAATTTTACCAAAAACAAAATTATTTCCATGTCGTAAGATGACTGAATGTACAGTCGAAAGTACTTGCGTATTAAAGAAACACCTTATACAGCTTATATTTTTTAAAAACAAGGATCATAACATTCATCGAGTGATTTGTAGGTTAATGCACCTTTAAAATTTTGTTACCGAAGAGATTTCGCCATTTTATATCATTAACTTTACTAATCTACTTTTTGTATAAATGATTCATTGTAATATAAATTAAAATGCACCACATATTTGATACATATATATATATATATATATATATATATATATATATATATATATATATATATATAAGGTATAATCTCTTGTGGACGATAAATGAGGGATAAGTAAAATAGAGAGGGACTCAACTTCTATGTACACACATGTCTCCCGAGGCCTGCAGGTTATTTAGAATCTTTTGGGCAGATAGAACAATTGGCACATGTTTCCACATTGTACAACAAGGCAAGTATACACAAAGCTAATATGGCAGGTAAGTGGCTATTACTGAGATCATGTTCCAGACGGCCTCGTTCAAAACTTTCTATAGATGGGAAACAAAACTTGCACCCGCTGCTTTGCTCTGACATTTTCTTTTACCAAGAATGAAAGGGTATGCTGCATTGCTTCACATTGTCTTATATATATATATATATATATATATATATATATATATATATATATATTAATTTCAATTAAAAGGTGCAATTATAACTTATAATTCATTAATCATTCATACAAAAAACAAATATAGTGGTTAATGATTTAAATGGCGAGAATACATCGTCGCAAACACATAAATAAAATACATCAACCCCGAACCTGTATATGAATGATATGATCCCTGTTTATAAATTCCCGTTGCATAAGGTCTTTTTAATTTTACAAGCTTTCGTCTATTCCTACAGACATCATCAGGTATGGAAGTAGATTTTGTTCTTGTTTTTACTTCTCAGTAATAAGAGGACAACGAAAATAGAGATGTAATCCGAAAAAATGCTATGAGAAATGTGTTATTGTTTTCGAACGTGCCGTCGCAACGCTGAGTTTGAATTTAAATTTTAAGGTTGTGCGTTTTTGTACAAATATAGTAATAAGAGAATTCTTTTTTACTGGTAGATTTTCCGTCAATATGGCATGAACTATATTGTTCAATAATTAATATATATATATATATATATATATATATATATATATATGTATATATCGCGAGAGACAATTAATACTCGTAAAAGGTTTGCTATTTAGCTGATCGATGTTACTGACTCCGGAAATTCTTAGACGGACACTCCAGGAATCACTCCGTCTACTCGTCAGAGGTTATCAGCAACTAATTTTTTTATATTTCTTTCAATTTAATTTTCATATGCACTTTTCATTGATGTAATGTTTTTGTTAATGCATGTATGCATGCGTGTGTTAGTTCGTTCGCATGGGCTCATGAACTCAGCGAGCATGTGCATACTTGTTATTTGACATTTTCGTGTTTTTTTTTTTTTTTTTTTTCTTACTTTACAGTCACTCCTTATTTGCATTTTACCTTTTCTCTTTTTTTCATTATTCTTTTTTTTTTCAGATGTAGCTATTTAGAGTTCCAGTTTTCCAGACATACTATTCTTGTTAATTCTGAGCCTTCTAATATTTTCATGAGTTAGGAAAATTGTATTATATTTTCGACATAAATTATTTTGTAATGCTTATATATATATATATATATATATATATATATATATATATATATATATATATATATATATATAAGGATATTTCGAAAGTATAAACATACATTGAATGATTATAAATTTAGCGTATATTGTAATTTCAAAATTGTTTAGTATGTACATAATCAGGAATGTTTTTCTATAATTTTTAAGGGTTTAAAAATGAAAATACAAGAAAGTTACCCACTGTTAAAGTTTATATAATTTTTGGAGGACAAATTTTATTCTATACATATTATATATATATGTATATATACGTATTTATATATATATGTATATATATATGTATTTATATATATATGTATATATTTAAAAATAGATATTTTTATTTATTTATTCGAAGTATTTAAATTTATTGCTTAATCGTTATTTTTAATGGATACACATATTTGAGTAGATGCTCTGTTTTTCTTTATTTATTAAACAGTATATTTATTTATTTTCCATCTGACGGTCTGAATATGATAATCAAATTTCTCGAATATGCTAAAAATAAAAATACATTTGTTCCTCAATGATTGATGCAAATCTGAATTTCACACTCGATCATATATATGTATATATATATATATATCCGATGCGATGTATATGTGTACATACATATATATATATATATATATATATATATATATAAAAGAAAGAGTTTGTAGTGGTTCCAACTAGAGAAAAGTATGTAACCCGGATATAAGAGAGTTGTCGGGACCGGAGAAGAAGTCTCTTATATCCAGGTTTCTCTTATATCCGGGTTTGGTCTATTTTGTTTAGGTAAGTGTGGCTCTAATTTGGGAACAGATAAAATCTCTCTTATATCCGGGTTTATCTTATATCCCGGTCTCTTATATCCGGGTTATACTGTGTATTAAAAAGAAGAAAAGAGAGGTGCCGCAAACGTTTTTGGTTGTAATGTGGTTTTTTTTTCCAAAAATATTATGCTTTACTTTCCATAATTTTACTACACGGGTTTCTGGTTTCGCCACAGTCTTCAGGTAAAAGGCGGAGATTTCCACATATTATTAAAAGTAATTAATTTTTTTCCTTATGTTTTTCAATGTTAAATATTCTCAATATGAGACATTCTCTGTTTTTGTGTTAATAATCCGATGTCTTTCTTGAATTGGCAGTGAAGAGTTCTGCGTGAAGGGTCATAAAACAATTATGATTGATCCAAGAGAATTGATGAATTACTTATCGGCATTTTATCTTTTAATGTTTTACTGACCCCTGTGTGTTCTTAGATGTGTTTCTATTTTCGTGTGTTTCTGTCAGCATACGTGTATATATGCGTGCGTATATTCCCCCTCCATACATATACTGTCATACTACGTGGAATTAGTAACTCATTTGTGCATATACACACATACATACACACACGAACATAAACACCGTCCCACCACAAGGAATCAGTATATACACACACATATTTACAATTGATGATGTTGAATGTAGAATAAAGGGTCTTAAAAGGGTTCAAATCATGTATGTTTTCTGTTTCTTCTTTTAATAAATTTATAATTTTAATCTTAATACAGATTAAATTTAAAATTGGTAATTTTGAATTTTATAGTATAATTTAATATTTATTAGTATGAATTCTATTTTAGTCTAACCCTGACATTAAAGTATTAAATAATAATTATTATAACCTGAGTTCGTTGTCAAGTTTTTTGAATTCTCATATACTTGTATTTTCATTGATCATTCCAGCTTATGTAACAGCGTTTTCCCTAGCGACGGGTGTTTGATCGATTTGAACCTTTTAAAACTCTTTATTCTACATTCAACACCATCACTTGATAAGACAGCAGAAGTGTTGAAACAAAATGGCTATTTTTGTAGTGATTTTATAACATATTTACGTTATAATTTTCGAATCATTATTTATATATATATATATATATATATATATATATATATATATATATATATATATGTTCATACATGTTTCATTAAATAATATAGACAAGTGTTGTCTATTTTATGTAAATTCTTTTCATAACGTCTGATAAGTTTAATAACATTGTCATTGAACGAAGAAAGAAATTCACAATATTCATCCATATTTTAAAATACAATGTAAGCTTTCGGCTTACATAAGCCATTATCAAAGATGTGAATTACAACATATTAAGCAATATACGGACAAGACAGTGATGATAGTCTGTGATTGTTTACATAGATGATTTCTAAGCAACAATAAACAAGTGCATATAAGACGCTAGAAGCGAAAATCGCACCGCATCTCATGACGTCACACATGACCACGCGAGAGTGAATTGGATAAGTATGAAGTATATATATATTATATATATAATACCAAAATGTAATTCGTTGCGATTATTTCAAAGAGGAATTTTCAGTCGCCAAAGCTCAATTTATAATACAGACCAAATTATACGAATAATAAAGAAAATAAACTTAAAAAATCCATAGTCAGTAAAAATATTATGTCGACGAATATAAGCATACTCATCTCATCAGATTGAGTATATTTTATGAATATATATATATATATATTAGGTTGGTGCAAAAATAATATCGTTTTCTCACATATGTTACTATGTGAGAAAACGATATTATTTTTGCACCAACCTAATATATATATATATATATATATATATATATATATATATCATAATTAATTAATTGATCGGGTCTAGAAGAAACCCCAACAGAATGCAGAAAGCACTGTACGGCCGATCCACCCTATATTTGGGACTCTTCAACAGTGCGCATCCACTACCGAAAATCGAACAGGAATAGTCTACTTATACCAACAGACTGTGATTGATCCCATGAGTCAGGACTTCTAACCCCAAACCGCTCCATCCATTATAATTTATAACCATGGAATATTAGTGTTTCAGACTTTGATATTGTGTATATATATATATATATATATATATATATATATATATATATATATATATATATATATATATATATATATATTGGTGGTGGAGTACTTCAGAGAGCAGAGGAAATTCTACGTGGGATGTACGGAAGTCATATTGAAGAAATGGTGGTACAATCAGAGATCCTCCTTTAAATTGGGAAAATATAACCGCTGTAAAAAAAACTGGCAAGATATATGTGGGATTTCAGAAAAAGTTGTAACTGAAGATGAATTGTTCTGAGAAGGCTTAAGTCTTGCAGTTATAATGGCAGTGTTTGCAGGTTGTGTTGAGAGGGAAAGTGTGATATAGTGACATACCCGGACAAAGTCAACTTCTTGAATCAACGATGTGAGATAATGTCAAAATGAGGACAGGACAATAAAAATAATCTAGCCAAATACGAACCCGGATGATTACATATGCGATTTTTTTTCTAGTTCTTCAATTTCTTTCCACATCTCTCCCCTTCTTTGTGTCGCCAAGTTAACTTATATAAGGTGACATGAATAGTGCTAAGAGTTAATTATTTACCAGTAACCACCTGTTGAAACCCGGGTACTGTTGAATGTAATTTATCTTCAAATCTTCATATACATATATATATATATATATATATATATATATATATATATATATATATATATATATATATATATATATATATATGTATATATATATATGAAATATATATATATGAAAATGTATATTAAATTAATTTGTCAATGTTTCTATGTACATATGATATATACCACTATTTCTATATCTTGGTTTATATATATATATATATATATATATATATATATATATATATAGATAGATAGATAGATAGATAGATAGATACATAGATAGATAGATAGATAGATAAATTACATATCTATCTATCTATATATATATATGTGTGTGTGTGTGTGCGTATATATATATATATATATATATATATATATATATATATATATATACGCACACACACACACATACAATCCAAGTGCATCCTATTAACACAATATAAAATATAAAATATTAAAACTGATTCCCACATAGTGCTCAAAGTTTATACATACATATATATATATATATATATATATATATATATAGATAGATAGATAGATAGATAGATAGATAGATAGATAGATAGATAGATTGATAGGTAGATAGATTACATATCTATATATATATGTGTCTGTGTGTACATATATATATATATATATATATATATATATATATATATATATATATATATATATATATATGAAAATGTATATTAAATTAATTTGTCAATGTGTCTATGTATATATGATATATACCACTATTTCTATATCTTGGTTATATATATATATATATATATATATATATATATATATATATATATATATAGATAGATAGATAGATAGATAGATTACATATCTATCTATCTATATATATATATATATATATATATATATATATATATATATATATATATATATATATATGAAAATATATATTAATAGTGTGTGTGTGTATATATATATATATATATATAGATAGATAGATAGATAGATAGATTACATATCTATCTATATATATATGTGTGTGTATATATATATATATATATATATATATATATATATAGATAGATAGATAGATTACATATGTATCTATCTATATATATATATATATATATATATATATATATATATATATATATGAAAAATAATGTCGTTTTTTGACGTTCAACTTCAAAAGATCATAACTCCTTTTATAATAAACGTTATTAATCGAAATAAGAACCATTAGAATCGACACTTTTTTGCCAACGAGAAACAAGTTTATTTATCCCATTAGCATAGAAATCTGGATTTCTGGAAGCGATGAAGTCATTGAAGGCCTATTCGGCATCATCTCGTCTTTTGAAGCATTTTTAACACAGGAAGTTTTCGAGATGCTTGAAAAAGTGATAATCGCTGGGCGAGAGGTCCGGTGGATATGGCGGATGGGGCAGAGTCTCGTAGCCCAATTCGTTCAGCTTCTGCAGGGTCAGTTGAGCATCATGCGGGCGAGCGTTGTCATGGAGTAGAATTGGTCCCTTCATATTGACCAATCTCGGGCACATACATTGGAGCTTCTGGTGCATTTCGTCAATTTGTCGGCAGTACTTCTCCGCCGTAATCGTTTCGCCCGGATTCAAGAAGCTGTGATGCATGAGACCGGCGGCAGACCACAAAACAGTCACCATAACTTTTTTGGTGCAATTTCGGCTTCGAGAAGTGTTGTCGAGCTTCTCCGGCATCCAACCACTGTGCCGAATGGTGCCGGTTGTCGTAGAGGATCCACTTCTCATCACACGTCACAATCCGCTCGAGAAATGGGTCGTTTTTGTTGCGCAGAAGGAGCGTAGAAAACACCTCAAAACGACGATTTTTTTGATTATCGTTCAAATCATGCGGCACCCATTTATCAAACTTTTTTGACTTCCCTATTTGCTTTAAATGGCGAACGACTGTTGAGTGGTCGACCTCGAGTTGAACAGCAACTTCTCGTGTGGTTTTGCGAGGATCGGTTTCAATTAAGGCTTTCAAATATTCGTCATCAACCGCATTCCGCCGGTCGCGACTGCCTTCATCTTCGAGGCTCTCGTCACCATTGCCAAATTTCTTGAACCACCGTTGTGCCACACGTTCGTTAGTGGTTCCTGGGCCAAACAGATCATTGATATCACGAGTTGTCTAGGCAGCTTTTCGGCCTAGTTTGAACTGGAACAAGAAAATCGTGCGAATTTGAATTTTGTCCATGCTGTCGAAAAGCCTGAAAAAAAAATGAATGAAGAGATTGAGAACGGTAACAAATAACACGATTCGATAGAGCGAAAAACGCGCTTCAAAATGATATATAACATGGCTATATATATCAATGAATTAATTCAGATATCATATATAAAAGTAACATATGTGAGAAAACGACATTTTTGCACCAACATCCAAGTGCATCCTATTAACACAATATGTTTTATTTTTTATTTTTTATTTTTTATTCCGCTATTTCCTGTGTAAATATACGATCTTGTATTATCTCATATTTGCTTTTATATATATATATATATATATATATATATATATATATATATATATATATATATATATATATATATATTTGTGTGTGTGTGTGTGTTATGATGTAAATGTGTTTGTCCTCTCATTTGAAATTTACCTTCACTTCGTACGACCTAATTTGAATTCTCACTTCCATATATCAAATACGTGTAGCGATCGAAGATACGTTTTTCCCTCAGCGTCGAGCCCACTGATAAACTGGCACTTCGCTAAGAAAAATGAATTATATATTTTTTCTTCTAGTTTCATTTCTTCATAATAATGAAATAATATTAAAATTGATGCTTGGTTAACTTTAGAATTTATCATTTGAAATTTTGAAATTTAAATTTAACTGCTAACTTAAAATTTAATTTTATATTCATTTCTAATTAATCTAATCTTAATTAATAGTTAAGTTTATGCACTTTTAGATTGTACATATAATGCAGTATGTTGCCATGTTATTCTAATATACTTTTATTCTGATTGGTCACCATGGATTATGTAACAAAGTTTCACCTACTGATGGGGTTTGGTTGGCTTTTGAACTCTTAAAAGCTTTTATTTTCCATTCGTCATCATCACTGATTGAGACACCAGAAATGTCGGAACAAAATTGAAATTTTTGTAGTGATTTTATAACATGCATTATAAAGTTAAATACACACACACACACACACACATGTTATATATATATATATATATATATATATATATATATATAGACATATATATATGTATGTATGTATATATATATATATATATATATATATATATATATATATATATATATATGTATACATATATATTACAATGAATCATTCATACAAAAAATAGTTTAGTGAAGCTGATATAAAATGGCGAAATCATTTCGCAAAAATTATCATTGATATCATTTACTTCACTAATCTACTTTTGTATGAATGATTTATTGTAATGCAAATTGAACTACACCACATATTTTATATATATATATATATATATATATATATATATGAAGAAATATAGACTGTTTCATGCTATATGACGATGGCATATAGCATGAAACAGACTGTCGCCTCTAAGTGTTGACTTCTATGTTCACTTTTATATATATATATATATATATATATATATATATATATATATATAAATATTTACAGCCTGTCTGAAATTATTATTCAAATCAAATAAACCTCAATAACTAGAAAGTTAAAATTTAAACTCATCCATTTCCACTCTTAGTACAATATTTAATTAAATTTTCTGCCACTTCTAATAGTTAGATTTTGCGATATTTGGTATCTACGAAAATGGACTGACTGAATTTAGTATGCAGATCAAATGAATACTCGTTTAAGTCCTCTGAAATCTACTAAAAATAAAATATATGCTCAAACATGGGTAAAGGTAACGATCTAATAACTGCTGAAAAATACAAAATACCAAAGTTATTTAGTGAGGGAATGTCCTCGTTGGAGATATGAAAGGAGCTTTGCAGAGATCATTGAACGAAAATATAAGTTGAAAATAACGATTCGTACCAAACAAAAAGAACTTGCTTCCGCGAGATGAAAGTAAACTAAAACGAGTTATAACGAAGCAACTACTTTTGACCAGTGCGCAAATCTTTGAAAAGGCTGCAATTGAGGGAGTCAAGAAAGACAAAAGGTGTAGAATACTTTGTGAATTTGGATCTGTAAAAACTTCTCCGGGCGCAATTGTCCCTCAGTAAAGCAAATATTTTAAAGCGTCAAAATGGGCCAAGAAATTTTCTAAAGTAATTTTTACGGGCGAATCTCAAGTGACATTAGTTGGACCTGATGGCTGGTCAAAAGGATCGACTTTATCCGATTCAGACGTGCCAGTCCTAAATTAAGACAACAAGAAGGCGATAGTTTTATGATATATGGGCTGGCATTGTAAACCAAAATATTACGAGACCATTCAAAGTCGACGAAGGAGTTAAACTGAACATTGCTAACTACTGCGATTTTATGGACAAGAATTTCTTTGCATGGTACAAGTCCTAGTCTCGCAGTTTCAAAATGGCGTCTTTATTTATGCACAACAATGCTCCTTCTCATGTATCTAAAGTTACTCGTGAATTCTTTGAGCATAAAAGATTTACAGGACAGAAGATTATGAAATTGCCACCATCAAGTCTTGGTCGGAATCCGATCGAAAATCTATGAAGTAATTATTTGAAGGTGAAAAACAATATAACAACAAAACAGACTCTCGTCAAAATATCCTTCTTTAGGCTTGATTACTGCAACATCGATGCAAACGTTTCTCAATATATAAGTTTAATAAATGATTCTATTGTGCTTTTCAATATATATATATATATATATATTGTGAAACGGACTAAGTCCGACAATTATTTAAGCTTTTTTTATATTTATACGTTCTTTTTATGGATAGAAATATTGAAGTAAATGCTCTGTTTATAATAAACAGTATTAACAGCCTGAAAGTCCCAGAAATTTCTCGGTCATTCAGGCCGGTAAATGTTATTAATATTGTTTATTATAAACATTTACTTAAATATTTGTATCTATAAGAAGAACGTATAAACATGAAAAAATGTCTTATATATATATATATATATATATATATATATATATATATATATATATATATATATATATATATATATAATAAAAACGAATGTGAGTCTGTCACTGTTTAACATTTTTTCAACCTAACTCCTTGAGGTCGTAGCCCAACTTATACCATTTTAGAATCAGGCCGACTCCATGAATAAATTAAAAACTTTCCAGGTCGAATTAGGACAAGCAATCCTGAAATTTTGGATTCTCAATTTTACCTTATTGCGATTGTTTTCTACGATTTTTACGTTATTTTGTGAGAGGTATATTTTTGTACGATGACAATTTTTATAACTTGGAAATAAATTTGGGAATAATCAAAATTAATTGCCAAATCCAGCGAAAGTGACTCATGAAATAAAAATAATTGTTTTTTACGAAACGTAAGGACCGACGTACATCAAATTGTCTTTAAATTAATTTGCGACAGAAGAATCATCGTTGAACTTTTAAAAGGGAAGTTTAAATATTAATGTAAATACTTAAATGCGGCGATCAATTTTGAGATCTTCCGTGGTTGATTGTTGCCTATAGCATCTACTCCTCCCTAACTATTGCGCTGAAGGCTCAATCAAGAGCCCTCAGTAAGAGCTAGCTTAAACGGCCGCCGAAAAGGCGGCTTTTAAGCTAATATATATATATATATATATATATATATATATATATATATATATAATTATTTTTTTAAATATGTTTCCTTCGCTACATAAGAGTTCTCATGTTTCAAAAAAGAGAGCCGAGACCATCAATATAATTATTAAAATGAAATTGAATTAAGGTAAGAAGCCCTGTTTTATCCTCAAGCGAATATTTATAATTTATAATTAATTTATAATCTAAGTTCTACTTCTCTATGGAGCACTCTTTTTAAAAATAAAAACAAAAATACTAAAGAACATTGGACTACTTACCAAACGTGTTCTTTCCTATTTTTCTACATACCTGCACACGCACACACACACGCACACACACACACACACACACATATATATATATATATATATATATATATATATATATATATATATATATATATATATATATATATATATATATATTTCTATATCTTGGTTTCCATTTATCTCTCTCTGTCTATATACATACACACACATACATACACATACATATATATGTATGTGTATATATATCTGTCTATTTGTGTGTATGCGTACATATATATATATATATATATGTGTGTGTGTGTGTGTGTGTATGTATGTATGTATATATAGCATCTATCAATCAAATTAGATAAACAAAAGATACGATCTGCTATGGGGAAGCTTGACATTAAAATTCATAACCATTCAAATCTGGTTTTCAGTGTATACACATTTTATCGTCATATCTTGCATATTTTTACATAAAATATTTCATTTTTATGATTTTCTTACCTGGCTTTGAAACGAACCTTTTCGACACGCAATAATATGGGACAAAACTTCTGGAAAATAGTATTAAAATGAAAAGGAATGCAAAATGTTGAAACGAAAGAACGCAATTAATACTAGTAAAATAGAAATAGTAACTAGTAATTCTCAAGTGAAACTGGAGAGCCGGGTTCGTATTCCAGTCGGGTTCTTTCCATTCACTTACACCAGATAGCCTTGTGTTAGTTATGAAACAATCTCTTTCCCCTGTTTATGGGTTAAACAGCCAGACAGACTGGGCGATACAGCCTTGAGTGTAACCAATCTGTGGGAAGAGAAAGTCTGAATTCTAAACCAAGATTTGGTTGGGATTCATCAGACTATCTTGTCCAAGACACGCCACAGCTGATACCACAGCTGATACCACAGCTGTACATAGTGCCCCTTGGACCTTAATACGCGGCTCGTAATTGTGAATTCTCAAATGTCTATGAAACAAATGTGGTCAGCTATCAATTTCGGCATATATTTTGTAAGTTCACTAAATCAAGTGACAAATCCCTCTTATCTGCCGAGCAGTGATAAATTATCTGCAAAAGAAAGGTATGGCATCCAAGGAAATCCACGAGCACATGGTACAGACTTGCTGGGGGCTCCCCTTCCTATGCAACTGTGAAGAAATGGGCTGCGGATTTCAACTGGGTCAGGTTGGTCGTTCAAAACCTTAACCACTGATGAACAAGTTGATGCCATTCACCGTAGGTTTTTGGATGATAGACGTTTCACTGTTCAGTAGATAGCTACGTCCATAGACAATAGTTCTGGTTCACTCCGTACTGTTTAAATTGAGATCTTGTAGATGAGCAAACTGTCTGCAAGATGGGTCCCAAGAATGCTGATACCAGATCAGAAGCTGAAAAGAGTTGACATTTCCAGGACTCTTTTGACTTGCTTCCAGGCTGATCCTGAAAATTTACACCGCTGATTATTAACTCAAGATTAATCATGTGTTCTCCACTTCGACCTTCAATCAAAGATTCAAAAGCAAACAGTAGAAATACTCTGGTTCTCCACCCTTGAATTATGTTCAAGCAGGCAGCGTCTTTTGGCGAGGTGATGGCTTGTATTTTTTTTATTTATTGTGAAGGCGTAATCATGATACTTGGGAAAGGTGAAAAATTTGTTAATGGACATTACTATGCATCGGAATTAAGAAAACTGAATAAAGCAATCAAGTCGAAACAGAGAGGGAATCTGGGGCCAGGTGTGCTCTTGCTCCAGGATACCATGCCCGTTCACACTGCTCCGGTTGCAGTAGATGAATTAGCAAACCGTTGCATTGAATTGCACCGCTATCCCTCTTACTCACCAGAATTAGTTCCAGTTGACTTCATCCTATTTCCTAAATTCGGTTCCACCTGCGTGGTTGTCATGTTGGAAACATTGATGAGATCATATCAGTTGCGATGGAGTTTTATGGGGTCAGGACGACATATTTCTCTATGATGGGATTGCATCGTTGAACCAAGTGTATTGAAATCAAGCCGTACTATATTGACAAATAATGAAAAACTGTCTTGTTACTCCAACACATTTTGGTTGTAGCTTAGAATATTTTGAACGACCCTGGTACGTCACTTCTCCTTTCATGACCAGATCTAGATCCAGTAACTTCTCAGTCCTTAGAGAAACACCTCCTTGATTGGTCATGTCACCTAGTACGTCACTTCTCCTTTCATCTCCAGATCCAGATCCAGTAACTTCTCAGTCCTTACAGAAACACCTCCTTGATTGGTCATGTCACCTAATACGTCACTTCTCCTTTCATGTCCAGATCCAGATCCAGTAACTTCTCAGTCCTTAGAGAAACTCCTCCTTGATTGGCCATATCAGCTAGTACGTCACTTCTCCTTTCATATCCAGATCCAGATCCAGTAACTTCTCAGTCCTTAGAGAAACACCTCCTTGATTGGCCATGTCGTCAGTGATATCGTCGTGGTCACCCAATTTCCATTTAGCTAGTTAACACATTATTGAAGTCAGAGTTCTCCTTTTCTTAGACCATTTGCCACCCAAACTGACCTTCAGTTTAAGCATATCTTGCGGAAAAGAGATGAATTCATACTTCCCAAAGGGTTGTTTGCTTTTTTAACGGTATATCAACGTGTGATGGGTCATTTAATGCCGAAATTTAATTTTCTTAGGTGATGAATAATGTTTTCTATTTACAAAAATCTATTGCGGGTAATTATTTTTAAATTTATTGCTGGCATTTTTTTTTTTTTTTTTACTATGAAAATGTATTACTTGTATTATTTACATTACTCGGACTGTTATCCTCATCTTCAGTGCCATATTCACAACATTTCAACCGTTGTAGTTCCGAACTTCTTCAGATGATTGAAATTTCGAATCGAGCACTTTATTTCGTCCCCCGGGGTAGATTGTTCTAGTTACACGTGCCATACCGTGCCAGGAAATAACTGACACATCCGGCAAAACATGGCACGTGGAACTAGAACAATTTACCCCGGTAGATGAAATAAAGGGTTCCGT
Source organism: Acanthosepion lycidas (assembly GCA_963932145.1). Lineage (NCBI taxonomy): Eukaryota > Metazoa > Mollusca > Cephalopoda > Sepiida > Sepiidae > Acanthosepion > Acanthosepion lycidas. Next base: position 36,612,990 of record OZ010607.1, on the reverse strand, counting down.
TCAAAATTCCAGTCACCTGAAGAAGACCGGAGCGTGCAACGGCCGAAACGTTGTGAATATAGCAAGGAAGATGAGGAAAACATTCGGAATAATGTAAATAATGCAAGTAATCTAATACCCCATATCAGACATATAGACAGATATATCGAGAGACATACAACGGCCAAAACATTGTAGATATGGAAATGAAGACGAGGATAACAGTCCGAATAATGTAAATAATGCAAGTAATCATAATACCTCATCTCAGAGATATAGAGGTCAAAACGTTGTGAATATGGCAATGAGGATGAGGATAACAGTCCGAATAATGTAAATAATGCAAGTAATCATAATACCTCATCTCAGAGATATAGAGGCCAAAACGTTGTGAATATGGCAATAAAGATGAGGATAACAGTCCGAATAATGTAAATAATGCAAGTAATCATAATACCTCATCCCAGAGATATAGAGGTCAAAACGTTGTGAATATGGCAATGAAGATGAGGATAACAGTCCGAATAATGTAAATAATGCAAGTAATCATAATACCTCATCTCAGAGATATAGAGGTCAAAACGTTGTGAATATGGCAATGAAGATGAGGATAACAGTCCGAATAATGTAAATAATGCAAGTAATCATAATACCTCATCTCAGAGATATAGAGGTCAAAACGTTGTGAATATGGCAATGAAGATGAGGATAACAGTCCGAATAATGTAAATAATGCAAGTAATCATAATACCTC